>CP126895.1:44720845-45048345 GCA_030440675.1 Furcifer pardalis
ACGGAATTGCTCTTTAAGCAAGTTTGCTCTTTAAGTGAAACACCATTGTAAGTGACCAATTGTGACTTCTGGTGGTGGGGATTGCGAACCCCAATTTAGTTGTTAAGCAAGTTTTTGGTTGCTTTTATTTGTTAAGCGAGGCGACCATTCAGAGAAAATTCTGCTCTTTAAGTGAGTTACTCTCTAAGCGAGGCACTCTTTATGTGAGGTTTGACTTGTATATATTGCTTTTGTTAAGAAAGGAAATGGAGAAGATGTCAGGGCACTTCCATTCACCACTGTTTTCTTGGCATCTGTGTCCCTCCATGTGTACCACTGCCCCAGGATCCATTAGGCAACACAGCTTAAGAACCAGTTCTATGTGGGACCCACACAGCAACACACACAGTTTACATTTACAGCCTCTACAAAAGAGAGAGTGAGAGTGCAATGTTTCTCTGCACAATACAGCCCATTGCAAAATTTCTTTTCCATGAAGGACAAACTATTTTGCAGCTTTTTAGCCTGTTTCCTGCCGGGCTGAATTGGTACTAGCAGGAGTGCAAACAAGTCCTTCAACAGTAGCGAGGCCCCCATCTCAAGCAAAAAGCAACATAAATTGGTATCATTGTTGCCTGCCAAGAAAGCTAAGCAGGGTAGGGGTGAGGAGAGAACCACTGGCTATTCACTGAGGGAGAAAAGGTTGAGCAAAAACCATGTTTCCTTAACTGTTTTAGAGCTGAAATGAATACTGACCTAGAATGGCATGAACAATATAGGCAAATGAGTTCATCACAACCAATCTTATAACACAGAAGAACAAAGGAGTGATTAATTATTTTACACTTAATTTTCTACGCCCATCTACCTTTTTCTTGAGCCTTAACAAACTGGTCTGAAGCCAACAGCAGCATTAGCTAGAAATAGTTTGAAGCACCATTAGGCCACCTTTGTGGCAATTTAAATTGTCACTTTCTATTAAAAGGGTCCAACTGCAATGAGTTTCAGCAGAAAGTGCGCTGCTCCGACATTGCCATTAAACAAAGGAATTCTCTTCTTGCAATGTCAGTGCGAACACACTTTAAATAAGGGTTCAGCTGCACCACACTAATTTAAACTATAGTATAGCTTTCTGCCAAATAATAGAATCTTGATTTAGTTTTCTTCCCTGTCTTAAGCTCTGTGACAGTTTCTGTGATTACTGCAACAGATTTAAACCTTTGTCTGTTATCTCTGTACATGTGTGCTTGCGTGCGTGCGTGCGTGTGTGTGTGAATATGCCGTAGAACCTCACCAAATCTGAAAGCCTTTATTTTATTTTTGTTGTTGTTCAGTCACACAGTCGATTCCGACCCTCTGCGACCCCTTGGACCACCGTCCGCCAGGCACTTCTGTCCTCCACCATCCTCCTCAACTCGCTCATCTTTGTGCCCATTGTGTCTACAATACCATCTAGCCATCTCATTTTTGGCCGCCCCCACCTTCTTTTGCCCTCCACCCTTCCCAGTGTTACCTAAAATTTTGAATAAAGCATTATAATTAATCAAAACGTTTATTAAATCACAACACTCACACACATGGAAAATAAGGTAGAAGCCAAAAGTTAAATCATACGATTGGAATGCTCTCAAGGAGGAAGGGGGATTACCCAATAGTCAATAGACTCTGGCAAGGAATGTAAAAAAAATAAGGTCCATTGTGTACTGGGTCAAAGGGTGTGAAAACCGGTTTGTCGGGTTTCCTGATAAGCAGAAATTCCTTTTCATTCCTTCACAAAGGAAGCTGAATGACTCATATCTCTGGTTTGATTAAAAACATGTTTCTGTGGGGAACAACCATACAACCCCAAAGTTGATCAGGAAGGGGGAGGGGGAAGAGAGGACGTGACAAGTCACACACACCTGGCAAGGTACAAAGGTTAACTGGAGTTCACCCTGGGGACCACTTAACTTAAAACTTTTCTCTTTACTTAAGTAACAGGCATTTACTTAATCTGTTCCTGTCCATCCAAGCAGATTCACACCACATTAAGCTGATGCAAACGAAGATGGACTGGCCGGTCCTGCCTTCCAGAGAACAAAGAGATATTCCTGTCAACCACAAATATGCTCCTTTGACCTAATGTAAACTCTCTATAACCGGTTTTTTCAGCAATAGCCGTAATCTGCCGCTTTTGTGTAACTAAAGTCTCTGACCTCAGAGCTGCCTTTGTTTTATGTTTGCATGTAATTAAAATATGTTAATTTCCTTACCTCCTCCCAAACTCCTCCCCTCCCCTTGCATGCAGAGTTAGTTTAGATAGAATAGTTAAATACCCCTTCCAGGTGGGTGGGGGGATCTTCTGTTCACCAAATTTTGTGAGCAGGGATCACGAGGGGGTCTTTTCCTCAGAACGGTTGCGGGAAGGTTAGCTATTTAGAATTATAGGTCTGGCCAGACTATATGCCTGAGTAGGCTTCCCTTTGCTTTTGCTCCCAATAAACCATATTTTGTTCTGACTGAAAAACCTGCCTCATTGTAAGTTCTTGGATCTTTCTAGTACCTCTGCCAGAGAGTGAATCCAATCACCCTGAAATTGGGTAACACCAGCATCAAGACTTTCTCAAGCGAATCCTCTCTTCTCATTTGATGTCCAAAGTACTTTAGCTTCATCTTTACTATTTGACCTTCTAAGGAGCAGTCAGGGTTAATTTCTTCTAAGATTGACCTATTTGTTCTCCTCGCTGTCCAGGGGACTCTCAAAACTCTCCTCCAACACCACATCTCAAAGGCATCTATTCTTCTGTGCTCAGTTTTCCTAATGGTCCAGCTCTCACAACCATACATTGCCACAGGGAATACCATTGCTTTGACTATACGAATTTTTGTTTGCAATGTGATGTCTCTACTTTTCACTATGCTCCCCAGGTTTCTCATTGCTTGCCTCCCAAGAATCAGTCGCCTTTTTATGTCATGGCTGCAATCACCATCTGCAGTGAGCTTTGATCCTAAGAAAGTAAAATCTGTCACTGCTTCTACTTCTTCCCCATCTATTTTCCAGGGACTGATAGGGCCTGTTGCCATGATCTTGGTTTTCTTGATGTTGAGTCTCAAGCCAGCTTTTGCACTTTCTTCTTTCAACCCAATCAGGAGCTTTTTTAATTCCTCCTCACTTTCTTAGCAATGTAAAAAAAATAATACAGTATTCCATTTAAAATAGTCTATTCATGTTGTTTTATTAATGTGCTTTATTTAACTACAATGACAGACTGCAGTTTTATGATCCTCTCCCTACTTCCCAAAATAAATAGTCAAGCTCCATGTGTGAATGTGCATCCTTGCTTGTGTGCGTGCGTGCATGCATCACACCAGCAGAAATCTTCTAGGGGCACAATTTTCTCCTTAAATGCTATTTGGAGACCTGTTTTGACCCCAAATAGAATTTCATCAGAATTAATGGGGGTAATCTACTACTGTCCAGTGGGAAGTGGAGTAGGTTTAGGGCCCACACGTTACCTGTAATAAATTATTCTTCTTAAGAAATGAGCCTATAACGAACATATGTTTCTCATTACCTTCCATTACTTTCAAAGGTCATTTTAAGAGGTATTTGAAGATAGGGTTTTTAATGTTTTATGTTGTTTATCTTACCAATACAAAGTTTTAAAAAAGCAGTCTGAAAGTAAAAAAGCAATAGGAATTTGCCTTGCAACAGCAACAACATTGACTTATGCTTTGGAGAATTTTGATAATCCCTTTTAGTTTGAAGAGCTTCTTCTTCTTCTTGTGCAGGATCAGATTCCAAATACTGGTGATCATCATGGCGATCAGGCATGAACACTGTCCTGATAATATAATGCAGTGGCCTTTCATCTGCCTTCCACATCGCAGCATGACATCCGTACCATTGATCCAGTTCCATGAATCACTTTCTGGCCCTGAGCCCTTTTGGCACACAAAGTCCTCCTCAGCCCCAGGCCAGTACTGATGAAGCTGCTACCCTCCATCAAGATGGATTCAAGTGGGATTTAATCCATTTGGGAACCATCACCCTTCCCTGTGGACTTCGACATCCAAGGTCATTAGTCCTTAGGATGGTTAGGATAGTTAACCACGTTTAAAATGTGTGCATTTAACATCTTAAATGATATTGCAACAGTAATGTTATACATGACAATACAAATAATATGTATTGTATTATCAGCCTGGCATATCTCCCTCACTCCTGGAGGACAAAGAGTGTGTAAAACATAGATATTTCTCTGAGCAATGAGGAATAAGAGAGAATGATGCAATTACAATCTTGGTGATTGGTGGCTTAATTTAGATGTTGAAGAATATCTGAGCAGTCCTAATGGTTGGTATTTTATTTTAATGGCCTTTGAAGCTTTTCTCAGTATCTCAGAGAGTCCCTTATGTCACGTGTGATGTGCTTTCATTGAAGTGTATTAGACTTGTTAGAAGTAAACGAGTCATAACATTTCAGCTCCTTCTGTTATGTTCTCAGCTGTTGTAGTTATTGCTCTGAAGGACACTGAGGCAGCCATCTCAAGATAAATGTCTCTGTGATGGGTGATAGATACAATTTTTATGTCTCCACAATTACATTTCTAACTTCAAAGCACTCCACATTTTACCACTTTACAGGCGTGAAAAAAAGTAGCATTCGAAATCGATTCACATCTGACCTTCACAAGAATAAGATGCAAGGGATGGGATTGGAAAGTCATTTTCTTGACAGAATTAGGAACACTTTCTGCTTCCAATTTTTTAAGGGCAGAGAAAAAAGATATCTGCACTTACCAAATAGCATATGAATTCAGCAGTAATCATGGAACACGTAGGAAAGAGCAGGACAACATTATGACTGAGAAGGAAGAGATGAAGCAAAGAGGTTACTTTAGGTCAGGGGTCCCCAAACTACTGCCCGCGGGAAGTGTTTGGGGCACCCCTGGTTTAAGCAGAGAAAATGGCAACCTAAAATCTATCTCATCCTGTTGTAAAATAGATCGCAAGGTGCATTTTACTTTCCGCTTCCGGTGGAGCACGTGACCAGCCCACAGCCTGAAAAGTTTGTGCACCCCGGCTTTAGGTACAAGTGAAGAAAGACAAGGCAACATGGCTTGTGGGAGAAGGCACAAGCAGAGACAGTTAGACAAAGGCCAAGTTTTCTTAGGAATCTGCTCTGTGCATGATGTGCCATCAAGTTGTTCTCAAGGTATGTGAGATGAGCAAAAAATGGTTTACCACTGCCACGCTCAGGAAGTTTCCATTCCAGTCAGGTATTTGAGAACAGAAGCAATAACAAAAGCTTTCAAGAATGACTGGACCAGTATTTGTCCCACTGTTTCTGCCATATTACTCACTGTTCCTTCCAACATTTATTCCTTTGGCTACACAACATTAGCATGAATTGTGACTATATACCATATTTTGGCATGAGTATGGAGTACATTATTATTGTTATAATAATGTATTATAACAACAACAGCCTGAGGAAGAAGATGGGAAGGACTAGCAGTGGCTGAGAATATCGCCCCCTCCTCTGGGCCCATCACAATGGCCTGAGGAAGAAGATGCCAAGGCCTAGCAGTGGCTGAGAACATCGCCCACTCCTCTGGGCCCACAACAACGGCCTGAGGAAGAAGATGCCAAGGCCTAGCAGTGGCTGAGAACATCGCCCACTCCTCTGGGCCCACAACAATGGCCTGACAGGAGTTAGTTTGTGTTCTGGTTTGGTTGTTTTATGTGGTTGCATTTTATAATTTTTATTGTACTGTTGACTGTAAGCCGCCCTGAGTTGCCTCGGCGAGTGGGCGGCAATATAAATCTAAATAAATAAATAAATAAATAAATAAATAAATATATTATTATTATTATTATTATTATTATTATTATTATTATTATTATTATTATTATTATTATTATTATTATTATTATTATTATTATTATTATTATTATTATTATGCCACCCACTCTGCAACGTGACTCCGGGTGGCTCACACAACAATAGAGCATCCAATACACATTATACTTATCATATCAGAAAATATACATATCACAATACAATGAAATACAATACAGTACCATAATAAAAATAGATCACAATATCATACAAATTACAACATCGTATAAATCATAAATAAATCACAACATCATAACATCCCAAATCGCAACCGTCATAACACATTACATGTACACCTGGCCCAATCGGCATGGCTGCTTAGTAGCAGTCTTAAGAGAGACTCATTATAATATAAAATTGAGAGGAGAGATTTCATTTTATTGCTTCTAGGGAAATATTTTGAAAACTAGCCAGCAGGAAGGAGAATGTAGTCATAGAATATAGAAGAGCCTATGAGGCCACTGAATCCAACCCCTTGCTCAATGCAGTAATCCAAATCAAATTGCAAGTTTCAGAGGGTCAGGTTTAAGGCAGGGTTGCCCAAACTACAGCCTGTGGGCCCAATTAGGCCCATGTATATCATTAATACGGCACACGGTGAGCACCCAGGGTCACTGCGGACCACCTCCACCTGCCCTCATCACCTGGCATCAGCAGAGGTGGCAGAGGTGGCAGAGGTGGCAGCAATCACGCTTTGTCTGGGCTGCTCTGAGCAGCCTCTTGCTTGGTCCCATCCCCTCTGCAGCCTTTGCCAAAGCCTGAGTCAGGGAAATTTTCAGAACCTTCTGTGTTTCAAAATTCACGGCACTAGGACAACCCCCTGGGATGATGTCACCACAACACGCTAGGTTTACCCTTCCAGCACCGCGAATTTTGAAATAGGACAAAGTGCAATCGCCGCCACCGCTGCCACCACTGCTGACATCAGCAGTGGAAGAAGCCTGCCTCTGCCGCCTGCAGCTCTGTTTTGGGGACGGAACCAGCCCACAAAAAAAGATGTTTGGACACCACTGGTTTAAGAGTTAAGAGTAGGGAGGCTGTATGTCAAGAATGCTATTGCCAGGTTTTAGAGGCAGTATATCTCTACATATATAACTCTACATACTGTGTATATACTGGTATACCGGTATATATATCATGTGTAATGCAGGACTGAATGAAGCAAAGGCTGGGATTAAGATTGCTGGGAGAAACATCAACAACCTGAGATATGCAGATGATACCACCTTAATGGCAGAAAGTGAAGAAGACCTAAAGAGCCTTTTGATGAGGGTAAAAGAGGAGAGTGCAAAAGCTGGCCTGAAACTTAACATAACCCCCCCCCCCCCGATCTGGCACCATCACTCCCTAGCAAATAGAAGGGGAAGAAACAGCAGCAGTGACAGACTTTACCTTCTTGGGATCTAAGATCACTGCAGATGGTGGCTGCAGCCATGAAATAAAAATACTCTTACCATATAAGTGAGTATAAGTCAAGTTTTTTAGGGCCCCCCCCCATGAGGTCAAAAAAGGTGCCTCGACTTATACACGGGTCAACAACCATGAGGGTCCCAAAACTGCACTGGATTCAGTGCAATTCGGGAGCTTAAAACTGGCTTCTGTTTCTGGAGAGGGGGAAAGGAAAACATATGATCGTCAGGCCATTACCACAGATGGCCACAAGAGGGCACAAATCATTATTTCCTATTTAAATGCATTGGAAATTAATTTATTCTGAAGCTTTTCTGTTTGTTTGTTTGTTTGTTTGTTTTTTGTTTGTTTGTTTGTTTGTTTTCAATGCATTTATGTGGGAAACCAAACCTTTCTTTACTGTTAAAACTGAAAGCATTTAAACTAAAGCTATTGGCAGCAGAAGACCGCCGTTTTTGTAAAAACAACTTCTCTTTTAAAAAGATGGGGGGGGGGGAGAGAGAGAGTAGATAACCTTTATTCTCATACAAAAACAAACAAATAAATATAATAGCCAAATATAATGAAGCAGTATTAAAAGGAGGACATAAAATCAGTGGCGGAATTCAGCAGGTTTGCACCAGTGTAACCTCAATTTTGAAATTACCATTTTAATTATTTGTATATACCTATATTTTCAATAAAAATATTTATTTATTTATTTATTATGACTTATATGCCACCCTCCTCAAAGAGACCCAGGGCGGCTAACAAAAGTTTAAAAAGACATAAAACACAATATAAAATCCAATTTATCTCGTTATTTTTACTTGCCACCCACAAGAAAGTAGGCTTGTATATGCACCAAACGCCACACTGTATCATGATTCATTTGCAGGTAAGATACCTGCAAGAGGTGATTTTTAATAAAATTTTAAAGATCTCAAACTGCTATTTGGAATTGGCATGGGGAAGCCCGCCCACCCACCCCCTTCTGGGCCTCAGCAGTGAAAAGGCTGAGAACTGCAGTTTGGTTTAAAACGCATTTTTCCTTTCTGGCATTTTTCCTTTCTGCCATAAAGGACACAGCAGACGTAACCCTTTCACTCTATTTCATTAGAAGTTACACCTATGATGTCAAATAAATTGTTGTAAACTGTTCAATTCAAACCAGAATCTCTTAACTTCCTATCAGACCATATTTGGACATGCAGGAACTCATTTCCATCCTTCCTGGAAGATGCCCTGAGACTAATTCTTGTCTCTGTTTGCTGGGCTCTTTCTCTCTCTTGTTTCCTGGGTCAGTGATAGATTAGAAATTACACAGAGCTGGGTGGGGCAACTTTACTGAAACTTCTGATTTCTTGCAATCCTGAAGGGGTATTGAATAACAGGAGAGTTCCAGATTCCATCCTTTACATATTGACTTTTAATTTGGTAAATTTTGGTTCTTCATTATAAACTGCTATACAGTATTAAAAGGTAATTCTAACATGTTCTATTTTCCTTAAAACTCAAGCCTCTCTCAACACTCCCAAGGGCATTATTGAACTTTCACCCAGAAACAATTAATGCCAATCCCCAGAGGGTCTCACACCCAAACACCAGAATTCCTGTAAGCCAGCAACAAAGGACATGTGAGTGACATGTCATCCTGTGAGATATTTGTTGGAGTCCCTTACGGGAATGGTTTAGAAGGTGGTCCTTGTGGGACGAGATATAACCTAGAAGGTGGAGGCCAGAGACACACTCTTGGATCTTAACTGCAAACATGTAGCCTTTTTAGCCAGAAGGGGGCCATGGGCTTTCCCTCAAATAAGCAGCTTTCTTTATTTCGAAGTGCTTTCTAAGCTTCTGATTAGTTTTATTCTGTACTTTGCTTTGATTTCAATATACAGTGGGACCTCATAAAACAATCACCCCGTATAACAACGAGATTGCATAACAATTAGGTATTTGGGGGGAAAATATTTATTTATTTATTCAGATTTACATTGCCACCCACTCGCCGAGGCTACTCTGGGTGGCTTACAATCAAAACAGCAACAGTACAGTAACAATCATAAAATACAACCTCACAAAACAACCAAAGCAGAACACAGACTAACTTTCCTCTGGCCATTGATGGGGACCTGGAGGTGGGGGCGAGGTCTTCAGCCGCCTGCCAGGCCATGGTGCCTTTTCCCTCAGGCTGTTGGTGAGGGCCCAGAGGAGGGGGTGATGTTCTCATTCGCCTGTCAGGCCATGGCATCTTTTCCCTCAGGCCATTGGTGTGGGCCCAGAGGAGGGGGCATCCCACATAACAATTTTCCCTATGGAAAAAATTGTACAACAAATTTTCAATGGGAAAAAAACCACTTAGCAAAAAAAAAAAAAAAAAAAAGGTTGTACGATGCATCCCATAGGAAAAATCACTATATGATGCATGTATCATATAGCAATTGTTTTGTACAACAACGAGCCCTGTGGAACGGATTAAAATCATTGTATGTGGTACCGCTGCACTTCTAAAATACCTGAAGAGACTTGGAGTGATTACTTGGCTCACGTTACCTGAATCTACACTAGTTTCATGTCATCATGTGCACCTTTTACTCACTACCTAGATTTTTGTCAGGAGTGACAGGGCACACTTATAGGAATAGCCTGAACTGCTGGGTCTGAACTGGACCAGGGAAGCAGGATCAGGCGCAATCCCATTGCCAGGAGGCTGGAGAAAGTCCGAGTCCTACTTGGGAGTAAGTGGACCATTACAACTCCCCTTCTAATATATAGTTAAATTTTTTTTTGTTTCAGTATAATAGTCTCCTTAAATTCTTTATAAAATATATTAAGAATCTTTTAACTTTTTCTATATCCTTCGCTATTAGCTTCTTTTTTTAACATTTGCATTTTCACCAAGATCTTCTTATCTTTTGTTCTAGCGTGTTCCCTTTTTTCATTTCAAGCTGATGCTACTGTGACCAACAACCAGTGGGGGGCAGCAAATTTTTTTGCTGCCACACGGTGGACAGAGCCTACATCGTGGATGGAGCCTACGTCATGGGCGATCTAGTCATCCCTGCCATATGGCCATGTATACATCTGCAAACACGGTCAGCACTGGCTCTTTGGCTGTAAATGGAGATGAGCATTGAGCCCTAGAGTCAGATATGACTGGCTTTTGAGCAAGGGAGACCTTGAACCACTTGCAGGGACAAAACCTGATGGTGCAGGGCAAGGAGGTGGGCGTGGCCACCCAATTTTGCTAAAAAAAAAAAAAAAAAAAAACCCCTGCCTGAAGGCAACCAAATTTCACCACCACCCTGCCCAGAGGTCAGCCAATTTTGCTACCCCTCTCCTGGGTGTGTGTGCAAACCTGTTGTTGCCCACCACTGCCAACAACAAACAAACTAACTGGAAGAGCATGGCTTTAAGATACAATAGTACAATTTCTATTAGCCAGAGTAGAATTTCAAAGGTTATTATGAAGGTCAGTGTTTTTCCCTCAATTGAAATTATTTTTCCATAACTTATCTGTGGACATTTTCCAGTTTACTTAATGCATCTATTTGAGTGGGTGAGGAGGGACCCTGTACATTAACACTGCTGGTGGCATAATTGCAGTTATCTAAGGTCTACATTAAGGATAAGGTGGAAGTTATGCATTTGAAACCACTGTTATTAAAATTGTATTACAGTATAGAAATTTAGTTACTGCATTTCATCCAGATTATTAACTTTTTCAGAACAGGTAGTGCTTTATTCATTCAGACTTTCAAACTGAATTTTCATCTCTCCTTTAGTATTGGAAATCTTGTATTAATTTTGAATGATTGGTCTTTAAGGTCATATGATCCCTTCGCTTTGAAATGCACTACAAATAAATTAACAAGAAAGAAAAACATTAGTCCCACACAATTTATCCATACCAAGTAGTTCAATCAACCATTGGAGCTCTTATATAGCAATGTAATATAAACTATCCACCTGCTTAGTTATATATGTGACTATCTTATGAATAATACATAATTTATCTGGATGCTTCAAGGAAATAATCAAAAGAGGACAAATTGTATGATGATGACTAAGAGCAGAATGAAATTCACAGTGTAGAAGTGCATGCATTTCACAGACTCCAGTATTAAAGCTATTCTGAAATGGAATTTTCAAAAATCTGCCACACTGGACTGATTTGGGTAGAATGTAAAGTCTTACAAGCATAAATGTTCTATAGAACTAGTGTTACCTTAAGAAAAATCAAATAAGAAGAACCATTATTAGGAAAAATTGTATGAGTGATGGGAGAACAACGTCTATTAGTCATAAGGTACAAAGCTTTTACTGAAGAGCAAGAGCTCCAGTGTACATGCACATTTTCCATAAGAGTTGGTACCTTGATTCTCTAGGCCGGGTCTCAAATGTAGGACCATTAACTGGATATGAATTTGCTAAAAGTATATAAAGTTTAATTGCATCCAACACCAAAAATCAACCCTAATGCTAGGATTAGTTAGGCAGATGTAAAAGGAAGGAACCTTGGTTTTTATCCTCTATTGAGTGGTGTATCTTATGCAGTGGTGGGCTCAGTTTTTTTTACTACCACACTGTGGGCATGATATGATGGGTGTGGCCAGGGGAAAAAGCCTGTGTTGCACCCAAATTAGGGCTACTTTATTTCAAAATTTGGATAGACGGGGCCAGCCAGAATTTTTGCTATCGGTTCTGGCGAACTGGTGCAAACCTGCTGATGCCCATCACTGATCTTATGAGTTCATATGATGACCACATTCATTGCCTAAATACCGAAGCCAAAGTTAATACAAGGAACAACATCATCAGGAAACTCACAAACTATAAATGGAGAACCCAGCCATCCACACTGAGCACATTAGCTTTGACCCTGAGCGTCTCCGCAGCAGACTATGCTGCTCCAGTATGGAGCACATCCACACATGCAAAACAAGTTGACATCACTGTTAATGAAGCCATGTATATTGTGATTGGATGTCTCAAACCTATTCCAGTTGAGAAAAAATAACCTCTTGTTGGTGTTGCTCCACCTAACATAAGGAGAAAAGTAGCAGTAGACGTCAAGAGAACTAAGGAAGAGAATGACCCTCAACATCCTCTGAATGGATATGCGCCTCAAGTCCACCAGCTCAGATACAGGAAGAGCTTTATGGCAAGAACAAACATTATTGAGGGTATACAAGAGGAAAACCTGATTAGATGATGGAGGAAGGAGCTCACTGGACAAGGAACAACATTAAAGGATTATGTAGCTGAGTAACTCAACCTCCCTTATGTCACTTGGAGGACTCTGAATAGGCTGAGGGTTGGAGTCCCTAAATGCAAGACTAACATGCTCAAGTGGGGGCTGATGGCAGACAACAATACACAGTGTGAATGTGGAGAGACACAGAGTCCAGCCCATTTGCTGGTCTGCTTCAATTTAGCCAATGAATAAGTCAAGAAAGTGTCTTCATTTTGGCAGTCCAGGGTTTGACTGGGACACAAAAAAAGAAGAATGGCCACATTCCAGCACACTTGCGTGCGTGAGCAACCTCTAATAGAATGGGGACCTTTTTGCTCTCTCCCTCAGAACTGTGAGGACCTAGAAAGCATCCTCACAGGTTTTGGCCTCCAAAAGATAATTTTATATCTAAACACACACCTCAGGTCTAAACAACATAAAGAGCCTTGGTGGCACAGTGGTTAAACTGCTGTACTATAGCCAGAACGTCATAAGTTTGATCCTGACCAGATTGACTCAGCCTTCCATCTTTCAGATGTTGGTAAAAAGAGTACCCAGCATGTTGGGGCAAAATGCTTTTTAACTTGTGAACCACCCAGAAAGTGCACTAAGCCATATGGGGTGGTATATACGTGTTATTGTTATTACTATAATTTGCACAGACCATTTTGCCATCTCTAGAACCTCTGTTAGAAAAAGAAAATGTCTGGTCATTATTTCACTTGCTAAAAGAAAGCTTTTTATACTCTAATACAACCTTGTAGAGCAAATGGGACAGTATTAGTACAGTATTAGTTTTATTCCCTAGAGGCCCATGGTACATGCAATCTGTTTTTTTTAGGCTTTATTTATTTATTTAAAATTTTCAGTGGTCTCTTTGGGGTGGTAAAGTTTGAGTGTCTCTAGCAGAACTGCCACCAGCCCTGTGAATCACACTTTGCTCCTCTAGAGTAGACTGAGTTATGCTTGAGGCCACTGAAATATAATTAAGCATGCCTGATTGTGCTGGAATATGACTTAGATCTCTTATCTCTCTAATCTGAAAGTCAATTAGATGATTCATTTGATAATTGTAGTACTAGATGTGCAATCTAAGCAATGCAAGGGTCAAGGACATTTTGCCTTCCTCCTACAGACAGAGCAATGCAATTGGCCAAAGTCTTCCCTAAAGATGTTTGCCTTGTCTTAAGCTATCAAATATTATCCATTGTTGGATGAATTACTTCAGGGAACCAGGCCAGCACGGAAACATAAAATAGTTTTGATTTCTGTTTGTTTGTGAATATGATTTTTAATCATCCAACATCGTGAGTTGAAGATAATAAGTAATTGTGTTAATTGTTCAAGAGATTTCATATACAGTACTAGAAAAATACACTTCTGACATTCTAATAAAATCACAGTTCCATGTTGTGATTTTTCAAACTATATAGATCCCCTCCTTGTTTAGACCATGAGCTACCCCTAAACCTCCCCACCTGAGGTTGCAGTATTATAACCAGTGGTGGGCAGCCAAAAATTTTACTACCACACTGTGGGTGGAGCCAACATCATGGGCAAAGCCAACATCATGGTGTCATGGATGGAGCCAACATTGTGGGTGGAGCCAAAGTAAAAAAACCCATAAAAATAAGTACACATAAAAATACAAATTAAATAGACATAAAAATACATAAAAATACACATAAAAACACATAAAATACACATTAAAATAAATACACATTAAATACACATTACATAGATATAAAAACACATAAAAATACACATTAAATACACATAAAACACATAAAAATACACATTAAAATAAATACTCATTAAATACACATTAAAATATACCCACCCACCCCACACCCAAAGGCGATTCACTTACCTTGGGGAGCAGGCTGTAGGGAGCTTCAGGCTAGCAGCTGCTCTTCCTTCTCTCCGCTTGGGAGGACAGCAAGGAGACTGCCAAGGGCCTCAGCAGCAGCCACCGGTTCCTCTGTGGCTGTGTGTGGCCACCCAATGTTCTGCGCTGCGACACTCCAAGCAAATGGCTGCTTGGCTCAGCAGGCAGAGTGTTGTAGGCGCGAATGTGTGCCAAGTGCTGTTGGTGCGCCAAGCACTGTAGGCGTGCCAAGCACTGTAGGTGCACATGCGTGCCAAGCACTTGGGGCACATGCGCAGTGGGGGAACCGGTGAAAAGGTAAGCCCCCGACGTGGTTCCCCCCAAAGCCATTACTGGTTCTCCGGGACACTGGGAAAAGCTACTACCGGTTCTGGTGAACTGGTGCGAACTGGCTGCTGCCCATCACTGATTATAACTCAAAGATGATTAAAGATAATGCAACCAACATGGTGGGCTGACATAAGAGTATATTCATCCTCTCAGGTCATGGTTACACATTTAAAAAACCATATATGAGTTATTTGCATTGGATTTGACATGGGCGAAAGCAATTTAAGATTACAGGATGCACAGATAATCTCACATTATGGGGTTAAAACACCAATTATATGAAACGTCTCGGAGGGGCTCATTTATTGTAAACCATTATTTATATCAGTATACATTGTATCAGTTTGGGCTGTGTGCCCATGTTTTTTTCTGTGCTTTCCACCTTTTCAAGGAATAATTTCCCTTCATGTTTCCGCTTTTAGCACTACATTGCTTCAGCACACTCAACTTAAAAACTCTCCACCTCCTTTAAGGCTAAAAAAACAAGGATGAGAAAAAAACTTATTGCTGCCAAAACAGATAGCAGCGTTTTTCACAAAGGGGAGTAAGATAGATCTTTGCAAAAATGTTTGTCCAAAGAGAAACAAAACAAGGCAGGCTGGAGGAAAGCATGTGCAGGACGGTCCTTGCAGATGCAGGCTTGTGAACCTCTGTGGCCAATCTTGTGGGGGCGCCCCTGCAGGGCCAACACTATGCAGGTTTGTTGTTGTTGTTGTTCAGTCGCACAGTCGATTCCGACCCTCTGCGACCCCATGGACCACTGTCCTCCAGGCACTCCTGTCCTCCACCATCCCCCTCAACTCGCTCAGCTCTGTTCCCATTATCTCCACAATACCATCTAGCCATCTCATCTTGGGCCGTCCCCTTCTTCTTTTGCCCTCTACCCTTCCAAGCATCAAGGATTTCTCAAGTGAATCCTCTCTTTTCATTTGATGTCCAAAGTATTTTAGCTTCATCTTTACTATTTGACACTCTAAGGAGCAGTCAGGCTTGATTTCTTCTAAGATTGACCCATTTGTTCTCCTCGCTGTCCAGGGTACTCTCAAAACTCTCCTCCAACACCACATCTCAAAGGCGTCTATTTTTCTGCGCTCCGCTTTCCTAATGGTCCAGCTCTCACAACCATACATTGCCACAGGGAATACCATTGCCCTGACTATGCGAATCTTTGTTTGCAATTTAATGTCTCTACTTTTCACTATGTTCCCCAGGTTTCTCATCGCTTGCCTCCCGAGAATCAGTCGCCTTTTTATTTCATGGCTGCAATCACCATCTGCAGTGAGCTTTGATCCTAGGAAAGTAAAATCTGTAACTGCCTCTACTTCTTCCCCATCTATTTTCCAGGGACTGATAGGGCCTGTTGCCATGATCTTGGTTTTCTTGATATTTAGTCTCAAGCCAGCTTTTTCACTCTCTTCTTTTAACTTAATCAGGAGCTTCTTTAGGTCCTTCTCACTTTCCGCCATTAGGGTGGTATCATCTGCATATCTCAAGTTGTTGATGTTTCTCCCAGCAATTTTGATCCCAAATTACTATGCAGGTAGAGTTGCCATAATTATTTCCCACAAAACTGGGACAGAATATACTTGACAAAAATGGGTGGGTTATGTACAAAATAGCCTTTTTAAAAACAAACATAATATATTGACAGCTATAAAACACTTTCACATTAAATATATCAATACATAAATGAATTTATTTAGAACAGTTAATTCTTACTGTAAGATGATCTGTTGTACTTCTGAGAAGTTGTGTTGCGGTCAACTCTTAACATCCTCAGTTCCAGGAAACACACTGGTCACATTTATTGGGCAGTGGTGTGAGGTGCCGATGTTAAGATTTGTCTCCAGGTATACTCCAACTCCAATGTGTTAGGAAATTGCTCATTTGATAGTGAGAGTTCAAATTTATTTTAATGGTGTGTTATGATACACAATCAGTAAGTTTTAAAAATCCAGAACTTTAAAATGACTTTTATTGAACTGGCCAGGACAATTTTTCTGACCTTGAATACGGGACAATCCTAGTTTTCCAGGACATATGGAAACCCTATATGCAGGGGATAGTGGAAAAGGGAGTTGCTTGTAGCTGTGGGAAGAGGTGTGAGGGGTTTATTGTATCTGTGGGGTGGCTGACCGCTGAAGCGTGGTAGCATTGAAAAATGTAGGGATTACGTTTTTTAAAAAGTTAATTCAAACCTGTGATGTTATAAGATCAGTGCAGAAGAACAAGATGAACACAAAATCTGGTGTCTGAATCAGCGATGGGATGTAACAGGTTCTCACCAGTTCGCGAGAACCAGTAGTAACTTTTCCCAGTGTCCCAGAGAACCAGTAGCAGCTTTTGGGGGGAACCACCTTCGGGGCTTACCTTTTCACTGGTTCCCCCACTGGGTGGGTGTATTTTAATATATTTTTAAAAAATTATTTACAGGTTTGTGTTATGGATGGGTGGGTTGGTTGGGTTGAGGTGTGTGTGTGTGTGCGTGTGCTTATTTTTATTTTATTATTATTTTGTATTTTTTAAAACAAATTTCTTTGGCCCCACCCACATCGTGACATCATGATGTTAGCTCCGCCCACACTGATGACATCATGGTGGGGTAGTAAAATTTTTGACATCCCACCACTGGTCTGAATAGGTATAACAAGAAGTGATTTACTAAGCCAGTGCAGTCACATATATGTATGTACAGCATAGGAAATACTCCAAGTTAGTGTAGTCCACCAGGGATACACACACTTACTCAAACACCATGTGATCTTAAATAAAGCTGACAAAACACTGATTTCAAAACAGTTTCTTTAAATCATATAACTGCACACTCAGACTCAACAAAGATGGATGCAAACTTTCTGGCGAATAAAGCAACTTCCTCGGACAGCTAATTTGGGGTATTGTGAAAGGGCAGCAAATACTTTCCATTTTTACTCCTAGGGTACAGCCTTTCTGGAATTTTAACTTTGTGCAATATTATGTCCAGCTTTAGGTGCTGTAAACATTAGCAGGAAGAATTATAATGACCTGAGCCTGAAAATGAATCATTTTAGCAAGAATGAGAATATTTTTGATGGAAAGAACCTACATTACCTTGGCCAAGAGCTGTATGCTATTTTATTACTCCTCCATTCAGGGCTGTTAATATGTAAGCCATCAAATCTTCTTGCTGTTATGTGTTGAGTGCTTTCATGCAGCTAGGTTTCCTTTTCGTTGAACATATAGTATTGCATTCAGGAACACACTTCACCAAAGAAGGTAGTCAATTAGACAGTCACTTAGTAAGGCTCTCTGGAAGAACATCGGACAATGTTTTCATGGAGAGCTGAAAGGACTTTTAGTGAAAGTGTGATGTGTAGTTAGTTTGAAATTGAATATAAAATAATATGTTAATATTTTCCAAACATTTTATCTCCTAAACCAGCGGTTTTCAACCTGCGGCCCATGGACTGGATGTGGCCCTTGGTGCCATTTCATGTGGCACCTCACATGAAGTGCCAGGAAGTGCCATGAGGTGGAGGAAGGGCAAAATGGCTGTCTAGCCCCCAAAGCTGTCTGAGGGAGCACAACCCGACCCACAGCTTTAAAAGGTTGAGAACTTATGTCCTAAACCCTTTACTTTTCATCTCATAAAAGTCAAGATTCTCCCTTTGCCTTCCTACCACTTACCTGTGTTTCCTGAATACAGTAATACTTCGCATAGCGAGCATCTCACATAGCGAGTAACTCGCTTAATGAGCAGACCTTTCCCCAAAAGGTCTGCTTCGTTGAACGAGCAAAAACTCGCTTAACGAGAAGCTTCGCATCTGCAGGGTGTTTTGGAACGTGGGTGGGGGACCCCGTCACATTCTAAAAAACCCCACCTGTGTCTGTGGGGTGTTTTGGAACTTGGCGGGGGACTCACCTGTCCGTGTTCCAAAACGCCCAGCTGAGGGGCTGCATGTCTGCAGGGTGTTTTGGAATGCAGCAGGGAGTGCACATCAACAGGGCATTTGGGAAGTGTGTGGGGATCTTCCCCATACCCTTCCAAATGCCCCTGCGTCAGCAGGGCATTTGGGAAGGGTACTGGAAAAGTCCCCCCGCCGTTCGCAAGCGTCCCGATGATACAAGCTCCGCAGCAGCAGGGTGCTTGCGAAGGGTGGGGGGACCTTTCCAGTACCCTTTGCAAGCACCCTGCATGCACGCGTATGCAGTGATGGGATATAACAGGTTATCATCAGTTCGCCAAAACCGGTAGTAACTTTTCCCCGTGTCCCGGAGACCGGTAGCAGCTTTTTTTTTGGGGGGGGGGGAGAACCACCTTCGGGGATTACCTTTTCACTTGGTGTGCATGCATGCCTACAGTGCTTGGCGCGTATGCACGGCCTCCTTGCTGTCCTCCTTGCTGTCCTTGTGTTGTGGGTGGGTGGGTGGGTTGAGGGGTGTGTGTGTGTGTGCTTATTTTTATTTTATTTTATTATTATTTTTCTTTGGCTCCGCCCATGTCATGACATCATGACGTTAGCTCCGTCCACACTGTGATTACATCATGGTGGGGTAGTAAAAATGTTGACATCCCACCACTGCGCGCACGTCAGCGGTGTGCTTGCGAAGGGGACTGGAAAGGTCCCCCCACTCTTCCCAAACGCCCAGCTGATGCATTTGGGAAGAGTGGGGGGACTTTTCTAGTCCCCTTCGCAAGCGCCTTGCTGACATGCCTGTGCATGCAGGGCATTTGGGAAGGGTATGGGGAAGGTCCCCCCACCCTTCCCAAATGCCCTGCTGATTAGCGAAGCGAAGAACATTTCCCTATGGGAAATGTGTTTCGCTGAACGAGTAACTCGCATAACGAGTAACTGCATGGAACACATTTTGCTTGTTATTACTGTAAATCTCTTTTGTCTGTTCAGAACCAAACACTCATAATTATTTAATCGCAGAAATAAGTACAGAGATGTTCAGCAGCCTATTATAATAAAACATTACATTCATGTCACACAAGGCTAGACATTACCCTCTTCATTCCTTCAGCATCTGAATATAAAATAAACACCAGCTTGGAGCAAAGAAAGGTTAGCTGCAACAAAGTTAAAGAGGCAACCCTCAAATATTCGGTGGTGGTTTGGGAGGTGCTTGCTTGCCCTTTGAGGTGATGCCTGTCCTAGTGACAGAGAGGTGCCTGCTGCTACCTGGAGAGTATTGTGATCTGCTAGAGTGAAAATTATTGGGAATTATTGGGAAGGGATCCCTTCCCATTGTAGAAGGTCTCAACCTAGAATTTACAATACTGTACTACACTGGATGGACTAATGATCTGATGAAATAACAGGCTGCTTCCCATCTCGTAGTGCTTCTAATATCTGTAGCTGGCAGTGTAATGCAAAAGAATAGCAGACTTTGTTCAGACTGAATGAAAAGGAATGTACAGTAATACCTCATATAACATTAGTATCGAATAACACTAAAATCGCATAACATTAAGGAATCTGGGGGGAAGAATTGCATCAGATAACATTAAGATCCTATGGGATGCTTCAGATAACAACCGCTAAAGCCTGTGTGGTTACAATGTATCTCTATGGATCCCATAGGATTTTAACATGCATCAGATAACACTAAAAATCATATAACACCAAGACTTGTGGAACCAGGTTTTAGTGTTATATGAGGTTTTACTGTATTACTAAGATCACACTCCACAACAGTATGTTTTTACACAGACCACTGTATACAATGAGACGGAAACCTGCTCTTTTCAACCTTGCACCCAGCTGAGAGCAATGAAGCCAGTAACAGTTGGTGAGAAAGGAGCGACACACCTAACAACCTAGTCAGATCAAAGAGCGTCTTCAACCTTGGATTTCCTTTTCTTCTTTTTTATTCACAGTCTCTTTTTATGAAGTTGCCAGTGTTTCAACATTGATCTTTGTGATTCTCTGATGAATGTTTGTTACTTCTTGTTTTATGGGGTTATGGAAGAAAAGCAGTAGGGCATTTGACCATCAACTACTGCCCTTTCCAAATCTGCTGGCCAGAGAACTCATCCAACATTGCTTCACTGGAAGAACAAAGACAAACTAGAAAGACAAACAGTCACCTTGAGTGCTGTTACAGCCAGAGAAAGGAAAGAAGCCAGACTGCCCAGACCAGAGAGAGAAAAGAAGGGACAATGGAAGAAGTGGAAACTAATACCACATTAGATTCTGACTGCTCTGTACATGAGCCTCCATTCTCCAAAGTCATATTGGAAAGTAAGTTTTCGTACAGCTGTTTTTTAACAAAAACATATTTTTGGAGAGCAGATCAAAAATGTGTGTGTGTGTGTGTGTGTGTGAGTGAGTGAGTGAGTGAGTGAGAGAGAGAGAGAGAGAGAGAGAGAGAGAGAGAGAGAGAGAGAGAGGTCTTTTCACTGCAGTTTCTGAACTGACCTACTTTTAAAAAGGGTACTTGAAATTAGGGGAAGTATAATTATCTTCACTAGAAGAGCTGAGAGGCACATTGAGATTAATGTTGAGTACATAGAGTTTGGAATGTCAGGTCTGAAAATTAATTTGTTGGCATGGGAGATTAATTCATTGATGCTAATGTTGAAACTAAATGCTTAATGAAAATGTTTAATCCTTTGAAACAGTGTTATTAATTTGTTAATTAAATAATAAAATCCAAAACAGTGGGGCTTATACAGTGTGGTATGTGGATTGTCAGCATTGACCCCAGAAGTACATGTCTTATTGGTTGCTTTGAACGTGCTCTTTTTGTTTTACTCGGGAATTTCCTTGGTCAGTCTTCTCCTTTCCACCCCCAGATGGACTAAAATTCCCACAATAAAACCGTTAGCTAGAGATCAGTGATGGTATGTAACAGGTTCTCACCAGTTCGCCAGAACTGCTAGTAACTTTCCCAGTGTTCCGGAGAACTGGTAGCAGCTTTTGGGGGGAACCACCTTCGGGGCTTACCTTTTCACTGGTTTGGTGTGCATGCACACCTACAGTGCTTGGTGTGCATGCACGTCTACAGTGCTTGGCATGTATGCATGGCCTCCTTGCTGTCCTTGTGTGTGTGTGTGTGTGCTTATTTTATTTTATTATTATCATTTATTTATTCTTTGGCTCCGCCCCAATGTCATGATATGATGTTAGCTCCGCCCACACTGTGATGACATCACGGTAGGGTAGTAAAAATTTTGACATCCCATCACTGCTAGAGATGGTGGTTTGCATGTATGTATTACACAGCTACACTATATGTGTCCTAACATGGGATTTCATCTTTCTATGTGGAGAGAGACCAGAGGCGTAGCTACCGCCGTATCAGCCGTATCAATTATACGGGGCCCCCGGGCTATGGGGGCCCCCAACGGCAAAAAATAAAATTAAAAATAATCTCCTCATAAAGGCTCTGTTGCGGCAGCAGAAGCTGGTTGAGGATCTGCAGGGAGCCCCGACGGTACCGGATCGCTTCCAAACCCATGGCTAAGTTTCCACGGCAGGAGGCGGAGCCGCAACAGAGGAGGGAAAGGGGAGGCAAGTTGTTCACCAAGCCTCCGCTGGGTCCTAGTGCGCCCGATTCATGGCTCCCATTCCCTCGCCCCATCCCCGGAGAGCATCGAAGCCGTGTAGACCGGCTAAGCTTCGCGTTAATTTCAGTAGAATTCTGAGCCTTAATTGGGTCTCTTTCGGGAAAATAGCAAAAATCCGAGTTTAGTCATAATCACAAGGCCCAGCTGCTTCCGAAGAGGTGGATTGATAGGTTAAGCTGCCGAGTTAAAAAAAAACAGCACTTTTTTTTTACACCAGTGCAGGATAGAATGAGCTCCCGTCTTTGTCCCAGCTCCTGCCAACCTAGCAGTTCGAAAGCAAAAAAAATTGCAAGTACTGTAGAGAAACAGTGTTCCGTGCGCTTGTCATGCCTGCCACATGACCTGTCACCCCAGCGTCGAGGTGGAGAGCGCCGCCCGGGCTGGCGCAGCCTGCCAGGGAGCCCCTGCGGCGACCGGGGGGAGGGCCTCGGGGCTGCCTCGCTGCGCCCGCTCGCCTTCCACAGCTGCCCCTTGCCTTCGCCGTGCGCGTCGAGGGAGCGATCGTGCGATGGCAGCAGCGGAGGCGCGGCGGTGACAGCAGAGGCGGAGGAAGAAGAGGCCCCAGGATTAAGGTAAGTGAGGTTTTTGTGTTTCGGGTGGGTGGGTGGGTGGGTTGAGGTGTGTGTGGGTTTTTTTTTTTACATTTTAATTCTATTTTATTTATTTTATTTTTATTTATTTTATTTTTATTTTGGCCCCGCCCATGACGTCATGACGTTGGCTCCCCCCACGACGTCATGATGTCATGACGTTAGCTCCGCCCCACATATAAAGGGCCCCCAAACAATTTTTATACGGGGCCCCGCCAAGGTAAGCTACGCTTCTGAGAGAGACACCTATGCATATAGAACAAGATTAACTCTATATAGTGCTAATATGTTCTTTGACCACTTTCAAACATAACTTTTCAGCAGAACATCTATAGAAACTTTCCCTGAAACAGGGCTGTACCCAGAGGGGGCCCGGGGGGGACGGGGCTAAAACTCTCCTGAGCTAACAGCTTGCTCCCACCCTACCCCAGAATATCAATGTTATATATGTGTGTGTGACATTGTTGCCCCCCTGAAAAATATCCCCTCCTGTCTACAATCCTGGCTACGGCCCTGTCCTGAAAGCATAACCATAATCATAACCCCACCATTAAGAAAGCTCAAACCATACAAGTCATATAGACCAGTTCCAATCACACTCACTATTAAACAGGAATGTACTTGGGGCATTCACAGAACTGAAAAATTCTTGCTTCCATCTCCCATGGCCAATGTAATCTGAAAAACACTTATACAATTTGTATTTGGAGGAAAACCAATATGCAAGGGTGAAACTAAGGTGAGAAGATATGCATGATCCCTTCCCTAAATGTCTCTGTAGACACTGTGGAAGTTGTTCTGGGTGATTAGTGGGCAGGGTGATGGAGGTGTCCTGAATAGGATGATTGAAAGAATCCCTATGATTTGCTCCTGAGGCCTTAATAGAAACAGGCAGGTCATCTGAACAACAGCAAAAATTTAGATTTAGTGAGACCACAAGAAGAAGAATTAGAAATCTTACTTCAGGAGGGTAACTAGGATTTGTTATTCTAACTCCCTTTCAATTATTTCTGTTCTTTTATATCCTTCAGTCACTGCATTTCAGTCATCCCACCACGTTTCAATTATCCCTAAGGGAGTTAGAATAACAGTACAGGTACAGTATATGTAAAAACCACATCCCTGCATAGAAATACAGAAGGACGAGTTTAGTTATTCCATTGAGAGCACTTAGATTAATATAACTGGGGCAAAGAACAAAAATAATATGATAGTTGGTATCTGCTACTGGCCATCCAACAAGGAGAAGAAGTGGATACAGCTTTTGAAAAACAAATTACAAGAATGTCAAAGAAACAAGAGTTAGTAGCAGTGGCGTAGAGTGGGGGGTGGGGGGGGCGGATGCCCCGGACAGCGGCTTTCAGGGGGCGGCAAAATGTCCCCACCGCTTTGGCCTCCCTCTGCCTGGGCTTAGGAAGCAGGACTTCCCAGGCAGAAGGCAGCCCTTTTGCTGCGCCAGTGGCCAGGCTGCCCCCTCTTTGCCTCCCACCGGCTGTGGCTGCCCTTGCTCTGCCTCCTCCGCCACCTACCCCTGACGAGCGCCCCGCGTGCACACGCTGCTCACCTCCTCCCGTCCACCCACCCACCCAGCTAGCCGTCAGGGGCTCTCCGCCACCTACCCCTGACGAGCGCCCCATGTGCGCGCGTGCACTGCTCACCTCCGCCCGCCTACCCACCCACCCAGCTAGCTGTCAGATAGCTAGCTGGGTGGGCGGGTGGAGGTGAGCAGTGTGCACGCGCGAGGGACGCTCGTCAGGGGTAGGTGGCGGAGAGCCCCTGATGGCTAGCTGGGTAGGCGGGCGGAGGTGAGCAGTGTGTGTGTGCGCGCGCGCGGGGCGCTCGTCAGGGGTAGGTGGCGGAGAAGGCAGAGCAAGGGCAGCCACGGCCGGCGGGAGGGAAAGAGGGGGCAGCCTGGCCGCCAGTGCAGCAAAAGGGCCGCCTTTTGCCTGGGTCCTGGGGGGGTGGCAGCGGCAGCGGCGGCAGCGACGAGTTAGGGGGGGAGCGAGTTTGTTCTTTGCCCCAGGCAGCTGAAGTCTGCGCGACGCCACTGGTTAGTAGTAATGGGAGATTTTAATTATTCTAATATCTGTTGGGAGAAAGCACTTAGAGAAAAACAGTTTTAGAAGTCTTGAGAAATGGGAAACTCTCTCTTTAAATCTTCTGTGCTAATCATTTTTGGGGAGGAAGAAGAGGACAACTTAGTATTTCTTTTTAGTGGTTATAACTGACGTAGCAAATCACGGATGCTTAAGTCTTAAAAATCTTTTCAAAGTACAGTATTGCTGATACATTAGCAATGTTTAAAAAGAAACACAAAATGTTTTTCCTGCTCTGCCTTCCAAAGGAGAGCTCAGTGGAATTTTCAGATTAAATGGCTTCTCCAGAAGGACACCCTTAACAATGTTGAGAAATCTTTCCTTTTAAAAATAAACAACTTTCTTTTAAAGAGAAAGAAGATCTTGATCGTGCTGAAGAGGGCCCTTTGAGGTGTGGTGTGGTGTTGTTTCCTGGCTTGAAACTAGCTGACTCTATTTAGCCCACTCCAATTTGGCCATCCAACCAAGCCCTTCATATCATTTCTTAAGTTCATGCTGACTGCTCTTCACAATTAAATGGTATTCAATTTAACAAAGTATTTGCCATATAAATAATAAGAACCTAACACTGTTTCATTCTGATAAATGAGAATGTAAGGATGCTGACTATAGCAATTAGCAAAAATACTTGTATACTACCCCATAGTGCTTGTGCACTCTCTGACAGTTCAGAAGGTAATTAGCATTTTTGCCCCCAACATGTTGGGTACATTTTACCGACCTTAGAAGGCTGAGACAACCTTGTGTCCCGTCAGGATCAAATTCACAATACTGTACTGTATAAGCATAGCTTTGGTTCAACCACTGCACCATAAAGGTCCCAATGAAATTACTATATTCCTCATTTTATTTATTTTCTATAAAAAAGCAATGAATATTCAAAGCATATTTGTTTCTTTTTAATAGTCTGAAGTCAATTCACAACATCATTTTTATCCCTCCAGACCTTGATTTAACAGGAATATTGCTCTTCGCCATGTTGACTTTAATGGCATTGACAGCTGACCTTGTGTTTGTTGAGGAAGTTTTCTACATCTACCACAAAATCCCATCATCGAAAAGGTCAATTTTTATTTGGATAAATGCAGCTGCTCCAGTAAGTTGAATAAATATGTGAAAATGTAACGCTGAAAGACCTATCAGTTATCTCATTTAGAGCAATTATTTCCAAAGATACAGCAGTCAATAGTAAAAGACTTCATGGGATCTATCTGTCTTAGTTTAATGGCAGTGCATTTATTTATTTATATTTATATCACCGCCCACTCGCCGTGGCGACTCAGGACGGTTTATAATCAGGAAAAAAACAAAAACAAAACAATAACAACACACACACAACACAAACAGCTAAAATCCATTCCTCCTTCTGGCCAGAGGACGTTAGTCTTTTCCTTCCCTGGGCAGATAAGGCCCAGGATTAGGGAGTGGGAGCTTCCATCTAAAAACCTTAAAACTTTTAAAATTTAAAATTAAAATCTGAAAAAGATTAAAAACAGATTAAAAACAGGCCAGATGCTACAACTACTAATTTAAAAATAGAAAAAGAGAGTGGCTCAGATCATCCAATGTGCTGGGGTCATTATACCTCCCATACCCCATATCTGTCCTGCCAGCCATGTTTTTAGATTCTTCCTAAAGGGCAGCAACTCTGTCTGGAGACGTAGCTCCGTAAGCAGGAGGTTCCATAGGGCCAGAGCAGACACAGAGAAGGCCCTCCTTCTAGTGCCAGAGAGATGTGCCTCCCTGGCCAATGGAACAACTAGGGAGCCTCTCCGGTCCGCTCTGGTAGGACAGGCAGATGTTCTTGGGGTGAGGCGGTCTCTTAAGTATCCTGGCCCACAACCATGTAGGGCTTTAAAGGTAATAACCAGAACCTTGAATTGGACCCGGAGGCAAACCGGCAACCAGTGCAGCTCCCGAAGCAGAGGCGAGGCATGTGCATACTGCCTAGAAGCGTAGCTTACCTTGGCGGGGCCCCGTATAAAAATTGTTTGGGGGCCCTTTATATGTGGGGCGGAGCTAACGTCATGACATCATGACGTCGTGGGGGGAGCCAACGTCATGACGTCATGACGTCGTGGGCGGGGCCAAAAATAAAAATAAATAAATAAATAAATAAAATAGAATAGAATTAAAATAAACAAACAAACACACACACACCTCAACCCACCCACCCACCCAAACAACCACAACACAAACCTGTAAATAACTTAAATAATTAAAATAAATAAAGAAATAAAATAAAAATTTAATAAAAATCCACCCACCCACCCAACACACACATAAACCACCCACCCACCCGAAACACAAAACCCTCACTTACCCTCCTGGGGCCGCATGGCAAGGCGCGCTGCCCCCGACTGCATCCTCCTCCTCCTCCTCTTCCGGAGCCGCTTGCCGCTGCTGCTGTCGCCGCCACCACCGGATGGTGGAGCAAGGTGAGGGGAAGGGAAAGGAGCCAAGGCTTTGCCGCCCCTTTTGGAAAGCGCCGCTGGGGGCAACCGGCCCCCGTGGACCCCGCCTTCCTACGTTACTGGACCATGGCGCACTCTGCCAGGCGTCCCCAGGCCATGGGGGTTCAGCAGCAACGGACAGCCCGGGCAGGCCTCAACCTGCCCGTGGGAACTGGGCGGCCCCAGGGGAGGTGCCCTCCTCTGAGGGCCACCATCGGAGCCGCTCCGAAAAGCTGCGGCTCCGACTCTGAATTTTTATTTTTTAAAATTGGAGCCAAAAATGGCTCCAATAAAGTGCACATGCGCAGAAACTCAATCTGACACATGCGCAATGTGTCAGATTGAGTTTATGCACATGCGCAGTAAATTTTTGCTCCATTTTTTTTCTTTTTGCCGTTGGGGCCCCCCGTAACCCGGGGGCCCCGTATAATTGATACGGCTGATACGGCAGTAGCTATGCCTCTGATACTGCCCACACCCCATCACAACCCAGGCAGCTGCATTCTGGACCAGTTGAAGCCTCCAAATGGTCGTCAAGGGTAGCCCCATGTAGTAATCAAGTCTGGAGGTGACCAGAGCGTGTGTGATCATGAGCAAGGAGTCCCGATCTAGGAGTGGGCGTAACTGGTGAATCACACGAAGTTGTGCAAAAGCCCTCCTAGCCACGACTGCCACCTGCTCTTCGAGCAGTAGTCGCAAGTCCAGGAGCATGCTTTGCTACCAAAAGATCTGGGGTTCAATCTCCGGCACCTCCCGTTCAGTGATTCAAATAGCATGGCCTTTTAGAGACCTCTGAACAACAGGCTGGAGGGAGGATCCTGCACCAGGCTGTATGTAAAACTTATTTCATTTCTCCTTTAAGTCTTCTTTTTTTTTTAAAAAAAAAGATGTCAAATAAGACTAAGAGGTGGACAACATATTGGGAATGCATGGAGAAAGATACTTAGAGAAATCTAGTCTTGTGAGAAAGGGGAAAAGTTGAGAAAAATGAAACATCCCAAAGACCTAGAACAGTTGAATGTTGGGAAGAAGAGTAGATATTTCAAGTCAAATAACAGCCTGTGTCTGTCCTCTTCCCCACTGCACCCTCACAAGAAATCTGTGAGCTGGGTAAGCCTTTTTCCTGATCTTCCAAGCTAACTGGTAAGCTGCTGCTCTATTTCTTCCCAGTTTATCCTAAATGACAGTCCAGTGTGGGAGATTAAGGCCTTCTTCTTCCATGTCCAGGCCAGATGTGGAATTGCCAAAATGAAGGCACCTTTTGGTGAGTTCATTTTGCAGTTCCTTCACCTGACCTAGTGTGAGAAAGATTAGCTGGCAACAGAAGGTTCCTGTTACCAGGGTATGCCCGATTGTGGTTCAAAAATACCAGAATCTTGGAGGAGGCTCTTTCTGTGTACCCCACAGATTAAGGTAAAACAAAGTCACACAATGAATTTCACATCCAGGTGGGGAACTGAAGCCAGGTTTCCTGGGCTTAGGCCAATATGGTAACTGCTATTTCACACTAAGTTCCCGTTGACATCTTAATTCTTAGCCAAGAGAGGTGGATGAGTGGAAATGGATGGATGCAAAGCTCATCTTGACATGGGGAGCTGGGTGAGTTAGAAAGAATATGTACAGTGTTTGAAATGCCCAAAAGAATGAAAAATTGGAAGGGGGCAGTAGAGGAATCTAGTTGAGATGCAGAGGGGAAAGACAACTTGAGGGGGAGGGAGTGTAATTAAATGAAGAATCTGGAATTCATTCATTGCATAATAGTAGTTTAACAATATTAGAAAGGTATTGAACAGCCCCTGGAAGGTATATGGGGAGGGAAGTTAAGAGACAACAATAAAATGGATAAACTACAGAGTCCCCACAATGCAACAACTTCCCAGCTGTGTGCTGACAGCATAATAGGTTGATCCTAATAGTGCAGAATTTTTTTAACAACAAACTGCACTTGTTTTAAAATGGCAAAATGCCAGCTGGACAGTCCAGGAATTCTTCCCTTGAATAACTTTCCAGTACAGTCAGTTTTCTACTGATCATAAAGAGTGCTAAACTCAATTTTTAAACTATAAATTGGGAAAGTGCCAGGGGCAGATACTCCAACATCCCAGTTTTGGAAGATACATTCTCACATCTCTCCACCCCCCCCAATGACCTTGATCAAAGTAAAAAAGGTTGATTCAATTTTAGAATTTAGGCAATGTAATTTCATAGATATTGGGTTTCACCCACTGTAATTTCACCAATCTGTTCCGTCTCCTCAAATCTTGCTACTTCTCTCTCTTTCTCTCTGTCTAGGTGATAGCTACGACATCATGTATTGGGATGTGGATTCCTCGCTCAACAATGTTTACAGACTTTACTGCAGCGGTGTATGTGTTCTTCTCTTGTTCTCAAACTGTTTTCTGAATTTAGGGCTATTTTGATTTTACCACCCACCACCATTAAGCACATGTGCAGTGATTTTGTAGATGGAAGATCTTGTCCTCCTTTTTTTGGGGGGGGGGGAGGATTCCTTATTAAATTAGGCTATATGAGAAAAATAACTCAATCTTCATGGCTGTGTATAGAAACTGTCAAAGCTATTTTCCAATGGCAGGTGAATGTGTGTGAATGACAGGATTATATTCTTTAGTTTATACCAAAAGCCTTGACAGAGCTCAAAAATGTGGTGTCCAAAGCACCTCTGGACACTTTGGATGCCATATTTGAGAGGCTTGTAGCCTTCAAAGGCTGCTTCCAGAGTAAACATCTAGTATGCTGAAGGGGTTACTGAGCCCCTTCAATATATCAGATGTTTTCATTTTAACACTTTCCTTGTTAGTCTGCACAGGGGCAGGGAAAGTGTAATTCAGGGGTCCTCAACCTTTTAAATCCAGGGGCCAGTTCACGCCTACTCAGACTATTTGTAGGCCAGATTGGTGGCCCGTTGCTGCCACGAGGGGAAGTGTTGGGGCCACCCCAAGCCCCCAACACTCCCCTGCCACTGCCACCAGTGGGACCACCCCAAGCCCCAAATACTCCCCCCACCCCCACTGCTGGGACCATCTCAAGCCCCCAACACTCCCACACACACTGCTTCCCTGCTTACCAGCAGATGCATGTGAACGCCAGAAAAGCTGTTCTTGGCTCCTGGGGAAGATGTAGACAGCTCCGTGTGTCCACCGCTTCCACTTCCAGCGCCTCAATCCTTGTCCCCACCACCTACCTTGTCATGTCCCTAACCACGCTCTGTAACAGGGTGGATATTGTAAACCTTACAACATCCGCCTTGCTACGGAGCACAGTTAGTGACACTCCAAGCCAAGTGGAGGGAACAAGGATTGAGGTGGCAGAAGCGGTGGCTGGAACAAGGGCATGGGCCAGATAGAATGGTTCCATGGGCCATAGGTAGAGGATCCCTGATGTAACTGATTTCCCCCCTTGCCAATTATTATAACATTGGATCAGTAGGGGAAGAGAAATAACTGTTTGTTTGTTTGTCATTTCCTCACCCCACTAATTGAACCGTAGCTGCCTGCTGTCACCACAGTTTTGTTTGGCGAACAAAGAGGAAACTGGAAAAACAATTATCCTTACTGACCCAATGCTACAATGATTGGCAAAAGTGGGGGAAACAATTACATTTCCCTGCCCCTCTGCATAGCAGCAGGGAAAGTGTTAAATTAAGATGTTCATAAAATCAATCATAATTAAATTCCATTAATTAAAAATCTGTCTCACAGACTTCCATTAGTTAAAAATCTGTCTCACTGACTTTTTTAATGAAAAGATAACTATTCTTCAGTTATATTCATACTCTTGTTTGCCATGGCTTCTAAAAGATGCAACATAAGTTTAGACTAGTGCTTTGCATGTTCTTTTCAGCTCTCAGGGGTTGGTCTGCGCTCAATGCAATCCCAAAATAAGTAAGCCCAGACCACCCCATAAAGCGCATACTTTGACTGCTTCAAATAAGCTCTAATTTTGACTGAACTTCCTCTATGAACATTGGTAATTGCTTATCAATGAGACAGATCTTTAATTAATGGAATTTAATTAGGAGTGATTTTATGAATGACTTAAGTTTTTTTTAGATTTTTGTACTTGAGGGGTTGCAAAGGCCTCTGGCTATGTGAAGTAAAGACAGACCCATACTGTACTAATATTAAACAGGGCCAGGTTAATTTACACCTCCTCCACCTTCCCAAATCAAATAGCTCAACACAGATACTTTTGTACTATAAAGCGCACTCTGATGGCAGGAGGTATTCTTGTGCTAAATAGAAGCTTTACCTTTATCTGGACACTTCATTAGAACTATGCATCATGTAGGAAAACTATGATTGCCTGTTCTCCCCCCACCCCCACCCCCAACCCATCCTCAGTCAACTTAAAATCAGTTGCAGGGAATGTGAATTGAACTGGTACAATAACACCGGTGGAAAAGGTGTCTACCACTCCTTTTCTCAAATTAAACCTCCTCCTGAAATCTTTTGTTAGTTCCACTATGGTAAGAAGTGGTATGATGATGGTATGAGATCGGTCTCCCCACCATCATCCAAGGGGAATTACTTGGAACTTGTAAATGACCCACTGGTCATCGGGAAAGCCAAGAAGAAAAAAGAATTAAATATTTCCCTGCTGATCCTATGCCACTAACCTGAGTAAGTTCAGAGACCTGTGCAGATTCATTATTATTATTATTATTATTATTATTATTATTATTATTATTATTATTATTATTATTATTATTATTATTATTATTATTATTATTGAACTCTGATGGCTTTTCCTTATATTACTCAAGAACTAGTTCTGTTTTTTCTCTTAATCCCCACTCAGATTTCAGATCAGAGATGTTAAAGGAGCTTGAGGTCAACAGAATTAAATCTCAATTCCCCACTGCAGTAGCAAACATGAATAATCTGTCCATCCAACCATTTAGTCATTTGTTTGTCTTTTTTAAAAATGTAAACATTTTATATCTCTTATTAACATTTTAACAGGTGGTTATTCATTACTGTTCTTTGGTTAGTTTCTTTGCAATAGTTATCCACAAGTTCCTGCTCATGATGATTAAAGAGTGTGGAGGTCAAAAAGTATTCCTCAGACGTTTTGAGAATAACCAATTCAAGATAAGCACAGGGCCTTGCTGCTGCTACTGCCTTTGCCTTCCAGACATAAGTATAAACAAGTGAGTTTCTCTTTCAAATGTACCATTCCAAGGTGACACAGGAGGGAAACCAGAGGGAAACCAGTTTGCCTAGCCACGCTGAGTCACAGGAGTCATGTGTTGTGGTGAAATAGTGCGTGCGTGCATGCATGGGAAATAAAGAAAAACAATTCAGATTTTTCTCACTGCCTCCTGGGGAAAAAAGAATTGGATAAAATCCTGTTGCATAGTTGTGCGCAGTGGTGGGCATCAGCAGGTTTGCACCAGTTCACCGGAACCGGTAGCAGACATTCTGACTGGCGCCGCCTATCCAAGTTTTGAAATAAAGTAGTCCTAATTTGGGTGCAATACAGGGCTTTCTCCCTGGCCACGCCCACCATACCACGCCCACAGTGTGGTAGTAATTTTTTTTTAGCTCATCACTGGTTGTGCTGATGGACTGGCATGCAGTGAGGAACCCAAGTAAGAATGTATTTATTAGGTGCAGTTTGCTACAGACAGTGACGTCATTTGCCTTCCACTGGCATAATGACACGACAGGATTTTTGTTGTTATGTATGAAACACATAGATAGACATTTCTGTGCTGAGCCAGTGAGCCCTAGTGGGGACTAGGAAGGAAACAAATGTTCAGCCTTATAGACACAACTCACAATAAAAGCAGATTTTATCCTCTGTCTGTCCTGTTCACCCTGAAATTTGTGATACTGCTTGGAGATGCAGGGAAGGAGAGCAATGTTTTGAAACTGCCAGCATCCTGAAATCCAGAAACCTTACTCATGCACATTGAATGTCCTAGTATGGCAAATATTAAACTGCAATGTTTCCTCTAACTTCCTGTAGCTTTCAGGAAACCTCTAAAAACACTATATTTTACTTATGTCGTCGGTGGCTGCAACTCGTATCTGAGAATACATTTTCTTCCTGAAGCAGGAAAAATGCCATTGGCATGAATTTGTTTAAGGTGGATCCCAGTTTGCCATGAAGCGACCCACACACTATGATCACGGAGCCATCTCCTGTGGCACATATGAAATGAGACATGCAGGATTTAACACCAGGACTATAATGGACTGCTGCACCCATGAGGATATTCTCAAGGTAGCCTTCACAGCCAGTCCATCTGGCATGGCCTCTTCCGCCTCCATGACCATTAGGAATCTGAATGAAATGGTTCCTTCTCCTCTCATTTTGCCATTGAGCCTGATATGATGGTTTCCTGTGGCATTTCCTCCACTGAGGGGACCACCACCTAAAGCAGCTCATCCACCCGTAGCCATTGGCCCCTTTAGGGAGTCAGGTTATTTACCGCTGCCCAACACTCGGCGTTGAGTAACTGGCTGTACGGTTTACTCCATTACTGTAGTGGGATTCTTATGTACTCTAGGTAGAAGACAGTATTATTGCTTAGTTTGCATTCTACCATTTTCCAAGGGCATCCTCTTAATATTTTTCCCATGTGTTAAAAAAAAAGCCAATGAGAAGGAATGGTTGAACTAAGTAGCTGAGTCCCAATTCAAGATCTTTATGTCTATCAAAGCCTGCATGTCACTTGAAAATCAATGTCACACATCTTTAGGTGCACAGGGTAGAGAAGTTACAGAAGCCTGCTGTTGCTAGCAGTTTGATATATTCTTGATTTTGAACAGTCCTTTAGTTGCCTTTAGACAGCAAGATGAGGTGATCTGCCAGCTCATTTGTACACTTGTTTATACTGTTTATAGTTCTGTAATTATTTGCAGGAATAAAATTGCCGCTATAATTATATCATTATAATGCAATTATGGCTGTATTAATTGAGCAATTATATTAAGCCAAAGTTCATTAATATAGCACAGAGCACATTAAATAGCAGCTTGCCTTCATTAACAAGAGTGTCTGCAGTGCAATGCAAAGGAGGCTGGATATCTAAATAAAGAGCAGAAAGGGAAGTTTAAGCCTGGCTGTGTGGAATTGGGTTGCCAGAGCAGAAGCCATACGGCACAAAGATTTTCAGAGAGGTGCTGGAGAGTGGAGATGATGGAAAGTATGCTTCTCATTTCAGAACAGTTGAGGTCTGGATTGGAAGCCAAAGGGTATAAGAACTATGGATCACATTATGAAATGTTGGTCACAAGGGGGGGGGGGACATTGATGTGCATGGAAAGGACCATGATGTACTTCCACATTTTCCTTCCTTGTTTAGGCTGAACAGAACTTTTGAAAACACACAAGTCAGAATGCTAGACAATAATTTTGTATTATGTAAAAACAGAACAGTAATGGATACTTCTGAATGAATTCAAATATATCAAGTGACCAAATACTGTATATAATGACACTATTCCACACCTTGTGGAAATTCACTTAGACACTGTGTAAAATTTCTGCATGCACACAATTTCCGTCAGCATATTTCAAGAAACTGCATATTGTATTGTTAAGGTTTGTACTGCTTTATGGTATCTACTCCTTTTCTCTTAATATGGCAAAATCTCAATAAATGACAGTGAATTAAATGGTGATCTCAGCTTTTGGCAAGATTTTGAATAGGGATTTGTTATCAATGTCCACCTTGTCTATTTGACAGGCGAAGTCTCTTTTTACTGAAGCTGGGGACCTTCCAATTTGCTTTCCTCCGCCCTGTGCTAATGTTTCTTTCAATAGTGCTTTGGACAAATGGAAACTACAATCGTTCTGATGTAAGTGAATGTTTGACATACCAAGCCTTAACAGAGCATAACATAAAAGTTTTGAGCTAAAAATGACAGAATGTCAGCATAACTCACCATTGTCATGGATGATACAGTATGAAAAAGAGTGGCATTAACCGCTCTTAAGTCAGAATTTAAACTAACTGTATAACTTAATCATCTTATATAATTAATATAGTCAAAATGTAAGACAGAAATAAAAAATAAATATAAAAAAGAAGCCTATTGTACACAAATTATTACCAAATTATCTACAATTAAGAGGTGCTTTTTAGATGGCTTCACTGCTTCTTTTCCTTAACTAGTTGTTACTTTCTGCACTACTGAAAAGATTGACATTCTTATAGCTCCAACTGTCCCATATTTCACTCTAGTAAACCTGCAAACTGATTTTTGATCCAAGAATGACTGTGAAGTCATATATATATATATATATATATATATATATATATATATATATATATATATATATATATATATATATATATATATATATATATATATATATATATATATATAGATTTGGGACTGTAGCACATGGATATTTTAAAACAGGGGTTCACAACCTACATCCTGGCCCATGGTGCCATTCCAACCAGCCCACAGCAGCAACCCCAGAAGCGGAAGCGGATGCATTTACGACAGCTGTAAACATATCTGCACATCTGCAAACATCCCCGCCAGTTTACAGCAGCATTTGCAGCAGGAAACCATGTGTATAGCTCGCTCAGCTGTCAGAAGCGTGATCCGGAAAGTGGCGCAAATGTGTTGAGAACCCCTGTTTTAAAACATTTTTCCCTTTTCCCAGTCCCAAATAAAACCCCAGAATTATACCATTCCCTCTTGAGATTGGGCATTTCTGTCAGGTAGTATCAAGCGATTGATTAACCTTAGTAGAAGGTTCTTCCATTCACACAGGTTTAACCACCCAAGTTTCTCCCTTTCTACTACAGCTTCTCACAATGGGGAACCAAATGGGGTATAGGATGGAAGGTAACAGTTACACAAAATTCATACGATGCAGTCAATCATTTGCTTAATTTGTTTTACTTTTTTATTGTTCTCTCTTTTTATGCTTTTTTTTAATCTTTGAATTGTATTGCTTTTAGACACTTTGTGTGTCAGATGTAAATAGTTTTGTCATGTTTCCTCTTGTAAATTGGTTTTTGACCAAAGAATTACTGTGAAGATCAAACTAGACACATGATGTTAAATATTGAACGGTTCTAGAGCTTTTTTAAAATCATTATTAGAAGTAAAGCAAGTAATGGCTGCTATAATTGGGGGAAACAACATGCTAGATAACAGTTTCTGAGATGTGACAATATTATGTCTTTCTCTCTCCTCTTCCCCTTAAATTTTGCCAACATGCTGAAACAGACTTATCACCAGTACCTCTGTGACTGTGTAACATAGAGCTTGATGTGAGAAACTTAAAAGTGCTGCTAGGAATATTTAGACCACGAGTGCCCAAACTGTGGCCCATGAGCCGGATCCGGCCCCTGACATCAATTCATTCGTCCCACATGGGCATGTTTTACTTCCGTTTCCAGGAGTGATGAGGGCAGCATGGGCTGCATGAATTGGCGTTGTGGGCTGTAGTTTGTGTACCCTTGGTTTAAGCAGGAAAAAAATGGCAGCTTAAAATCTATCTCATCTTGTTGCAAACCAGATTGCATGCACATGTTTTACTTCTGCTTCTGGTGGGAAGAACCATGTGACCGGCCTACTGGACCATGTGACCGGCCCACGGCATGAAAAGTTTGGGCACACCTGATTTAGATGTTGTCCACACAAACATAGAGTGGACTATTTGGTGCAGTTAGGGGTGGGTTGGTCCAATTGCATGTACACATTGATCAGGCCAATCCACCCCAACCTGTCTCTTACCTGTACCATTTTGAGACTCATTCAGAGGCTCAGCTAATTTGTCCTGCTGTGTTTTGTACCAGGATCAGTGTTTGTATACACTGAGAATGGAATAAAATAGAGTGGGGCTGTGTTACAACTGATCCCCAATGTGGCTTTACCCCTGTGCCTGTCATTGTATCCAGTCAATTCCTAGGAAGGCTAGTATAGACAAGCTCTTAGATTTTAAAAGGAAACGTATGTTTGAATTCTTGCCTGAGTGATGGATACCGGAAAGTAGAAGACGGCATGTAACAGACTGCAAACTGTGTCTCTATTTAACTTACCTTTTAGCTATCTGTCAGTGGAGCTGCCATATGGATTAACTGTTTTGTTGGTGTCCTTACAATCATTGCCCTATGGCCAGTTGGAATTATGTTTCTACAAGTTCGGGTTCTTCTTAACTGCAAGAACATTATTCCTAAATTTGCACTTTATCAGGTGAGAAAATTCAATTTTTACTATGGAAAAGAGGAGCCAGACTAGTTGTATCAAGTGATGTAGGTCCACCAGTAGAATAGGCAAATTTCCTTACCTAACTAAAATGTAAGATAAATAAAAATAACAGCAACAAGGTGCTTTTATGAAATAGTTAATAACAAACATTGTTTTTTTTTAAAAAAAAAAAACAAGGCTCTGGTTATATCTAATACTGTACACCAACTGATAGCTCAGTCCTCACTAGCTTTTGTATTTTAGATTTTATTTTCTTTAATATATAGCTATGTGCTGTCTAGTTAAATTTGACTTCACGGTTTTCTAGATATAGATTACTTAGAAGTGGTTTATCATTTCCTACTTCTTGGGAAGTTCTAGAACCATGTAGGTTGGCCAAAACTATACAGGCTGGCTTTTCTCCTACAAAAGTAATTGAACACTTCACTGACTCTGCCATGTGCTCCAACTAACTGAGCTATGTATTCGACTCCCCCACCACCACTACCATAGGTACCTCTAATTTGTATCAGGATTAGGTATCCTGAACATATACCCCCATTGGTTTTTTCCTAAACATGGTCCAAGCGGGATATGACCTTCATTGTGCTATGTACAGAAACAGAGTTTGGAATAATGAATACAATGACGCATTGATGCTGTCATTACAAAGATTTCTCAGAGACCCCGAAGATCATCATACCACTGGTCAACTCTTCTAAATCATAACCCTTCAAGGACTGCTTTGAAAGTATAATTTTAGCAGTCATGTCCATCAGGAGAATTTACCACTTTATTTCTACTATGGACTGTGTTGGGTATTTTGGTAGTTGCACAGCAAAAAATGGAGCAGAGTTTAGGCTTGGTATTATAGCTAGTTCCAAGTTCCAACTAGAGTCAAGCCAATGATGACTCAGATGAAAACTTAAGGTAAAAGAAAAAATAATGTTTACTTACTCCATATACTCAGATGTTACATGTGCTCAAAAGCTTTGATAGGATGGCATCAAGTTAATAGTGCAGGCAGGGAAATTCAGGAAAGAGTTAAAAAAGAAACGATGGCTTTCTTCTTTTTAGCTATGTAGACCAAGAGGGAAGAGACATTGAGAAAAGCATCTTCCCACTTAGAAGACACAAAACAACAACTGACCATCACAAAAGAAAGCCACAAGACATGCAAACAGGGTCAAATGTTCTAGTGGCAGAAAGACAGAAACTTCTCTACTTAACTTGTTAGATACAAACAAAACAAAGGAGTTAGTTTTGCCTAGAAGAGTTTTTCCCCATGACTAATTTTCACATGACTAATTATACTGTATTAGTACTACTTGCATTCTTGGGTTGCATTACTAGCCTAACAAAATGAAGAAGCCTCTTATTTAATATGATTATTGTCTCCTTTCCCCCCTACTTCTGCAGTTTGTCGTTATTCTGACTCAACTCCAAGCAGCAATCATTAACATTCTGGCTATGCTAAGGGTAATTGCCTGTGCACCTCCACTTTCATCTTCTGCAAGAGGAGCTTGTAAGTAATTTGTTATTTCAGTTGTTTTAACAAGTTGACGCACCAACTTTTTTGGATTCTCTTATAGTGCTCACTGATTAGAACTAAGTAGAAGTTTTTTTAAAAAAAAACTCTGAAAATGTACAATTCCTTCTGGAAGGTTCATGGGCTGTCTGTGAGACAGGACAGAAGGATGCGTCCCTCTCTTCCGTATTCCAGAATAATTTTCTCTTAACAACGCATATAGATATATGCATTAAGTTGCAGTAATGTGCACATGTACAGGTTGTTCTAACATGTCATTGTCCATATCCTCTGTCCTGGAAAAATCCATGTTGAAGCTCTTGTGACTGGCTACAACCTAAAGCACACCAACAGGACAAGTATAGAAAGGAAGATCTGGGAGGGGCTTAGAGAGTAACCTATATCAACCCTCTGCTACAGCAAGAAATCCATAGCTAAAAACATCCCTAAGAGAGGGCCATCTAGCCTTGCTTAAAAATCTCCAACAAAGAGTAGTCTGCTACCTTCTGAGGTAAGCCTGTACCTGCCTCTGCAGACCTAGTAAAGGCTGTCCTTGTTCGAAAGCTGGTTGTATCCAGCCTAGGGTTCGGTGCTCATCTCTGTTTACAGCCAAAGAGCCAGTGCTGCCTACGTTTGCAGACATTTCCATGGTCATGTGGCAGGCATGCCTTGAGCGAACAGAATGCTGTTTACCTTCCCACCAAAGTGGTACCTGTTTATTTACCGTACTTGCAATTTCTTGCTTTCAAACTGCTAGGTTGGCAGGAGCTGGGACAGAGATGGGAGCTCATTCCATCATGCCGTTCTCGGATCTCAAACTGCTGACCTGCCAACCTTCCAGTTGTCAAGTTCAGCATCTTAACCACTTGAGCCACAATAGTACTTCCTCTCTGATATGAACAGAATTGTAACCTAAGCCTTACTGGTGTCTTCTCAGAAGTACATCCTACCAAGTTATGTGAGGCTTACTCCCAAGTGATTGGGGATAGGACTGTAGTACAATGACAAAACTAGACTGGGAGCTTAGTTAATAGTTCATCTCCCCTGATGTTGCAGAGCTGAAAAGAGGTGGATTTGGAAAGGATAAATGGAATGGCAAGAACCTTCCCTTCATTTTAAGTCTGACAATGGAGAAGAAGAGTTCTCCTGCTGCCATTTTTGAGTTCCATCTGCAACACCTTTAAACGGCAAATGAGATTTGTTCTAGTTAGAAATAGGGCACAGGGTGAACAGGTTGAGCCTTCCATAGTTAGCATTCCCACCCATTCCACAACAGAACAATTGCAAAAGAACCAGTTATGGATCTTTCACTCTCTGGTCTACTCATTCTATGCTGCTTTACAGAATTCAGTGCCTTTCTTTCTTTTTTGTACACATGCACAGCTTTGTATTGTAAAGAGTGCTTTCATGTTTAGTTTGCTTCATTTGTTTTGTAATGGAAATGAAAAAGTTATACTGGCCAAATTGTTCATTTGAATGACAAATACCTGTTTCACTTTTTAATACTATCTTTGCAGCAATCAGCAGTTCATGTAAATAGCTTCAGAGAAACTTAAACATAGTAGTAAGGTTCTTGTATGAAAACAGTCTTACACTGCAGCCTCAAGCACACTTATCTGGAAGTAATTCCCATGATGACACAAATGGAACTTGCTTCCAGATAAATGTGTTTAAGATTATGGTTTACAATGCATGAGGTAACACTGGAATTCTTAATGGTTATTTGTTTTAAGTTTGCATTCTGCTTTTCAAGGAGGCCAGTCTTCGGTATCTTATAGTCTGACTGTATAAGTAGCTACAAAGACTACAGAAAATAGCAAGTTGCAAAACCCCAGACTATTTATTTGCAATTAATTCATTTTTCCAACGACCGAGACATATCTAAGTACTGTATGTGACTACACTTCTTGAAAGCTGAATTGGAACAAGTTGGCTGTCATTTGAATTGAAAATTCAATCGTGTTTGAGAGCATAATCATTTCTCACACTGGGCTTGCAGACCAAATTGACAGCTTAGTGTCCACACAATCGGAAACTCAGTGTGAGCAATCACAGCAAAGCCGAATCACCGGGATGGAAGAAGGCTGGCTAGCACAATGCAAGTTGTGTGCGGTCCTCCTCCCGCCAGAAGCAGCAACAGCAGTAGTGGTACAAGCATTACCTGCAACAGCTGCTGCCGCCTGCCTCCGCCCTGGTCAGGAGTAAAAGAGAGTGAAGCACCTGAAGCCAACCCATTTAGTGGTTTAAGTTGGCATATTCCTTTCCACTTGACTGGATTTCCCCCCCTCCCATCCCTTCCTCATCTGCCTCTGATATTCTCCAGCGCCAGCAGTTGTGGGTTCTTCCTGCTCTAATGGTGGTTATTGTAATCCAAGGGCCCCTTTCTCTGCCCCCCCTCCCGGATTTGGACTGTGGTTGCTTAGTGGTTAAGATGCTGAACTTGATGACCGGTAGATTGGCAGGTCAGCAGTTCAAGACCTGAGTGCTGCATGATGGAGTGAGCACCTGTCTCTGTCCCAGCTCCTGCCAGCCTAGCAGTTCAAAAGCAAGAAATTGCAAGTAGACAAATAGGTACCACTGTGGCTGAAAAGGTAACAGCATTTTGTATGCTCCAGTGTAAAGTCATGTGTGCTGCATGACTATGGAAATGTCTGTAGACACAGACAGCACTGGTTCTTTGGCTGTAAACAGAGATGAGCACTGTTGGATACAATGTTTTTTATGGAACAAGGAAGACTTTTGCCTTCTCTTCCTCTCCTTGCTCTTCCCTTCTCCTTGCCCTTTCTCTGCTTGTTTCACTGCTGTCATTGTTATCATGACTCCTGCTCTTCTCTAACTCTCCAAACACCACCTACATACAAGTCCCTTGTCAAAAAACATATCCTCACGTTTGAAGGGGGGGGACCCCTTCAAAAACCTTCTGGAATGAAAAAATAGAAGTCCATCACCAGGTCTCCTTTTCTTCAAAAAAGAAAAGAAAAGAAAGAGCTGCAATCATTTCAGCCTTTGCATTATGCAAGCAGCAAAAAATAATAATAATGAATTCATTTTTCCAATTTTATAGGTGGAGAACATTCCAATACATTTGATGATATAGACAGCAACGAAGTTACTTTTTTTAAAAAAATTGTGGGTTACATTTATTAACTTAATTTTATATTTATGCCTTATGCTATGTTTATTTATTTATTTACTCACATTTGCTATCCCGCCCCAATCAGGAATACCCGACTCTGGGCGGCTTACAAGATAAAATGCGATCATAGGTTAAACCTATGGAATACTAATAATTAAAAAACTTTAAAAAAGTTTTAAAAGTTTTAAAAGTTCATAAAAAATAGGAAATAAAACAGCCCCACAGGATAAAAACCAAACAGAAAGGGAGGCTGTCCCTTAAATTAGCCACCCTGTGTGGGATCCCACATTCCTGGGTCCCCACGCTTGTCCCGCCAGCCAGGTTTTTAAACCCCTCTGGAAGGGTAGGAGCTCTGTCTGTAGGCGTAGCTCAGTTGGGAGGAGGTTCCAAAGGGCCAGGGCGAACACAGAGAAGGCCCTCTTCCTATTGCTAGTGAGATGAGCCTCTCTAGCTGATGGAATGACAAGAGAGCCCCTCCAATCCGCCCTGGTGGGACAGACAGATGTTCTTAGGGTGACGCAGTCTCTTAGGTATCCTGGCCCACTACCATATAGGGCTTTAAAGGTAATGACCAGCACCTTGAATTGCACCCGGAGACATACTGGGCAACCAGTGCAGCTCCCGGAGCAGTGGTGAGGCACGAGCATAACGCCCGCACCCCATCACTACCTGGGCCGCCGCATTTTGGACCAGCTGCAGTCTCCGAATGGTCACCAAGGGCAGCCCCATGTAGAGCGCATTACAATAATCAAGTCTGGAGGTGACCAAAGCATGTGTGACCATGAGCAAGGCATCCCGGTCTAGGAGTGGGCGTAACTGGCGTATTACACGAAGTTGTGCAAAAGCCCTCCTGGTGTTGAGGAGATAGATGATGGGGGAGATGGGAACAGAGTGCTTTTATGGCACCAGCAGTTTGAAAGCAAGAAATTGCAAATAGATAAATAGGGACCACTTCAGTGGGAAGGTAAACAGTGTTCCGTGCACTCCGGTGTCTAATCATGCCTTCCACATGATCATGGAAATGTCTGCAGAAGCAGACAGTGCTGGCTCTTTGGCTTTGAAACAGAGATGAGCACTAATCCCTAGAGTCGGATATGACTGGCTTTCAAGCAAGGGAAACCTTTACCTTTACCTAGTGGATTGTAGCATTCAGATGATTTTAAAATCAATTTAATTACTTTTGAGGAATGGGAAATGACTTGTTACTTATAAAAAACCCTGTAAGTCCTGTGGTGCCTGGGACAATAAGACCTTTCCAACTCAAGGAGATGCTGATCTTTCTCTAATTATTCCCCTACCTGGGCCACACACACCGTGAGCAGTTACAATTTTTAATGCCAGGGAAGGCATTAACCTGAAAAAACAACCACCCAAAATGCTCCCAATTAGTATTTGGGATTTATTCTTTCTATACTGTACCATCCAAAGCCTCTTTTGTTTTATCATGATATTTTAGATAATTCAGCTGTTTAGTGAAAGGCTTTTTTAGTTCCGATTAAACTCTGTGTTTCTATTGGAAAAGCATAGTTTCAAATGACACGGGTGTATTTTTGTCTGTTAATAGTCTGGGTTACTTGTTCTTAGTTCCGTATGAAATAAATGAGGAGAGTTTGGTTTAAAACAAATGAACAAGAATCACAGGTAATGTTGACGAATGTAGGTTCTGACATGTGAATGATAAGATTAAAAGAATGATAAACTACAGATATATTTCCTTGTATTTAAAGAGTAAAAGAACTACTTTACAAACTCTCAGTTTTTCTGATATACATAATCTAAGCCAGAGGTGCCCAAACTATGGTTTGTGGACCAGATCCGGCCCCTGACGCTAATTCATCCAGCCTGTGCCACCCTCATCGCTCCTGGAAGTGGAAGTAAAACATGTCCGTATGTTTTACTTCTGCTTGTGGGAGCATCGAGGGCTCTATTTTTAAATGTCGTTCAATCATATATTGGTACATTTAAACAATAATAAACTCCCTTTCTGGTTCAAGACCTCCATATATTTTTTCTTTTTTGATCCCTCCGCAAGGGTTTGGGCCATCTTCCAAATGAAGTGTGTCTATAAATTCATAAGAAACAAAATTGAATTAAGGTTCTTTATATTTGGATACAACAAAGTGGGCAAAGTATTCGCTTAATATTTCTGGGTCTACTATAAAAGTTCCAGCATTTGGAATTTTGTAGCCACGTTGTATAAACATTGTCCATCTCAACAATTTAGCAGATTTGAGTTTACTGTGCTTTACTTACTGCTAGCCTTTAAATTTAAATCTACTCCTCTTTTTATTTTCCAGATATAAACCAGCAGCTGCTCATTATGGAAATGTTTCTCATAACCCTAGTCTCACGACTTGTCTACAGGAAAAAATACAATGACCTGGAGCTTCCAGTTGGTTCAGACCAGGACACAAAAAGTGGCATACATAGCAACAATACTGTCATGAGGAGTAGCATTTTTGTAAATGAAGTACTACCCATTTAGATGTTGATAGTCCATAAGCAAGGATGCTGCCTCTTTAGGTGTTAAGATTCTGACCAAGGCATTGGCTATTTTTCAGAGTTCCATCTGGCCTTTTATAACATGGAAATACAAAGAACATTCATGATACAAACAAAATTAAACCAGATGATGACCAGACATTCATGGCTAAAAGGTGGATGTGAGGGATTAAACTGTTACAGTGTCATAATGGTTAAAAGGTACCATCTGGTAGTAAAGAAACTTGACTGTGGTTGCTAGAACTAGTAGGAAGAAAGCTTAGCTTGGGCCATTTTTCAATCCTGTTTTGGCTTATGCCTGGCAACATTTAGAGAATGTTAAACTTAATTTTTGTTATGTACAAATGTTGAAAGATGGAGTAAATCCACTCTCAAAATGTAAAAATCAAAATCAAATGTTAGACTGATGACAAGCGTAGATGTACAGTACTGGAGTTAAATTTTACACAGCATTCATAAAATGTAATTTTGTCATTATAAACCTTACAGACTTTTATTTCAAATTGCAAGCTGCTGTGTTATTACAATATACAGTCAAACCTCGCATAAAGAGCGCCTTGCTTAAAGAGTAACTCACTTAAAGAGCAGAATTTTCTCTGAATGTTCACTTCACTTAACAAATAAAACCAACCAAAAACTCGCTTAACAAATAAATTGGGGTTTGCAATCCCCCTGCAGTTGGTCACTTACAATGGTGTTTCGCTTAAAGAGCAAACTTGCTTAAAGAGCAATCCTGTGGAACGCATTATGCTCTTTAAGCGAGGTACAACTGTATATATCTTAAGGAAATTGAAAGAAGGGTTTTGGGGCAACATTAGCCATGGCTTCTTCTTCTGTTTACCAGTCAAAACCTGGACTGCCAAAATGAAGCCACCTTCTTTGCTTTGTCATTGTCAAAACCCAAGTCCTCATTGATGCATGTCTCTGGCAGCAATCTGCAGACCAGTAAATGAGCTGGTTTCTGTATCTCTCCACATTCACACCATGTGTTTTTGTCTACCAGCAGCCCCCACTTGAGCTCCCACTGATTCAGGGTCCTCCAAGTGATGTAGGGGAGATTGAATTCCTCAGCAATATCCTCCTTTAATGTTGTTCTTTCTCCAGTGAGTTCCTTCTGTTACCTAAAACTTTGAATAAAGCATTATAATTAATCAAAACGTTTATTAAACGCCACATATCACAACACACACACATGGAAAATAAGGTAGAAGCCAAAAGTTAAATCATACGATTGGAATGCTCTCAAGGAGGAAGGGGGATTACCCAATAGTCAATAGACTCTGGCAAGGAATGTAAAAAATAAGGTCCATTGTGTACTGGGTCAAAGGGTGTGAAAACCGGTTTGTTGGGTTTCCTGATAAGCAGAAATTCCTTTTCATTCCTTCACAAAGGAAGCTGAATGACTCATATCTCTGGTTTGATCAAAGTTCAATTCCCAAGCACAAACATAGCTTAAAGAGGGAAAACAAAATTCTGTGGGGAACAACCATACAACCCCAAAGTTGATAAAGGGGGGGAAGCAAGCGAAGTAAACAAAGGCTAAATTGTTGGTTTCCCTCTTGCAGAGATCTCCATTTAATTAAACAAACAAGACATAATGATTCTAACTCCTTTCTTTGTTTTTCTACTTAAGAGTGACTCAAACACTGTAATTCACTCATGTCCGGAACATTAACCCACGTTGGAACTGCAATTTCCCGCCTCAAAGCACCATTGGCTGTCAATACTGCTAGAAGACATACCAGCCTCTGTTTCATTCAACAGAGAACAAAGAGATATTCCTGTCAACCACAAATATGCTCCTTTGACCTAATGTAAACTCTCTATAACCGGTTTTTTCAGCAATAGCTGTAATCTGCCGCTTTTGTGTAACTAAAGTCTCTGACCTCAGAGCTGCCTTTGTTTTATGTTTGCATGTAATTAAAATATGTTAATTGCCTTTCCTCCTTCCCGGTTTCAGCCCCCTCCCCTTGCATGCAGAGTTAGTTTAGATAGAATAGTTAAATACCCCTTCCAGGTGGGTGGGGGCATCTTCTGTTCACCAAATTTTGTGAGCAGGGATCACGAGGGGGTCTTTTCCTCAGAACGGTTGCGGGAAGGTTAGCTATTTAGAATTATAGGTCTGGCCAGACTATATGCCTGAATAGGCTTCCCTTTGCTTTTGCTCCCAATAAACCATATTTTGTTTTGATTGAAAAACCTGCCTCATTGTAAGTTCTTGGGTCTTTCTAGTACCTCTGCCAGAGAGTGAATCCAATCACCCAGAATTGGGTAACACTTCCTCCATCTTCTAATTTGATTTTGATTTTGTATACCCTCAATAATGTTTGTTTTTGCCATAAAGCTCTTCCTGGATCTGAGCCAGCAGATATAATGTGTCCTAGGCTATAATTTAATGTGTCCTAGGATGACAAAAGTTGGGTGGGGTTTATGTGACTTGACTCAGGATTATGAGAGGGCTAGAGGAGACTTGCAAGCAAAGCTTTTAACAGAACGAAGAAGTGTGAGGTTGGCATGAGGACTTAACCACAATGCCATAGCAACTTGACCACAAGAATCAGAGCCATGGTAATGGATATAAAATACCAATGGGTGCCTTTGCAGCTTGGCCCTTAGAACAGAAGCCCCATATAGATTGCTTATTGTAATTAGACAATTGTTTAGTTTTGTATTTTTGTGTTGTGCTTTGCTTTTGTTCTGCCCTTGTGCCACTTATTGCAATAACGCAACTCTGCTTTAGATTTTAGCTGTTTTTTTTTTTGTTCTGTTGTCTAACTTTTCTGCTGTTATCTCAATAAATAAGTCCACATATTTATGACTGCTTTGTCATGTTCTCCAAATACATATATTTGGAGAACATGACAAGACAATTTCTGGGCAGCATTCTTGGATTTAGTTTTCCAAATATATATAAATATAACTTGCAACCATGATGGCTAACCAACCTCACAATTTCCTCTTTCTCCTCCAGGTCCTTGTAGGGTCTTTTCTTTTCCTTTTCTTTTTTACCTATACCCTGTGGCCGTGGCCTCCATTCCAGGAGAGGGAATCTGCTGCTGCCACAGTCACCACATCTTCCTTCACCTCTGCTGCCGAGCAATTTGGGCACGATCCCTGTTGCTTCTGCTCTGCACCCGACACATAGTAACATTTTAAAAAATATTTTACTCTTAGAGTGTTACAACAGCTCTTTGCCATAACAGCTGAGTGCTGAACTGTAATAGCGCTACAACAGGTAAGGACTGGGGAAGAAGAACAAACATTTTCAGGCTGTAAAAACTATTGACCACTTATTACAGTGGAGTGCACACACAAAAACTGCACCTACATGCAATTATAGCTACATTCTGTCACTTGCAGGTCAACCTGCAAGAATGGTTACCCCTACATGTTCCTAATCCTTAACCTTAAACAGCAAAGCACTAGAGCAATCGAATGCCACATAGAAAGAACTAAAGGTTTATTGCATCTGATCCTATGCATACGTGTTTAGAAATAACTCCCAGTCAATTCAATGGGAGTTACTCTTGGGTTAGTCTCCATTACAGTATACCTTTATTTTCCTTTCCCCAAGAAATATTTAGATGTATGTTTGATCTCTTCCACATAATCCTATCACACTCAGCCAGCAAAGGGAGTGAGCTAATTGTTAAATTCAGTTCAACAAGTTCCTCATTAAGAACAAATTACCTGAGTTTGAAATCTGCTAATTTTCCAATCAGGGTGAGTGTTTGCACTTGTGATTTGGAAATAATTACCACAATGTATAACATCTCAACCTATGTGGAGATTAATGAGAGAGGGAGTCATTTCTTTGGGACAAGAAAGGACCAGAAATAACAGAATCTATAAAAATTAAATATGTAAGCCTTTGGAGAATTGATAACTGACAAGAGACCGGAGTAATTAATGATTTAAACTGATTCTGTACATAAGTTTCAAGAATCAGGTCTGTTTAAAATGCCCTGCTGTTTTAATTCCAACTCTGACCAACTGCACTGTCTTTCTAATACAAATAGGCCAATATTAATTTTTCTTTTATTCCCAGATTGTATCAGGTCATTGACAGCAGTGATTTTGTCTGAGTAAAGCAAAAAGAAAATACTTCACAAGTAACCGTTTGTTAAGTATGTGATGCTTCTTAATAGCGTTCAGGGAAACAATGTGTGCTAAAGCATAAATAAAATACTGCATGTGATAAGTTTGAGTTCTGGTCAACAAAAGCTTACACCAGTGATGGGATGTCAAAAATTTCCCTACCACACCGTGATGTCATGGACGTCGTGGGTGTGGCCAACATTATGACGTCATGGGCGGACCCGACATCATGACATCATGATGTTGTGGGCGGGGCAAAAATAATAAAATAATAAAAATAAAAATTTAAAAATAAAAATTAATAAAATTAAAATAAAATAAACACACACACACCCCTCAACCTACCCCACCAACCAAACAACCACAACACAAACCCATAAATAAATAAAACAAATAAAGAAATAAAATAAAAATTACATAAAAATACACCCACCTACCCACCCCAAACACAAATAAACCCACCCACCCCAAACACAAACCCCTCACTTACCGAAGCAGCAGAGGCAGCGGCGTGGCGGCATGGTGGTGTGGTGGCAAACGGCTGTGGCGGCAAACCATGGCAGCGGCCACAAACTGCAGCAGCGGCAAATTGCCACAACGGTGCAGCGTCCTGGCAGGGCAGTGAGGCCAGGCATGGAAAGGCCACCACCGTGACTTCAGGCGCTCCCTGCGCCCTTCCTTTCCCAGCAGCCAAAATGGCTGCCAGGAACTGCACATGCATCAAACTTTCATTTGACGCATGCGCAGTAAAAAAATAGAACTGTGCATGTGTCAAATGAAGGTTTGACGCATGCCCAGTACCCGGGAGCCATTTTGGCTCCAAATTTTTTTAAAAAAATCCCGGTGAGGCGTCTGAACCGGACGCCTAAAAACAACAACAAAACAATCCTGGGTGGTTGCTACCGGTTCGGCGAACCACCGGGGAATGTTGCTACCAGTTTGGGCGAATCGGTGCGAACCAGGAACATCCCATCACTGGCTTACACCAAACAAACCTGCCTGTTTTTAAGATGTCACAAGACTTGGTCCATGAAAGCTCACATTTAATTACAGGAGTTAGTCTTTAAGGTGCCACAATATTTTTGTCTTTTTCCCCTGTTCTGTTTACTCTCAAATATTCCTCTTCAAAGAGGAACCAAGACCAGATTTAGCCTATCTTGGGCCGTGAAGTGTTCTAGCTCAACCTTTCTCCCAGTGAGCACAATTTAAGTGTAAATCTGGCAGACGGTACTCGCAGCCTGAAAAACACTGGAATTTTGAGTCCCCCCCCTTCCTGCCTGCCCCTCCCCCCAAAAAACAATGACACATCCCTAGATGCTTCCAAAAAAGAGTACAAGAAGCCAGACTTTTAAATTAAGTATATAGGTGTACCTTTGAAAAGGATCACTTTTATTTAAATAGAAATATAGTGTATCTCATTAGATTACTGACAGGTAATTCATGTGCCTCATCAGTGTACTCATTTCTGACACAAAATTATTATTATTATTAGTCTACTTTTGATGGACAACTTCAAGAGTTACGCTTACCTTTCTCAATTTTCACAGGGGGTGCTTTCAAATAGACTGTAAAATTGTAGTTAAAATGTACTTTTCAAAGGCACAAAACCTATAGATGGGCAGATGCCACAATGCTAACCCACTACATGGACTACATAATATGCTGAGCTTTGACAATTTTCTTTTTCCTGTTACACCATTTAAAACATTTGCCAGATGTTAGGAACAATACCAGCCCATGGATGTTATGCCACATTTCAACATTCCTTTGGAAACAGAAGATTATTCGAAATGGGAAAATAATTTTAATGTAGAGAAAACTTAGAACCCAAACCAGTGCTACATAAGTTTTTTTTTTTTTTTAGTGCTGTCTTGAAACAAGAAGGAAAAATTACATTGCAATATTAATTGGTCACAATTACAGAGGGTCATCTAACGGAACTTAACACTAGGCTGTACTGAATCTGAGACCCTCTCAAATGGGAGAGTGGGGAGAGTGGGTTGGGACTGTGGTGGCTCAAGTGGTTAAGACACTGAACCCACTGACTGGAAGGTTGGAGTTTGATTCCCGGGTCCTCCATTTCAGAGTGAGCTCCATTCTCTGTCCCAGTGCCTTGCAAACAAGCAGTTCAAAAGCAAGAAATTGCAAGTAGATAAATAGGAACCACTTTGGTGGAAAGGTAAACAGCATTCTGTGCACTCCGGTGCTGATGCATGCCTGCCACATGCCCATGAAAACGTCTGCAGATGCAGACAGCACTGGCTCTTTGGCTATAAACAGAGATGAGCACTGAACCCTAGTGTCACATACAACTGGCTTTCGAACAAGGGTGACCTTTATTTTTACTTTGCCTAATTTTGTGCTGGGATCGTGGCTATCTCACTATGCAGGAAATGGTTTTTATCTTGTATAACTATTTAATCCTTCACCTTGCCCCCTTTGTAGATATTTTTGATAGCTAGTTTTAGCCAAGATAGCAGATGTGCTGACAGGCCCTTTTGCCAGTAAGCCTCTGAGATCAACCAGGACAAAGGGGTTCTATCAACAGAAGGTCAGTTGATTGTATGGACAGAAGAGCCTTCTGATCTATAATTGTGTTTGTTAACCCTAAACTTCTTTACTTGTCACCTAGGCAGGTATAAGTGACCACTTTCCAAATGGTTACACACATAGTCTAATAAAGTGGCCACTAGTTATCAACATTCATCTATACAGTATCTTATTTCCCACCCTGAATATAAATAAACACAGATTTGCATCATTTGAGTAAATCTAAATAAAATGTAATAGAGAAATAATAAATTATTATTATTATTATTATTATTATTATTATTATTATTATTATTATTATTATTATTATTATTATTATTATTATTATTATTATTATTATTATTATTATTATTATTATTATTATTATTATTCGATTTATATGCCGCCCTACTTGGTGAAAACCAACTCAGGGCGGCTCACAACATGCAATCAAATACTGTACAATATAACAGTTCAATAATACAATATCATAGTATCATAAAATACAGTATAACAAAATAAATATAAACACAATATAATCAGAATACAATCCATAAACAATACTCAGTACAAAATAGACAATAAACATTATACTCACAATACAATCAATACTCAATACAAAAATTATACAGTAATCGATTTGACAATGTACAATACAAAATAGCATTCCAATATTTCTAATAATAGTTTTACGATAAAATAAGTGTAATAATGCTTTTCAATTTGCCTGTGTTGTACAATACATGACAATACAGTACTGTAGGTTTCTGCCTAAGATGCTAACGCAAGAGCCATTAACTTCTTTTGTGGCACGAAAAAAACACCGCAAAATTCAATGGCAGACTGATAAGCACAATTGAACAAGTCTAGTCATCTCTGCATTTATGAAATCATAATACAGTACCCTGTTTCTCTGAAAATAAGACCTAACTGGAAAATAAGCCCCAGCATAATGGTTCAGGATGCTTGTAGTATAAGCCTTATCCCCAAAATAAGCCCCAGTTAAGATCATCAGCCATAGAGACTCATTTAGTACATCCATTGCAACACACAACAGGTGTATTGAATTATAAAATAATAATATTAATATATAATTAAATATAAATAAATAATATTATTGACATTGATACTTATAATAAATGATAGTATAAATTGTAATTAAGTATTTGTAAATACCCAAGTGGGTGCCTTTGGACAAAAGGTAAACTATGTAAGCAGATGAACTTGAGATTTAGTGTCGAATGACCAATAGGAGCATAGACACAACACACAAATAATGTGTGCACTTGATAACAAAAGGTCATGGTTGTGTCTAATATGAATCTTCATAATTCAATACATTGTGTGTTGTAACGGACAAAAAAATAAGACACCCTCTGTGCCTAGAAGGGCACTTTTGACCCCCCTGCTCAATTTGGTAGGCCTTAGATAAGCTTCACAAACCTCCTAAAGGGACCATTCAAGGACACCAAAGTTGGGTTGCCAGGAGCAGAAATAGACCAAAAAGTGCAGGGGAAATATTTATAATTTTTACATCCTTAAATTTAGGCAGGGGGCTCTGGATAGTTGTGGGAGCTGCAAAATGCCCCTGGAAGCCACACACAGATGACAGACTACGTTAGGCACCCTGGACAATACAAATAAATGGATTTATCAATAAATAAACACATTCTTCACTGTCTTAAATGACAATGCAACTTTATCCTCTGCACCAGGGGTTCTCAACCTTTTTAACCCAGGGGCCAAATTATGTCCCCTCAGACTGTTGATGGGCCAGACTGGTGTCCACACACACACACCCCGGCTGCAACTGCAACTACCCCCACCAACAGCCTTCTTACAACATTCACTCTGCTATGGAGTGACATTAGGGACACACCAAGCCAGACGGAGGGGGAAAGGATGGTGGCAGTGGAGGGAGCGATGGCGTGGGCTAGATGAATTGGTTCCATGGGCCAGAACTGGCCCATGGGCCATAGGTTGAGTATCCCTGATCTACACTGAGGTGCTATTTATAAAATATTACAATAACACATGGGATCCCCTTTTATACTTAGCATCTTAACACTTTTCATTAGCCTAAACCAGGATTTAGGGAGCTCAGTCAGTCCACATATTTGGGACTTACTGCCAGAGGTGGTAACCTCTCCCCTGTTGTAGGAGGAGCTGGAGTCCCCACTCCTGACCTAATAGATTGTGCCTTATAAGACTGAGACTGTTTTGGCTGCATCTCGCTGATGTTTGATACACACCATCACACTTTCAGCTGAAGAATATCATATCATATCCCCTACGACTGGTATCTTGCCAGGGACCCAGCTTATCCATCACCTTCTCCAGCAAGGAAAGGGGAGGAGACATAAAATGCATTTAACTGGTAACTGAGGTTTACCTCAACATTTAGCCTAAACCTGGAGCACTGGATGAGTTCCACAGCCAGTTTAAATTCCCTAATTGTTTCTTTTTTTATTAAGACTGTGGATAAGCCACTCTTTTGACACCTCTGCCCAATAACAGACCAGTGGTGGGCAGCAACAGGTTCAAACACACCACAGGAGGGGGGGGTAGCAAAATTCAGTGGCCTCTGGGCATAGGGGTAGTGAAATTGGGTGACCATGCCCGCCTCCCTGCCCTGCCCCATCAGATTTTGTCCCTGCAAGTGGTTCAAGGTCTCCCTTGCTCAAAAGCCAGTCATATCCGACTCTAGGGTGCAGTGCTCATCTCCATTTACAACCAAAGAGCCCAGTGCTGCCTGTGTTTGCAGATGTATACATGGCCATATGGCAGGCATGATTAAATTGCCCATGACATAGGCTCTGTCCACGACATAGGCTCCACCTATGACATAGGCTCCACCTATGACATAGGCTCCACCTACGGTGTGGTAGCATTTTTTTCCTGCCCCCCACTGTGACAGACCAACTTGGTGGGCCTAACCAGAAGTTCTCTATCTCTAATCAGGGAATTTGGCAACATGAAGATTCCAGTGTGTGTGTTTTAATATGACCGAAAAGCACTGACATTTACCACTGATCTTCTACAGAACCCACAACATCTTGTAACTAAGCATAGTTTTGATAAACCATTCTACTGATAACTAAATCACTTTTAAATCCAGTGCAGAATCTGTCAAAAGTCCAAGGACCTGTCCATACCTTGAGGTGTGGTGTGGTGTGGGTCTAGATCAGGGGCGTAGCTACCGCCATATCTGCCGTATCAATTATACGGGCCCCCCGGGCCCCGGGGGCCCCCAACGTGCGTAAGCAAAAATTAATAAAAACTTCCCATTTTTTTTATTTCACAAATGACAAAAGTCAAAAAAAGGAATTTCTTTTTTTCCCGCGTAAAGCATGCGTTCAAAAGTTGGCAACACCCTACATCGGTTATTGCGGGCTGCGGGATTTCCCCGTTTAAGTCATTTACTTCAACGGGGGAATCCCACAATAATCGATGTACATACGATATATTTCTTTTAATTTTATGCAATTTTTTTTCTTTTGTGAGAAATCTTTACCCTTCCTAAGGGCCCCCAAACAAATTTTTATACGGGGCCCCGCCAAGGCACGCTACGCTTCTGGTCTAGATGCTTGGAGTTGTGCGAGGATAGAGGTAAGAGTTAAATTATGTTGAGCTCACTCCTCCGTCCAAACAGCACAAGTGCTTCTATGGAGGCTTAATAACCTATCTAATACAGTATGTGTAAGACCATCAGGCACCGATAGTGCTATACAAGTGGCATGTTTAGTTAGCCTAGTACAGGCAAGAAGGCTCTCTTGCAATTTCTTGTGACCCTCTATTTTCCAGCTCATTATCTGTTTGTATCTCATTGACCGTTTGTTGGGCTTTGGATTCAACATTTCAGTTCTATTATCTTTTGTCAGTTACAGTTGCCATGAGTGAACCTGCTGCTGTCAATGGCATTAAGACTCACTACCTGTACACTATATACACTTTTTTTTCATTTGTTTGTTCATTGCTTTGGATACAGGTAGTTTGCTATGCACTGGGTTCCTTAGAATCATAAATTAAGGTGTATTTTTGCAATTTTTTTAAAAGCAGAAAAGATTATTTCTTGCTTTCAGTGAAGCATGCAGATTCAACAAACCTCCTGTAGAGTTATATAGCTGAGATAACAATTGCTGTATTTTCTAAGAGGAGACTTATAGGGGCTGTGGTGGCCCAGTGATTAAGAAGCTCGTCTTGTTAGCTGGAAGGGTGGCAAGTCGGCTGTTTGAGACCTGGATACTGCATGATGGATTGAGAGCCCGTCTCTGTCCCAGCTCTTGGGGGACATGAAAGGAGCTTCATTTGGGCATTTCCTGACTGGAGTTTCTTCTGCAAAAATCCTTTCAACCCAGAATAATTTCTGACACATTATTATTATTATTATTATTATTATTATTATTATTATTATTATTATTATTATTATTATTATTATTATTATTATTATTATTATTATTATTATTATTATAGTGAAAAGTAGAGACATCACATTGCAAGCAAAAATTCGCGTAGTGAAATCAATGGCATTCCTTGTTGTAATGTATGGTTGTGAGAGCTGGACCAATAGGAAAGCTGAGCGCAGAAAAATAGAAGCCTTTGAGATGTGGTGTTGGAGGAGAGTTTTGAGAGTCCTCTGGACAGCAAAGAGAACAAATAGGTCAATCTTAGAAGAAATCAACCCTGACTGCTCCTTAGAAGGTCAAATAGTAAAGATGAAGCTAAAGTACTTTGGACATCAAATGAGAAGAGAGGATTCGCTTGAGAAAGCCTTGATGCTGGGAAGGATCGAGGGCAAAAGAAGAAGGGGACGGCCCAAAATGAGATGGCTAGATGGTATTGTAGACACAATGGGCACAAAGCTGAGCGAGTTGAGGAGGATGGTGGAAGACAGAGGTGCCTGGCAGATGGTGGTCCATGGGGTCGCAGAGGGTCGGAGTCGACTGCGCGACTGAACAACAAAAATTATTGTTGTTGTTGTTGTTGTGAAATTTTAGAAAAGCTATACTTCATGACAAGGGCAGGTGCGGAATGTCTACATAATAGCAGCTTGATTTAAGAAATTTCAGATCTTTTGCTTGAGGATATCAAATATTTGAACAATTTTCAAACAACTTTCCAATTCATTACTAACTGCAAATAAAACATTCCATTAATTAGAGTTTATTCCTGAGCCTTGAGATAATTTTTTTTAAATTATCTCTTTTAAAATTGATAAGTAAAAAAACAAATCTCTGACTTAATCAAGTTAATATCCACTTTGAAACATGACTACAGTATATGGACTTTCTACTGATGTAAGTGGAACTTATCTTCAAATAAATATAAATTTATTTTGCATAGCCAGTCCTAAGTCACAGACGTAAGATGTGTTTCATGTGTAACTTCTAGTTATGATATGCACAGACTCTCAGCATCCATTGTTTGAGGAAGAAATGAATAATCCTTTTTATTTTATAAAACCGGCACCTGTTCTAAACACCACACAAACAGCAGGTTTTAAAGGGTGTAGGTAGGAGGCTCTTTCTGGTTGAAGCTATACATTTTAGATATATACTTCAAATTCTGACCCAGTATTATTTATCCATGGGAAACATGTTCTTGCTGTAAGAAAAAAGTATTCTCGTGATTAGTTAACAGATTTTTGGTAGTTATTGCTCATAGATTGTTCTTGTAAGATCAGCGTATTCTCTTGGTAATTTTCTTTAAATGAACAAAATATAGCCATAATGAGAAGTCTCCACATTTTAACCAATTAGAGCCATAACATTCAAGCTTAATTTTAATTTTTAATGTTAATCCATACAATTAAAGCCACATTCCATTCATTAATTTAATTGGGGAATAATGTCATTGTCAGAAGTACAATAGTCCTCAACCTCATAAGAAATGGGTCTGGTCTGTGTAGCAGTTTAAATAGACACTAGATGGCATACTAAATTCATCACGGCACATTTCTTACAGTCCCCCCCCCTTCAAATGTTTCTATCTTTGAAATTTTAGCAGATGAAAGAAGAAAGTTCATAGGGATAGGACTCCATTACAGACTTCAGTGTTTATCAGTTTGTTCCCTAATCAACTTATTGAGTGTTTCTGATCGTCTAATTCTGTTACTTTGGTTAAATATTTTTAAATTCTTCTCTTCATTGCCTGTTAGACTGTACAATAATGTACAACGTGGCCCAAGAACTCTTTGAATAAGTGACATGTACCAATGATTCCTCTTGTCTTTGACATTAAAGCTGAAAACTGGAATTCTGGTGCCTTGCTCAGACAAACTCATTGTAGGCAAACTAAGATGTGATACTGAAACATTCCAAACAGACAAGCACAGTTTTGAAAAGACAATTATTATTGATTAGCTTTCTTACTCTTAATGATCCTAGTTTTGAACAAAAATCAAAACATGCTCTTGCTCAGCATTAAGAGCTGAGCAAAAGATAGCCACATACTCAAAACAGAACACAAAAGGGAAAAAACATAATTGGCATTTTCCAGAATTCGTTTGTTTTGAATATGTCACGCTAAAGTGATTTGCACTCACTTTTCTATTTAATATTAACACTTTGCAAATAACACATGGTAACCTGAATATTACAAACTTTGAATTGACAATTGTAAATTATTTCCAATGGCAATAATAGATGTCACACATGAAAATGTGTCACAACAAAATGATAATGAACATCACTTTAAAAATCAAGTTGATTTTTGAACAAGCAAAGACAGCTCCGACGTCTTTAAGAAGCATTCATAATTCATAGTAGGACAATAAATTTATTACGCCAACACAAAGATTACTACAAAGGGCTGCAAATTAACAATGGGAGCTCCAGTTTAAATGAAGATTAAGTGAAGAATTTAACCCACTTGTCCTGTTTGTCCCTCAGTTGTCTAAGTCATCATACCTTAAGATGAGACAGTATGATCCTGCAAATACATGTATTATGCCAGTGAAAAAGGAAAAAAGGACAAGTACTAATTATATTGCACCTTCCCCTTGAGAAGGTTCCCCTTACTATGTAGCATATATACTTTGGCAAACAATATATGTATTGCTTTGAGATTGAGACTGTCAGATCCACATTATTTTCCATTGACTAAAGGACATACAGCATTTTGCAGCAAATGTGTTTTTATCAGTTTAGATGGTGTGGTTGCTTGTTCCAATCCATACTGTTTGAGCCTTTTAAGGAGGGGTTTGTACCCATCTATTTGACACCATCCATGCCTCATGCAAATCTGGAAAGCCACAACAGAGCTATAATTAACAAACTGTAAACAAAGCCAGTTTCCTCTTCTCTCTTTGCTCACTTCTGTTGTTGTTTAAAATAAATTCACCCAGGGAAATCCAATTCTCTGGGTGTGACTTCATAGCTTGTCCATTTGCATTTCTCCCACTATGTAGCCACACATTTCCCCCACTGTATAATCCTTGTGTTTTTCAGACCTGGCCACAGTCTTAGGATCACACAACCTCCCCACTATACAAACAACATTAACCACTCACTAGCTTTTGACTCAGAAAAATGTGGGCTTCCGCCCTTCACTCACTTATCTAAGCCTCACTGAACTCAGTGAAACCTACTTTGACTGGAGGTTTAAGTTAATGGTCAGGTTCTTTTAAAAATATGCAGCTGTATATATTTCATCTGCCTTTATTACAGCATATGGAAGGAAAAGTGGATAGTTTATGCTTCCTTCCTTCCTGGCAACATTCAGTATACAGTATTGTTACTGTTTTCCTAGAAAGAATTTGTCTGCACAGTCGAGAACAATGATTTCAGTCCTCTCACCATTGTATTAAATTGGCCTTTTTATAGTGACTCTGAAAAATCAATCAATCAGCACAAAAATCATTCCCAATTCATGCCATTTTAATTTTCCCCCAAAGAAAACTATCTTTTTTTCATCTTTAATCTTCTGTTTTGTTTGGAATAAAAAGAATCTTAAGCTTTTTGCCATTTTGGAGGCAAGATGAATGTCAGCTGGATGCTTCAGCTAGAAATCTGGAGCACAGTGATTAAAAACCACTTCCATGTTTTGTTACCATTGTAAAGATGGCAGGAGGTGCATTTAAATTATACTGCTTAAAGGGTCTACAGCTCTTCTGTCTCTCAGTAATGCTAATATTTATATTTCTGATCATTTTTTCCTTTTCTAGCAATCAGATCTTAAATAAAAATAATGCAAATCACATAGCAAAATCCTGTTTTTATTTAAGAACTGGAAACCAGAAACAAGCATACAAAAATGTTCATTGTTTCACTAGTGGAATAGTTACCATCTTCAATATTTGGTGCTGTAAAGGGAAATTTACAGGTGAGGTAAAGCTAGTAGTCTTTCCAATAGAGAATTGGGCCTATTTACATAGACACTAGGGGAAGTGCTAGATGCAGCAGCAGTGAACCTTGGCACTCCAGCTGTACTTTGACTTCAATTACCAGAAGCCCAAGTCAATACACCTGCTGATCTGGGCTTCTGGGAATTGAAATCTAAGAACATCTGGAGTTCCAAGGTTTGCCACTGCAGCTACAGCTTCTAATGTAGAGACCCCTGGCTGAAATCTCAGCTAGTTGCTATACTCTTTTGGATCCCAAAGTGGGGAGACAAATCTCAGGTAATCAGTACTGGAGGAAAAAAGTTTGATTTTTGGCCATTAGGAGAACAAATAGGTCAATCTTAGAAGAAATCAACCCTGGCTGCTCCTTAGAAGGTCAAATAATAAAGATGAAGCTAAAGTACTTTGGACATCAAATGAGAAGAGAGGATTCACTTGAGAAAGCCTTGATGCTTGGAAGGGTCGAGGGCAAAAGAAGAAGGGGACGGCCCAAGATGAGATGGCTAGATGGTATTGTAGAGACAATGGGCACAGAGCTGAGCGAGTTGAGGGTGGTGGTGGAGGACAGGAGTGCCTGGCGGACAGTGGTCCATGGGGTCGCAGAGGGTCGGAATCGACTGTGCGACTGAACAACAAAAAAGTTTGGACACCCCTCAACCATTCCCAGCTAGTGTCAGAACTCATTGGGTGAGTACAAAGGTGTTTTTGTTTCATGTTTATGCAATATCACTGCACTAAAAAAAAAAAACCCAAAACCAAAAGGAAAATAGTGGGGAAATAGCGGGCACTGTCTACTTCAAATATGGCAGGAAGTGGAGTAACAACATTTAAATTTATCAGACTTCCTCTTGCAAAAGCCCTGGCAGTAACATTTCAGGGAATGGAAAAAACTCATCCAGGGTGGCACTGAACCTTCCATAACTTTTAGAAGCTAATTATTTGTCATTGGTGTGTGTGAGATGCGTTGTGGGAATATTTACATGTGCTAAAGCTATTGGCACAGTTTCCATGCCTAGTTAGATGCCTGGTAACCCTATGCCCTGTACAGTATATGTTTCTGCAATCAGTTGACTGGATAAGCAGTTTTGGATCCATGCTGTCCCATTTCTGTGCCATCACAATGATCCCTTTAAGACATCACAATGTCCTAGCCTTTTATCATCACAATGGGAATCTCTGGGAACTGGATATGCTACCCTTCAGCCCTGAGTGTTTTGTCTGTTCTTTACTTTATTGCATATGCACACACAACACAGTTTTGTTTGGAGAGAAAAGAGGAATTCCTCCAAATGCTGCTCGTCTTCTAGATTCTCATCCTCATTAGCTGAAGGAGTAATAGTATATACATATGTACACAACTTTTGTGCATTGTGATACAATCCTCAGGTTTTACTGTCTTTAATCATTACAAAGGAAAAAAGACTTTAGCTTCTAGCTTATGAAAAATCAAAACGATTCACCATTTCCATTTTGATCAGCCATCATTTGGTGGAGTCAATTATATTAAACATGGTTAAAGCAAATCAAAGGGAAACATGGGATGGAAATTCACCTTTGTCACTCTTAATTTCAGTTACCTAGAATGAAGAATCCCTAGTTACCAAGTGAATTGTTGTAATATTCATACAGTACCTACCTGTCAGAAAAACAGACAAATTAAAGGCAATTTCGTTGAATAAATACATCCTTATCGGTTCTGTTGCTGCACATCCCAGACTGTTGTTTCAGATTTGGCAGAAAGACCAAACACCACAGCAAACTATTTGCAAATAGTGCAAGTGTATATTTAAAGGTCATTTTATCAGGGAAAAGGTTAAAGATAACATTCTAATCTGTTTTACATCAAACCCAATTTGTCCAACTTGTATCAGATTCAGGTTATATGGTAAGTGGCCAAGAGTGATGGGAACTGTGGTCCAATGATGACTGGAGGAGTTCAGGCCTCCATCCTGAAAGTAGGGGTTTAACTGTGAATGCATTTTTTTCCCAGCTGAATGGTCTTCTCAGCAGTATCCTGCCAATCTTTCAAAATAACAGGTGAAACGATAAATGACTGAAAACGGTTACAGGTTTTAAATTTTGGAGAACAGAAATAATGACTTTGTCTCCTCTCTTTAGAAAACACATAAAGAGGTGCTCTCCTGGGGGTTCTTATATCTTTTGGCCATCTATTGCTGTAATCCAATAGGAAAGACCTGTACTTTTCCTTGCAGCTTTTCGAAGAATATTGTTGAGAAAAATGGACACTGTGAAGATATAATTTGTAACAGATAGACGCTCCATGTTACTAAAAGGTGGCCAACTGTATAATTCCCTAGTATCTTGTTTCTCTACCTCCTCATCTGTGATCTTGTAAAATGTACCTTGAGGATGTCATTATTTTGGTCCAAGAATCCCTGCTCCCTGTTAATGTTAATTTCCAAATACCTCCCCCCTTCTTTACAGCTGAGAATCTGAACTTTGATGACATTTGAAGTAAATAGTTAGGAATTTCTGAATTAAAAGCTCTGACAACCATATATTATGCCTTAATCCACAATTTTAACCCCTTGATTTGCCACTGAACTTTATTGCTTGAAATCTCTTATATCAAATACCTACTATCTAGTCACACAGCCATCAAGTTTTTTTTACTAAAAAGAGAAGTGTTTCCTCAGAGTTGGAAGGCACAGCAAGGTGTTAAGCTGTGACCGTTTGAATACAGTATATAGATTGCTAGAATAAATAAGAGAGGGTTAGAGAAAGCAGCTCTGGAAATGTATATTATATATAAAATGTACATACAGTACTTTAAAAGTGAGGTTTTAATGGCACTTTAACAGTAAATGCAAAACAATCAGCCAGCTCCCTCCAGCCAAGTCAGGGACATCTGACAGTTCATAGTGGAAGTAAACAAGGAGAGAATTAAAAATTTATTGGAAAATGTTAAATCTTGCAATGTATCAATATGACTAGAGATAGCATTTGCAGATCCTATAATGTTCACTCTTTGTAGCTTACTATACCTTGGTTTCACAGTACCTTATTTTACTAGAATACTAGATCCTCTATTTTACATGCCTTTCTTCTTCTAGGCTATGCAAATGCTATTCAAAACAATAATGCTTAGTGGCAGCCAGTCAGATTCTGAGTTGCAAGTCCTTATATTTACAGGTTTACAAAAGCAATGGAGATCCTTCTGTTAGTGCATAAAACCTCTGTACCTCCAGGCCCAGAAGAAAGGATTGTTAATACAGTACAGTGAAACCCCCGTAAAACAAATGTCCCCTACAGTGAAAAGAATCGCTTAACAAAAAGAAAATGGAAAAAACACAGCACCCCGAACAACGAAAATTTTCACTATGAGATAGTGTCCCTATGGAAAGAACCATACAACGACAATCTCTATGGGAAAAATTGCTTAGCGAAAATCTTATCGTTGTACAATTTTTCCAATAGATATTTTCGTTGTATGATTTTTTCCATAGGGATTTTTGTCAGTATAGGTGAGAAATCGTATAATGAAAAAAATTGCATAGTAAACAGCCCTGTAGAACAAATTGTATTCATTATACTGTAGTTGATGAAGGGGAGACGATATAAATAACAGCCAGAAAGGATAGCCAGGTCAAAAGGACCAACACAACTCCACATAACACTATACCACATAGAGTGGAAATATGTACCAGCAGTGACAGCAGCAGCAAAAATGGACAACATAGATTTTCTTCCATTGGTTCAAACTGGCTTGGTTGGGTGAGCATTTAAGATAAATTTTCTATTGTATGTTATAATATGCTTCAAGCTAAGGGATGTGTTTTCTTTCATAAATTCTTACTTTTAAAAAACTTTGATAACATTGCTTTGTGATTATGTCTTTTTAGGTTATAAGCTCCTATATTTTTATAATATAATTAAAGCATTAGTTTTGGAATTGTTATTGTACTGTTTATGCACATATATTTTGGATTGAATTCTGACTTGAGTATTTGCCTGCAGCGTAAGTTTAGTCTTTATATATTTTTAAGTTTTTGTGCCTACAGTTTTCATAGCGGCAAGATTCTCATCACCACCACAACTAATCTAGTTTAATCCCCCTCCCACTTCAAGAATCTACTGCTAAAGTATTACTGACAAAAGGCATCCAACCTCTCTTTAAAATCCTCCAACAAAAAAATCCCCACCTTCCTATATAAACCACTCCAATATGAGACAATTCTTAACATCAGGAAATTCTTCCTAGTGTTTAGTTGGAATCTTATTTTGAAATCTGAGTCCACCTCCTCAAAGTAATTCATATGAACCCTTTTGTAAAAGAACAAGTTTGCTTTGTTTTCCATGTGGTAGCTTTCATACATCTAATGATGATGATCACCTATCAATCTTTTCTAAGCTATACATATACAAATCTTTCAATTGTTCCTCATAACATTTGGTTCCAGATCCTTTACCCTCCTTAGCTGTCTTCCTTGGGACACAACCAGCTTATCCATATCCTTATTTAACTGGGACTTATTGCTTCACAACAGAATTACGTGTATATAAAACTGGTTAGATAAAAATGTATAAGAACATTTAAACCTAGATGGCATATCTTCTTCTTCTTGTGCTCAATCCGATTCTGAATATTGGCTATCATCATGGCAATCAGCCATGAAGATTGTCCTGGGAAAAATATAATGCAGTAGTTTTCCATTTGCTTTCTGTATCGCAGCATGACACCCATACCACTGATTAAGTTCTGCACATCACTTACTGGTCCTGAGCCTTTTTGGCACAGAGTCTTCATCAGTCCCAGGCCAGTATTGATGAAGCTGCTGCCCCCCCCCAAATCAAGATGGATTCAAGTGGGATTTAATCCATTTAGGGACCATCACCTTTCCCTGTAGATTTCACCACCCAAGGCATTTACTCCTCAGGGTTTTCAGGTTAGTTAACTGCCACCTGACAATTGGTGTTGAGTTGCTGGCAGTATCATCTACTGTACTTTATTACAGGATAACCTGGCCAGACTTTGGCAGATGGCATATTTATTGTTCAGTAGCTCAGTCAATTCTGACCCTTTGCAACCCCATGGACCATTGCCTGCCAAACACCTCTGTCCTCCACCATCCTCAACCCACCCAGCTGTGCCCATTGCATCCACAATACCATCTAACCATCTCATTTTTCATCACCTCCTCCTTCCTTTGCCCTCCACCTTTCCCAGCATCAAGGTTTTCTCAAGAGACTCCTCTCTTCTCATTTGATGCCCAAAGTACTGTACTATACTTCAGCTTGACTATTTGACCTTCTAAGGAGCAGTCAGGGTTGATTTTTTAAAAGATTGACCTATTTGCTCTCTTCACTGTCCAGCGTACTCTCAAAAATCTCCTCCAACACATTTCAAAGGCATCTATTCTTTTGCACTCAACTTTCCTTATGTCCAGCTCTCACAACCATACATTACCACCGGGAATACCATTGCTTTGACTATGTGGATTTTTGTTTGCAAGGTAATGTTTTATCTAAATTAGCTAATTTATAAAATGTCAGATGAGGGCAAGAATAAACCACAAAAATATCACAATACTAGTGTTGTTAGGTATCCTAGCTTGCCATGAATGGGCTGCATGTTCATGCATGCTACCTGTTTGTAGTAGACATGATTAAAGAATACAGTCTTGTCCCTGTGTTTATCACACCAGCACTAGAAACTGATCTTTTTCTATGGTGGCCCCAATTCTCTGGAATACGCTTCTGTCTGTTGGGCTCCATCCTTGCTTGCATTCTGAAGCTGGCCAAGGCTGAATTATATAAGGAAGCACTTCAGAACTTTTTTGTTGTTCAGTCACACAGTCGATTCCGACCCTCTGCGACCCCATGGACCACTGTCCGCCAGGCACTTCTGTCCTCCACCATCCTCAACTCGCTCAGCCCTGTGCCCATTGCGTCCACAATACCATCTAGCCATCTCATTTTTGGCCGCCCCCTTCTTCTTTTGCCCTCCACCCTTCCCAGCATCAAGGCCTTCTCAAGTGAATCTTCTCTGCCCCTAAATTAATTCATTTCTCCACTCAAACTATTTTTTAAATTTTTACTATCATTCTTTTTATTTTTGTGGTTTAACTGTAATCTATTTAAGTTTTTTTGAAACTTTTGAAGCAGTAAACATGTTAGTCTGTGCAAGCATATTAGAGTAAAACAAAACAAAAAACAAAAAAGACAAAAACATTGTGGCACTTTAAAGACTAATTTCTGTATTTTAATGATAGCCTTTGTGGATCTAGTTCACTTTGTCAGACATAAGAGTGAGACTTTATGGCACTGTGGCATTACACATCTGACTTGAAGATGGTATGAGTGACCTAACTACCCTATTCTGTAAAGTTACATGGGAACCATCCTCCTAGAGATAGTTCTGTAAACAAACCTCAGGTCTTCATCTTTAAGTGCTGTATCTGATTCCAATTATTGGCTATCCTCATGGTGATCAGGGAGCAATATAAGGCAGTGGCCTTCTATTTGCCTTCCAAATCACGACACCTGTACCACTGTTCCACTTCCTGGCCCTGACCCCTTTTGGCACACAAAGTCTTCATCAGCCCCAGGCCGGTGTTGATGAAGCTGCTGCTCTCCATCATAATGGATTCAAGTAGGATTTAATTCACTTGGGGACCATTAGCAATCCCTGTGGACCTTGCCACTCAAGGCAATTAGTCAATGGTTGAATTCAACGGTTTTTACTACCTACTCTGGGGACATTGTAGGGTGGGCATGGCCAAGGGGAAAGCCCTGTGTTGCACTCGAATTAGGACTTTTTATTTCAAAACTTGGATGGGCGGGACCAGGCAAAATTTCTGCTACCACTTCTGGCGAACTGGGGTGAACCTGCTGAATCCCCCCATGGAAATTAGTTCTCGGGGTTGTGAGGTTAGTTAACCGCTGCCTGACAATAGGCATTGATTTGCTGGCAGTATGGTCTACTCTATTAAGCAACAGACATAAGGTGGTATGGGTAAATTACATGCTTATACCAACCTGTTAGTTGTGGGATTTTAAATTTGATAATGTACCAGAAACCCTTGACTAATATTCAAACTTTTCAGATGGGTGTCCAGCATATGTATGTACTTTATCTCTGTTGTCTCTCTCTGGATCCTCGTCTGTAGGGGTTTCACTCAGGAAGCGAGACAAGAGTTCTGTTGTTCAAATGGTCAGTGCTGCATGTTTAGTGCTGTGCTGCATCCGAATTGCTGCTCTGCCATCTCATTGTATTGGTTACTCGTTGACACAATAACAAGGTATTTACACAAACATACATCCTTAGCATGTGATCATTGCCCTATCTACATGAGTACAGTAAAACATCGGATAACACTAAAACTTGGTTCCACAAGTCTTGGTGTTATCCGATTTTTAGTGTTATCCAATCCATGTTAAAATCCTATGGGATGGATCGGATAACATTAACGCTCCATAGAGATACATTGTAACCGCACAGGCTTTAGTGGTTGTTATCCGATCCATCCCATAGGACCTTAATGTTATTCGATCCAGTTCTCCTCCCCAGATTACTTAACGTTATGCGATTTTAGCGTTATCCGATCCAATCGTTATCCGGTGTTTTACTGTACTATAGAGACTACGAGCCAGGATGCAGATACAAATACTATAGGTTTCCTCTAAGGTTTATAATTTATTAGCCAGAACAAGGGTTTTTACCCTACCAGCTGTTTTTAGAGGAGTAAAAGGTCAACCAGAAAGCAGCTGACAGGAGAACGTTTCCTGTAACTGAATCGGCAATTTCTCTGAGTGACCTTAACACCTGTCTTGTAATTTTTCTATTCCAGAATAGCAATCTTCAAGTCTTGTACAGAGTGCTCAGGTAGATTAAAATTATTTGAAACAATTTTCTGCATATTGCCAGTCCTGAGGTCCGATTTATGTTCGTTAACTCGTTTATGTAAAGAGTGTCATGTTTGTCCTATGTGGAGCAGAGAGGGCATTTTTTGCAAGAGATGGCATAAATCACATTAGAGGAGGAACAGGTAAAACTGCCCATAATATTGTGCGGCATTGTTGGGTCCAGTGATTGTGTTGCCAAAGTGATATAGCTGTGGACATCCAGGTTTGTTCCTATCTGTTTCACTGTTGTGTAATCTATTGTGTGTCAATAGTTGCTTGAGATTGGGGGGTTATCTATAAACAAATAAATGTCTGCCACCAAGCGTTTGGGAGAGTAAAGAGATTCTTGTCAAGGATGGGTTGAAGATCTTTTATTATGTGTGCAAGAGGCCTCAATTGTGGGCTGAAAGTGACAACCAGCGGTGTTCAATTGCTTTCTCTTCTAGGCCTGTCTTGCAGAAATATTTCTTAGTATCCATCTTGCCCAGTTGATCTGAGAAATGCATTTTGTAGATCCTTGAGCTTGGGGTCTCTGCCTTGTGGGTCTGAGCAGATGTGATTGTACCCAAGAGCTTGGCTGCAGCGTAGTCAATGGTTTTTGTTGTGTGTTCTGGATTGAACCTGGAGGTATGCAAGTAGGTATACTGATCAGTGGGCTTGCAATATAGTGTGATATTGAGATGTCCATTTTGTAGCTCCACAATGGTGAGTAGATGGTCCAAGCTAAGGTTATTATTTGGATGAAAGTTATTGAAATCCTGGTTAAATCCTTTCCATGGGTCCAGATAAAAAATGTCACCAGTGTATGTCAAGTAGAGAAGTGGTTTATGGGAACAGCAGTAAGAAAACATTGTTATAAATTAGCCATGACAATATTAGCATATTGTGGAGTCATGCAAGTCATTAATCTGGTAAAGGTTAATGTCGCTCTTGCTCGAAAGTGGGTCATATCCAACTCTAGGGTTCAATGCTCATCTGTTTATAGCCAGAGCCAGTGCAGTCTGCATCTGCAGATGTTTCCATGGACATGTGGCAGGCATGCCTCAACACATAACGCTGTTTACCTTCCCAATAGTGGCCCCTATTTATCTACTTGGAACTTCTGTTGAACAGCTAGGTTGGCAGCTGTTAATCTGGTAAAGGTCAAGGTCACCCGTTTGAAAGCCAGTCACATCCGACTCTAGGGTTCAGTGCTCATCTGTTTATAGCCAAAGAGCCAGCATTGTCTGTGTTTGCAGGCATTTCCATTGACATGTGGAAGCCGTGCCTAGACACCAAAGTGCACGGAACGCTGATAATCTGGAGGTAATTTTATTCTCAAAGGTAAAGTAGTTGTGCCAGCAGCTCCCATTTGAGCATGTTAGTCTTGCATTTAGGGTCTCCAACCCTCAGCCTATTCATGGCCCTTCAAGTAACACAGGGAAGGTCAAGTTCCTCAGCTATAGCCTTCTTTAATGTTATTCCTTCCCCAGAGAGCTCCTTCCTCCATCTTCTAATTTGTTTTTGTTCATTTTTTTTGTTGTTCAGTCGCACAGTCGATTCCGACCCTCTGCGACCCCATGGACCACTGTCCTCCAGGCACTCCTGTCCTCCACCATCCCCCTCAACTCGCTCAGCTCTGTGCCCATTATCTCCACAATACCATCTAGCCATCTCATCTTGGGCCGTCCCCTTCTTCTTTTTGCCCTCTACCCTTCCAAGCATCAAGGCTTTCTCAAGTGAATCCTCTCTTCTCATTTGATGTCCAAAGTACTTTAGCTTCATCTTTATTATTTGACCTTCTAAGGAGCAGTCAGGGTTGATTTCTTCTAAGATTGACCTATTTGTTCTTCTTGCTGTCCAGGGGACTCTCAAAACTCTCCTCCAAGACCACATCTCAAAGGCGTCTATTTTTCTGCGCTCCGCTTTCCTAATGGTCCAGCTCTCACAACCATACATTGCCACAGGGAATACCATTGCTTTGACTATGCGAATTTTTGTTTGCAATGTGATGTCTCTACTTTTCACTATCCTCCCCAGGTTTCTCATCGCTTGCCTCCCGAGAATCAGTCGCCTTTTTATTTCATGGCTGCAATCACCATCTGCTTCCGAACGCTACGAGGGCAGTGGTGGGATGTCAAAAATTTTACTACCCCACCGTGATGTCGTCATAGTGTGGGCGAAGCTAACATCATGACATCATGATGTTGTGGGTGGGGCCAAAAAAATAAATAAATAAAATACAAAATAATAATAAAAAATAAGCACACACACACACCCCTCAACCCACCCACCCAAACACAACACAAACCCGTAAATAAATTAAATAAATAAATAAAATTAAAGCTGCTACCGGTTCTCCAGGACACTGGGAAAAGTTACTACCGGTTCTGGCGAACTGGTGAGAACCTGTTACATCCCATCACTGAGTCATCTGCAGACAGGGTTACAAATGAATCAGGGTTTGGGCAGCCGTAGGCCCCGGGCCGCAACCAGGGAAGCCGTCGGCGCCTGCGCACTACTCGGGGTGTCGTAGCCATTGCAGGCGGGTCTGACTTTCGGAATTCGGGGGGAAAGGGGGGGGAGACACACAAGAGGATCACCACAGAAATGATGCTCTCATCTTGCCCACTATGAAGCCCGACTACGCCTGAAAAGCGGGCGCTTCTCAGTCAAGGGGCCTTCACAGCACTGAGAGGCGAAAAAGGGGGGGGGCAAACCAAGTGCCCGCCCGTTTCATGGCGAAAAGGAAAGAAGAAGGCGCGACGACGACTGAGGCCACAACCTCCTCCCCCCTCCCCTCAGGCCGCTCAGTCAGTGGCCGCGAGGAACGGCCGTTGGGAGTCGGTGCGCGAGCCTATATAGCCCACCCCTCCCCTCGCGAGTCGCGAGGCGGGTGCGTGAGGCAGGGCACGCGCCGCCACGCCGGGCGGTTTTTTTTTTTTTGCTGCTTGGCCGGTTCGCCCAGCGCGCCCGCCGGCGTTCGCCAGGGATTGTGGTGGCGGCTGCGCGCGCACCTCCGCTCCACTTTCTCGCCCCCCCCCTACCAGCTTTCCCTCTCTCACCTGTCCCAGCCCAGCAACCCCCCACGACGGAGCGGCCATGCGGCTGTGCGGGGCGCTGCTGAAGAGCCCCATCCCGAAGCAGATCGAGTACTACTCTCGCTTCTCCCCGTCGCCGCTCTCGATCAAGCAGTTCCTGGACTTCGGTGAGTGGCCCACAGCAGCAAGCCCCCCCTTGGCTTTCTCCTCCCCCCCTTCTCCCCTCCATCGGGATTTGGGGGCCGAAGAACGATGCCCCCCCCCTTTCCTCCAGGCTTTCTCAGGGGGTGGGTGCGTGACGTCACCGAGCGAGGAGGAGAGGACGGCACCGGCATCAAAACAAACGGCCCGAAAGCGAAGGCTGAGGCCTTGGGAGAGGGAAATCCCGCCTCAGAGGGATCTCCCCAGGCTCATGGGTGCACACGAGTGCGGGTCATGGACCGGTTCTTGAGCCGCGGCAGGGGGAGAGAGGAGGAGGAGGAGGGTTAGAAAGGCAACAACCAGTGGGGTTGCAAAGTAGTAGCAGGACGGAATGAGCTCCCGTCTCTGCCCCAGCTCCTGCCAACCTAGCAGTTCGCAAGCAAGAAATTGCAAGTAGATAAATAGGGACCACTTCGGCGGGAAGGTAACAGCGCAGTCATGCCTGCCACATGACCATGGAAACATCTGCAGAAGCAGACAGCGCTGGCTCTTCGGCTTAGAAACAGATGAGCACTGACCCCTAGAGTCGGACACGACTGGCTTTCGAGCAAGGGAAACCTTTACCTACCGCCCCATAGCGCTTACTTCATTCTGGTGGAGTTCAAAAGTTAATTAACATTCCCCCACCCCCAACATGCTGGGTCCTCGTTTTACCGACCTCGGAAGGATACAAGGCTTTGAGACAACCTTGAGCCCTGGTCAGGGTCGAACTCACAACGTTTGGGCTGCAGTACAGCAGTTGAACCACTGTACCAATAGGGCTCTGCAGAGGCAGTAACACTAAACACACTTTGAAGCCTTAGGAATTCAAATCCAGGTAGTGAGCGACTTAATTCCCTCACAGTGGCTGTTGTCATATGTACAATAGCAGGAGCAATCAGACAGTGGTGGGATGTCAAAAATTTTACTACCCCACCGTGATGTCGTCATAGCGTGGGCGAAGCTAACATCATGACATCATGATGTTGTGGGTGGGGCCAAAAAAATAAAAATAAAATACAAAATAATAATAAAAAATAAGCACACACACACACACCCCTCAACCCACCCACCCACAACACAAACCCGTAAATAAATTAAATAAATAAATAAAATTAAAGCTGCTACCGGTTCTCCAGGACACTGGGAAAAGTTACTACCGGTTCTGGCGAACTGGTGAGAACCTGTTACATCCCATCACTGCAATCGCACTTATATCCTGCCCCATAGTGCTTACTGCATTCTCTTGGGGATACACAAGTTAATTAACATCGTGCTCCCATCTGCTGGGTATTCATTTTACCAACCTCTGAAGGATGGAAGGCTTTGGGTCAACCTGGATCCCCATCAGGATTGAACTCACAACATTTTGGCTTCAGGACAACAGTTTGACCGCTGTGCCACCGAGGCTCTTTGATCCTCCTCATTTCTTGACTGATATGGTTAGGTAGTTGTTCTCTACCTGAAACTCTGCCATCTCTTTACCCCAGATAGCCGTTTGATGAGGGTACACAGAAAGAGCCTCCTCAAAGATTGTGGTATTTTTTTAACTACAATCGGACATGCCCTGGGCAACGGCTGCCTTGTTGTGTGGGCTAATCTTTCTCGCAGTAGGTCATGCAAAAGGAACTATAAAATGAACTCACCAAAAGGTGGCTTCATTTTGGCAGTTGCACATCTGGCCTAGACCCTGAAGAAGAATCCTTTTGAGCAACAAAGCAGAGAGGTAGAAAACTTTAAGCTTCACCTGTTGAATTTCTTTCTCTTGTAGTAGTCAAAGAAACAGGCCACCCACCTGTGCATGTAGCATACTAAGTCTAGGCTTTGTTAGCCATAATTATATGGATTCTCATCTTCTTGAGGCAAGATCAGATTCGAATTCTCCTACTTCCCCTCCCCAATTTTGGCTTGGTTTAATCCTCCCAGTTTCCAGCTGTCCATTTTTATGTTTGCTTCTGCTGTCCAATCTCAGCAATGTCATGTTAAATTTGAAAACATGCCTCTTAAGGAATTTTAATCCATGGTTTGGTGATCAGCAACTGGCCCTCCAGATGGTTTTGGTGTAACTAAAGCTTACATCAGCCAATTGATAATATTACATGTCAGTGCATACTGTAGGCTAGAAGTACAGTACTGTATCTGGAAAATGGCAATTGCCCCATCCCTCCTAGTTTTTTGATGATTCAAATTATTATACAATAGTTTCCAACTTTCTCAGTCTGAGGCCTAGAAACATCAGTAGCAAAAGTACCCACTTGTAGTTTTCCATTCTTATGACTGTATTGTTGCTATAAACCTGCATTAAACTGTAAGCCAGTAGTGCAATGGATCAGCAGTTCCCATGAGATGTTATTGGACTGTAGCTCTCATCAGCCATTGCCAAGAAGAGTTCCAGTCTAACAATATCTTGGAAGTGGTGACCAATCAATTGTATTTAGTGTGATCTTTAGATTTCCATGGCTAGATGAAAAATAATAAATAACTCAGCATTTCTCCAGGTACATCTGGATGACATTAGGTTGTAGAAAACTGGAAATAGAGAGGGAACAGAAACACAAAAAGGAACGAATGGGGAAGAGGAACATGCCTAATTTTAGTTTGGTCATTTGAACTGAGGCACCGGCTTCTCTCTTCCAGACAGGAAATGTTTTCCAAAAGAGTACAGATGCTTTTAAGAAGAGAATACTCTCTTTGACCTTCTCAGAGAAGTTACAATGCCATTGTTCTATTGATTATGATGTTGAAGTGAAGTACCAGAGTGCAGTACTGTATATCAGTTCAGATCCACCCTAGCGATGATATATGACAATTGTTTCCTGTGTGTCTTTTGTTTTGAGGGCAAAGTAGACAGTACACTTGACTTAGCAGATTTTTAAAAGGATTGTTTTCTCAAATGGTGAAAACCATCATTACACTACATAATTTTCCTCAGCTGGAAGGCTTGGGTTTAGGAATTATTTTATGATTGGTCATTGAGAGGTAATTTTAATGTTTCCTTCAGATTGCTAAGGTACCTTGTCTTTTAAGGAAATCCTGAAGTTATTAAGTTAATTTATATCTGATTTGATCTTAATGTCCCAAATGGAACCTGTATTTTTGCATAGTAATGTTTGATGTATGGAAAGCAAACAATTCTCTAAACTAATTCTATTAACATTCTGTGACAATAGATTAGATCCCCCCACCTTTCATTACTTTTAGCTCTTTACATACACCACAAGCTTCAAAATGCATTTTCTCATTCTCCCTGGTTCTATTTCAACTAATATCACTACACAGTGCCTAAAATCCCCTTATATACTGCATGTGCAACAGTGATGTTATCAGCAGTGGCACATAGCCACTGATTGTTTCCTTTGGGGATATTTAGTGTGTTTGATTTCATATATTGTGTACAAGTCATATGCATTCCTGTTGTTGCTATATTTATTGTGTCAAATTATCTCCAACTTATGGAGATTTTCATAATGTCTTGTACTTAACAGCCCTGCTCAGCTACAGCAAAGTTAAGTCTGTGGAATCTTTTAGAGAGTCAGTTCATTTCACATTGGGTCTTCCTCTTTTCCTTTTACCTTAAATGTTTCCCAGCATTATTGTCTTTTTTCAAGGAATCTTGCTTTTTCACGCTGTGCCTTGGCTCTAGGACCCACTTGTTCATCTTTCTGGCAGTCCAGGTTATCCACAAAGCTCTTCTCCAGCACCAAATGAGTAATTTTTCCCCAGTCAGTTTTTTTTACTGTCTAGCTCTCACACCTGTACATAGTGATCAGGATATAAGAGTGCGAATGATCTTGATCTTGGTCTCCAGTGAGACCACTTGATCTTTTGTGTTTCCTTCCTTGAAGCCCTTCTGAGTTTCAGTCTTTTAACTATTTCAGTTTTTCCATTGTCAACCTGAAGGCTGAGTAGTTCTACTTTAGTCATGATTTTTGTCTTTTTAATGTTCAACTGCAGTCCTACTTTGTCACTTTCTTCTTTCACTTTCCTTAAAAGTAATTTCAATTCATTGCTGTTTTCTGCCAGTAAGATGGTGTTGTCTGCATATCTTACTTTACAGATGTTTCTTCCACCAGTTTTTACTTCTTCATCTGAACCTAGTCCAGCTTTTTGTATGATATATTCTGCTTATAGATTGAACAGATAAGAGGATAAACTACATATTTGTCTGTCTCCTTTGCCTGTAGGAAACCGTTCTGTCTTTCTGTATTCTGTCCAATTAGTAGCTTGTCCATAATACAGAGTATTTATTAGTACAGTCAAGTGCTGAGGCACTCCCATTTCTTTTAGAACCACATAGTATACCCCTAAGTCACCTTTATTCATTGGTGACTTACTTTTATGATTTGCTATTGCTGCTGATATCATTTCCGTCACAGATGTGAACCTGCATACAGTAATAGGATTTCAGTCACTGTCTAATGAAGCATATTCTTTGATTGCCCAGACTATCAAGGGAAAGTTCTATTGAGTCATGAAAGTCACTGGGTGACTTTAGGTCAAGCACTCTCAGCTGACCTATTTCACAGAGTTATGTGCGTTAAAGAAAGATTGCCATGCATTCTTGTCTTAAATTCAGTAGAGGAAAAGTGTGAAATAAATGTAACTGAACATAAATAGGAAGTTAGGTAGATAGACAGGCAGACAGACAGACAGACAGTGCTTGTCATTAGCCAATGTAGATTACATTGAGTGTGATTTTGTTGTTCAGTAGCACAGTTGATTCTGACCCTTTGTGACCCTATGGACCATTGTCCTCCAGGCACCTCTGTCCTCCACCATCCTCAGCCCACTCAGCTCTGTGCCCACTGCATTCACAATACCATCTAGCCATCTCATTTTTGGCCGTCCCCTTCTTCTTTTGCCCTCCACCTTTCCCAGCATCAAGGCCTTCTCAAGTGAATCCTCTCTTCTCATTTGATGTTCAAAGTACTTCAGCTTCATTTTTACTATTTGACCTTGTAGGGAGCAGTCAGGGTTGATTTCTTCTAAGACCGTGCTTAAATAACATAAAAAGCCAGAAAAACTGTCATTTGTAAAAAATATGGTAGTGCATGTTTACTCCTGCTTGAAGGCCAAGTTTCTTTTGTGTTGTGTGAACTGAGCAACAAGAAACAGAATCTAAGGTTTGTTTTAGCTGTGCCCAGGTTTGTGCAATATGATAAACAAACCACAGAGTTTTTCTCCATTATATTTTTAGTCTATAAGGACAATCAACCAGTGTACACCAGTGCTTAAACATAGTAAGCCAGGGTTCTTGTGGATTCCTAATTTACAGTGTGCTTTTTCAAACAGGGCATTTGTGCTCCCTTAAGTTGCTGGTGAAACTCAGAGTTTAACAGGATTTTTAAAATCCAGGCAACATTTGTTCTTGTCCCCTGCAAATCCCTAGGGTTATTCTTTACCAATTTGTCATGTTTCCTTTTCTAGCCTGAAGCTTACCTTTGTTTACTTTTTTCAAAGGATCTTAATGCTGCCCATTAAAATCAGTTAAGTCTGTAGCAATTAAAATTATCAAAATAAGTTGAGTAATATCATATGTCAGTATCGAAACATTTCCTAAAAGCTGCAGGAACAGAAAGTGATCGTAACTGGGGGCAGTACATTCCACAGTGTGGGAACCACACAAGAGAAAGTCCTCTACTGTGTGCCTGTCAAGCAGGTTTTTGTGGTTTTTGGCATTTTCAAGAGTGCCACTGCTAAAGATCTTGCCATTGGGATGGGTTCATAACAAGGCAAGCAGTCCCAGAGATAGCCAGCTCCCAAGCTGTTCAGGCTTTGGAAAGTTAATATCAGAGCTGTGAATTTTTGCCCAGTAAGAATTGGCAATCATTGAAAGTCTCTGATAATTTATATTTATTTATTTATTACACTTGATACCCCACCCCAATCGGGAGAACCCGACTCTGAGCGGCTTACAAAACACTAAAAATAAAAGTAAAAGCATAAGAAACAGTTTACTCCAATAAAACATCAGTTAAAAGGTCATCAAAATATTACCACAAAAATTAAAAACAGTACACAGTCCCACTTCCAGACCCAGGTTGGCAGTCCTTTAAATAAGCCACCTGGTAAGGGAACTCGTATTCCCAGGTCCCCAAACCTGTCCAGCCAGGGTATGAGGTTGATACCATTTAGCATAGGGGTTCTCAACCTAAGGACTGGATCCAGACCATTGCACCGGATCATCCAGCCCTCACTCTTATCCAGTTGCCGCTTCCGCTGCTGCCTCAATCCTTGTCTCCTCCACTTGGCTTGATGTGTCCCTAATGGTGCTCTGTAGCAGGGTGGATATTGTAAGCCTTACAACATCCACCCTCCCATTAGGGACACACCAAGCAGAGGAGACAAGGATTAAGGTGGCGGAAGTGGTGGCTGGAGCAAGGTCACAGGCCAGATGATTTGGTGCCATGTAGCTCCTCCTGGCAGGGAAGCAGGGTGGGTGGGTGGAGTGGTGGGTGGCTCAGGGGTGGTCCTACTGCCGGTGGTGTGGGGGGGAGAGTGCGGGGGGCTCTGGGTGGTGCCGCCACTGCCACTCCACCACCACCGTTGGCGGTGGCACCTATCTGGCCTGCCAACAGTCTGAGGGTGCATGATCCAGCCCCTGGCTTTAAAAGGTTGAGGACCCTTGATTTAGCAGCTCAGCTGTTGCCTAAGGTACTAGCTGAAGAACTATGACCACCTTCAAGTACAGCCTCAAACAAAATGCATTACAGTAGACAAGTTACAAATGGAACTAAGCCATGTCTATTTGTTGTCAAATCAGACTAACCCTGGAAAATTCATAGCTGGCACGTTAAATAGAATTGTGCAACACACTCTTTATCAAAAGTGCTACCTAATAATCCAAACAGTGCATAATTAAAGAATACTCCTAGCCTGATTTGATGGAGAAACACATCCCCTGCTAGAACAGGTTTAATTTCAATCCATAACCTGATGTTCTGTTGACCAGCAGCACTGCAGTTGTGTCATGTTTTTAATTTTAAGCTTGTTCACCTTTAACTAATGAACATACTTGGGAAATGTTCATGTCATGTCCAGTCCTCCTTTTTTTCCTATGAATTTTCACTTTTCCTAGCACTGTTTTCTCCCCACTTAATCTTGCCTCCTTATATGTCTGAAGTAACTAGCCTCTGTGCAATTATTAAACAAATTTATTTACAGTATTTATCTAGCTTCTAAGAATTAGAATTTGTCTTAACTAAGAGATTTGATGCTAAATGGTGCAGTAATTTCAGTTAAGGAGATAGGAAGAACAAATTAAGACAATAACTTGAACCTAGTTGCGTGATCTGTTAATGATTATATATGACCTAAAAGGCATTGCTGAATGTGAAAAGCCAAATGTTAGCTGACAGAATATATTTGCAGTTTTTATTGAAAAGAAAGAGAACTAACTGTTCTCAGAAAAAACAGGACAATGGTTGAAACCAGATACCAGTTGAAGATGCCCGGAATAGGTTTGGAATGCTATAGTCCAGGAAACAGTTAAATGGCATTCATGTGCTCTTATACTGTATATCATGAATGCAGTCGAAATTCAGTGATACTTTTCAGTACACAGTTGTAGAGTGTATTCTACAATACATAATAGTCTCACATTTATAAGAAGAGAGTATAGTAACAATTTATATACAGTACTAAATATTCTTGGTGTTCTTGATAATCCACCTCTTCAGTTGTAGGATACAAATTTGAGATCTATTAAACAAACAATTTAATGAAAATATACACCAGATTTATCCTGAGCGTAGCGCAAAATGTTTAATATGATTTAAATTGTTTTATGCATTATTTATGAATCAAGATGCTTATTTGTGTGACTGGAACTTTCATTGATTATTTGTTTATGCTTGTAGTTCATAAGAAGTGCTAATTTATGACCATGACGTATATTTTTATTTGTTTGCTTAATTAATTAATTAATAAAGCATGAAAAAGAAAAAAAATAAGTACACTTTGAGATTATGTTTGGTTAAAAAATGTGTAAGGAATGAGTCAAATAGTCTAAAATACTGTTTTACAGTCCAAAATACAGTACTATATTAAAGCTCACTTTTTATTACATTCTTTCTTCAAAAACCAGAAAGTCAAACAATGTTGTCTGTTTTCATTATCTAAATTGTATGCAATTACAAGCAAAAGTAATGAAAACTGTTTGCAAAGGTTGTAAGGTCCAGCAACCGTGCACTAACACAATCTACTCTGATCTGTAAATTTAGATAGTGTAAAAGTTAAACTGTCACATAGTTCCCTCTGAGTTTCTCATGGATGAAGTGAGAAAGATATGTTAGTAGTTTCATATAATTCTTATTCTCTGTCATTATTGGTTCGTAATTCATCTTTAACATTTCTCTCATATTGTAAGTTGTTCACAATAGTATTCTGAGAACGAAAACTTTCTTATAGATAGGAGAAAATATTAACCAACTAATCTTTCCACTTGATCCAAATGTTCCTTTAAAATATTCAAGCTTTTACCAGTTGCACTTTGAATTTTGATTTCTTTCTCTGAATTTATTAAGTCAAAGCAGTACATTTTAAAGCAATGGTATGGTGTTTGCTGTTGAAAAAGATAGTGTGATAATGCTCAAGTTATTAAATTCAAGTGACTGTGAATGAGGACTCTAGATTGAGCCCAGAGATATTATAGAGAAGAATCCAGACAGTTCCTGTAGTAAAAAACAAAGATAAAAGATACATTAATATTATCAGTATTGCTACTGACACAATAGCTATTCTAAGGATCAGCTTTTGTTGCACCTTATTGGTGCAAATGGTGCTGTATAATGTCATATGAATAGTCTTGTTTATGCTCACAATGAAAGCATGACTATGGCAAAGGGAGGACAGATCCATTCAAACTGGGCTTTAAACAGGCCATATTTATTAAACTGTCCTTAACTATGCAAGACAGGACTGTAGTGGCTTAGTTGTTAAGACGCTGACTCAGCAATTTGAAACCTGAGTGCTGCAAGACGAAGTAAGCTCCTATCTCTGTCGCAGCTCCTGTCAACCTGTCAGTTTAAAAGCAAGAAATTGTAATTAGATAAATAGGTACCGCTTTGGTGGGAAGGTAAACAGTGTTCCATGCACTCTGGTGTTTAGTCATGCCTGTCATATGTCCATGGAAACATCTGCAAATACAGACAGCGCTGGCTCTTTGGCTATAAACAGAGATGAGCACTGAACCCTAAAGTTGGATATGACTGGCTTGCGAGCAAGGATGACCTTTACCTTTAAGTATGCAAGAGCAACAAAAACTCTGATGTCCAGAGTGCTTTCATTCTATCTCTTGGAAAAAAAATTAGAGGTGCAGCATAGCTTATTAAGACAACATGAGTGATCTGTGGGTAGAGCTGTCGTGTTAGTTATCAGAGGAGAGTATGTATCCTATGTCTGGAGATTCTTTAGGAGTGTATACAGTATATAGAATAACCCCTGTATATTCCTTGAATATGGTCCTGCCCTATCAACCCATTACCAGAGCAGTTTGTGCCCATGGAGTGGCAATAGTAAGATATAAAAGGAATAATCCAGATGGATGTTTTCTGTGGAGAAGGTAAGAACCTTTCCTGGTTTATGGCTGTCAAATAGGCCTCTGGGCAAAATTCCTACCGACCCCTATCAGTTGGTGATCCAGATAACCTGGTAGTGAGACAAGAAACACCCAAAACAAAAATGCAGTAAAACCCCGGGTTACAACCGCCTCGGTTTAAATTTGCTGCGGTTTACAACAGTAAAACTGATGGAAATACCATCATGGTTTACAAATGTTAATGGGTTTTTTTTTGTTTACAACGATCAATTCAGGATCATTTTTCAATGCATCCCTATGGATGTTTTGGTTTACACTTTTTTTGGGTTACAACAGAGGCTGTTGGAACGGACCTCCATCATAACCCAGGGTTTTACTGTACAGGATTTTATCCAAGGGTAAGAGAAGCCAGAAAGAAAATTAAGGCTGGCTTTATTTTACGTATTCCTTGGGAACACACTAGGGAATAATTTACTTCTTCATTCTACTCTTGGCTTGCTTCTGCCCACTCTGCCCATGTTTGGGTGCCAGACAAAGAGGAAGGGCTAGCTTACATTGATAGGCCATCTTTGACAAGTGTTCAATTGACAATTATTAAACTTAAGTGACTGAATGAGAAGAACTCTAGATTAAGACCAGAGAGATTACTAGAGAAGAATGCATACAGTTCCTGTAGTTGAAATCAACTAAAAATATAAATGGACAATGGAAAAAACACTTAAAAGTGTAAATGACAGGCAAGAGAGAAAAGTAAAAGTTGAGAGAAATAAGACAAGAATCTTGAATGCAGCTTTTTAACAGCTATCATGTAGAGACAGAATTATTACAATAATCATTGCAAAGAAATAGTGGAGACTAACAAAAAGGGAAAAAATGAGCTCTCTTCCAGAAGATTCAAGAAATCAAAGGAACAATTAAGCCTAGATTAGAGGAGGATGGTGAAAGACAGAAGTGCCTGGCAGGCAATGGTCCCTAGAGTTGCAATTGGTCGGAATCGACTGTGCAACTGAACAACAAAAATAGGAATGCTGAATGGCCAACAGGAAGGCACACTATCTGGCCAAGATAAAATAAAGAAAAGTAAAAATAGTATAGGTTTTCCCTTCCCCTTACTAGCGAGAGCTTACATTCCAAGACTTACTGTGGATATCTGAAGCTGAGGATAACAGCAAACCGATTTTATACATACTGGAGTTATAAAAGTGAGGGGGATAAGTGTCTTATTTCATTTAAAATACCCCAGAAGCCTACAGTAAAGTTTAAAATACCCAGGAAGCCTTTAATAAAGATTAATTCATTGTATGTGACACTTAAGAGTTACCAACACAAAATGTTTTTTAAAATCCAATGAACTTTATTAAACTTGTACTTTCTTGAATATCATAAACAGGATTCTCATGTTTTAGCTTGAACTTCTATAGTCGATTTTAAAATATTTTTTAAATGTTTAAATTCACTTTCCAAACAGTATTTATTAAAACATGTCAGAAGCAACCAGATGATGTTAATGATTGGGGGTCCTCAGTAGCGGATCTGGTTTGCGTTTCAGCTTTTAAGAAAAATATTGTGATATGTTGTTTGTTTGTTTCTAGCTTATTAAACATTTGTTGGAGAGGGCCTAATGCTTCAGTGATTATATGCTGTGCTCCATCAGAGGATCACACATCACAAATTTTTCCTTTAAATTCTGTGCTAGTTAAATCATCACTAAATTTTTCCAATGTCCACGTTGCTGGTTCTGATTTGGACTCTTCTTTCTCATCTTCTTCTGTTGAAGATTTGGCAAGTTCTTCTAATTCCTCATTTGTCAAAACTTCCACAGCGTTCTTCAATATGATCATGTACTTCTTCATCACTCATATCAATAAACCCACCTTCACCAACATGCCTTACTACGCAAAGGATTTTCTTTATCTCTCTATCAATATTCAGGAACCTTTGGAATCACTCCTTAAAATGATCTCTAGTGGTTTATTTCATTATGCTACTACTCTTCTCTGGGTTTAATGTTGCAGTTCTAACTCTCTGGAAGTATTAATGCTGTGTTAACAATTAAGTAGGAATTCTGATGGGGGGGGAGGGTGTTGGAACCTCTTAGAACATGTACATTATTTGAGCTGCCCTGTTTTTCTTTTCCCTTCTCTGTGGCTCTTCATGAATGTCCTTGAGGTAGGGCTTACAAATGCTGGGAATGGTGTGTTGACCTTGTTTGAAAAGTTGGTTCTTGGCAGTCCTATGACAAAAGTGGAAATTTTTCATATGACCTGCTGGGTTTCAGTCCAAGAATGAAAAACAAAATAACATAAATTCACTAAGTGGGTGTAGTTTTAGTTAATGAGATTAGGTTGAGATAGTACATGTTGACTACTTCCCCCTCTCCCAACTATATTCATATTCCTTCACAATTTAAGTTCGAGTTAAATATGTGCTAACATGAAACTCAGATTTTTAAAGGCTAATCTGATGTTGCTATATTTTGTATGTCAACAATTATGAAGTGACTTTTATTCATGTTGTTGGATCTAGTCCAGTTCTGAGACTTGGGAGGAATATACTGTATGGCTAGTTGACTGTTTTTTCCTGGATCACTGAGCAGAAGCCATACATACATGATTAGGTGTATGTTCTAAATTTTTGTTTTCAAAAGCAATAAATTGAGAGATATGGCCTCTCCCCTTCCCTATTTTCTCCTTAAAGTCAGCTTTGAAACACATTGGTGGCTGGTCTATTTATGTAACAGTTTTTCATTGAAATTTACCAATAATTGTGAGAGCTGTTTTCTCTATTTATAGAAGTGTTATGAGATGTTGCTCTATAATTTTCAGTGTACTGTGACCATTTCATATTCTCCAAAAAGTGAGAGTTTAAAAAGTTACATATAGTTATTTTCATGAGCTCAGATGAAATGGCCTAAGGACATACAAAAGCATGTACCTGGCAGATTGCAAATGGTTATGTAGAATTTGTCCTCTGTGCACCATCAGAAGATTCAGGGGATGAGTGGATGGGTCTGGACTGTAAAACAGGAGAAAGGTTTAAATTAATTCCTGCTTTGATTCTAGGAATTACCAACCCCATTCCCAGCAGTATCTGACAAGTATGTTGAATACAAAGGTGGTTTAAATTTAACTTGTAGTTTGGTCCTGAATGTGAGATCTGCTTCACTCACTTTAATATTATTTCAGCTCCAGTTCACAAACTAATTAATTAACTTTGGACAAAATTGGACAGATTCATTTTGCAATATAAAATTTATATGCAAAATAAAATTTATAAATATTTTATATGTACTATGTACGGTATATACTTGGTTCATTCCTGACAGTGTCCTTGATAATTTTTGTCTGAGAATTTTCCAGTGGTCAATATGTGCTGTGTATTAAGCCAACTAATATAGTCTGTCAGAACTGTATAGATGTGGAATGGTTAAAGAGCATAATGCGTTCCACAGGATTGCTCTTTAAGCGAGTTTGCTGTTTAAGCGAAACACCATTGAAAGTGACCAATTGTGGGCGGACTGCGAACCCCGATTTATTTGTTAACTGAGTTTTTGGTTGGTTTTATTTGTTAAGCGAAGCGAACATTCAGAGAAAATTCTGCTCTTTAAGCGAGTTGCTCTTTAAGTGAGTCGCTCTTTATGCAAGGTTTGACTGTATAGCTTTCTTCTGGAATCCTGTCTATGCCATTTAATCAGTGTGTTTCAAGCAATGTACTGTAATACCTCGGATAACGTTTACCTCGGATAACGCTAAAATCGCATAACGTTAAGTAATCTGGGGAGGAGAATTGAATCAAATAACGTTACGGTCCTATGGGATGGATCGGATAACAACCGCTAAAGCCTGTGCAGTTACAATGTATCTCTATGGAGCTTTAACGTTATCGGATAACACTAAAAATCGGATAACACCAAGACTTGTGGAATGTGTGCTTTTCCCCGACCCTACTGCAGTCGCAGAGACCACTGCGGGTGGGGGCTGGATTGGGTAGAAAGATTTATATATTTTTTATTTATTACATTTATATCCTGCCCATCTGGTGTATTTTCCCACTCTGGGCAACATACACAACAACAACAACAACAACAACAACAACAACAACAACAACAACAACAACCTTTACAATAAAAATGTAAACAAATTGAATAAAATTATAAATATCAAGAAAGCAAAAATAACACCCACATATTTTTTTTAAATGCCAGCAACAAATCTGAAGAAAAACCATAATGGAAAAGAAATTTGAAATAGAGGACTGTTTCTGTTATACAGTAATACCCGGGATAACGATTGTACCGTATAGCGGTAAAACCACATAATGTTACAAGATTTTTGGAAAAATCTTGTATCGAATAACGCGATTTTTAGCGTTATCCAGAACAATCGGGGGGGAGGGGTTGGATTGGGTAGAACATCTACCCAATCCAAACCCTCCCCCAGGGCCCGCCCACCTGATGTTTGGAAAGGGTATGGTCCCCCATACCCTTTCCAAACATCGTGCAAGCACGCACCTGTCAAACGGGGTTTGGGGAGGATACGGAGAAAATCTCCGTATGCTCCCCAAGCCGCGTTTGACATGCGCGCGCCAACGCGCCCGATGTTTGGAAAGGGTATGGTCCCCCATACCCTTTCTAAACATCGTGCAAGCGCGCGCCTGTCAAACGGGGTTTGGGGAGGATACGGAGAAAATCTCCGTATGCTCCCTAAGCCGCGTTTGACGTGTGCGCGACAACGCACCCGATGTTTGGAAAGGGTATGGTCCCCCATACCCTTTCCAAACATCGTGCAGGCGCGCGCCTGTCAAACGGGGTTTGGGGAGGATACAGAGAAAATCTCCGTATGCTCCCGAAACCGCATTTGACGCGCACGCGCCCAATGTTTTTTAGCGTTGTTTGGTGTATACCCCGGACAACGCTAAAAACCAGATAACAACATGACTTGTGGAACCAAGTCATAACGTTATCCGGGGTACTAGTGTAATCTTAAACTGCCACTGTGTGAACTGCATTAAAAGCAGAATTTCACAAACATACATAGTTGATGGGTTGTATCTCCCTACATCTCTAAATGTCATGGATAGTCATATTGGCTGATAACTAGGTGAAAGGCATTGAAGTCTGGTAAAGGTAAAGGTTTCCCTTACTCGAAAGCCAGTCGTATCTAATTCTAGGGTTTAGTGCTCATCTCTGTTTTAAAGCCAAAGAGCCAGCACTGTCTGCTTCTGCAGACGTTTCCATTATCATGTGACAGACATGACTAGACACTGGAGCACACAGAACGCTGTTACCTTCCCACCGAAGTGATCCCTATTTATCTACTTGCAATTTCTTGCTTTCGAACTGCATGAGAATGTGTGTGAGAAGAGTGAAGCTAAATGCAAAGATAGTTTTCCATTGGAGCTAAATGCAAAAACAAAAAAATGACCTTAATTTGGCACAAGAGCATAAACTCTTGTATAGATTCCTTCTCAAATGGTTCAGAATCTACTTCCGTTTGGTTCTTTGTTCTTGGGATGCAGTCTAACACCGTGTTTCCCAACCCTCTGCTCTGATTTAGCTTGTATGTGCTAAAGACTGATATAATAATATTAATCAATTGGCACCAGTTTAGCTATCTAAACTTCAGTGCTGCTGATACCAGGATTACTGCATACATCATAGTAAAAAATATGTCTATCGAATTGTATATATTTCCTCTTCATTCATAGGTACAGTACTTAACAATATATCTAACTTTTTTCAATATAATCACCATCCCCATGTCTACGAGTCACATTTCTGTTTGGCTATCTGCATGTATAGTCTATGCTGCATATTTCTTTTCTTTTTTCTTTTGACTGTGAATCTAGGAATAATACATTTTTTAAAATAAATAAATTTAAATACACAGACAGTCTTCTTCTTCCATGTCTAGGCCAGATGTAAAACTGCCAAAATGAAGCTACCTTTTGGTTTGTTCATTCTGCTGTGAGAGTTAAATGGAATTTGACATATCAGTACAGTATCTAAAAAAGCTTGGGACAGGTTAAAAGCCTTCTATGTAAGTAACACAGCTGACTTCAACTCTCTAACCCAAAAGAAGATCCAGATTCTTTTTGCCAAAAAATCCAAAAGTTCCCCAAGAACATTTATGACCCAGCCTACTCGCTTAGCTATTCATAGATTCACATTGTCCATTGTTTTAAAAGACACAAGTACACGTCACTTTACTAAACATGAGTATTAATATGTGTATAATGCATCAATAACAAAGCATCTTAAAAGAACATTACAATATCAGAAAAGCATTTGTAACTCAAATCAATAGTTAACTGAACAATTTAGAAGTACTAAAATGTAGTTACAGAAAATGAATTACTTTAAAGGTAACTTATAGCAAGCAGATACACCTCAAAAGAAATCACTGATCATCCAGAGTAACAATCAATATCAGGTAGGATGTAAATATGTGCTCTTCAGATTTAGCATTGAAACAAGGAAAATGCAAAAAAGGAAAGAGTGGTACTTGGGGCTTTATTCTAAGCGTTCTTACAGCAGTGGGTCAAATAACATCTGAACAGAAATTTAAGCATATTGAGCTCTTGCAAGTTTAATTGAGGTTAAGAAATGGTGGACTTTTGGATTCAAGGGGAAGTCTGCAGTAGAGCATGAAACCTGTGGTCTTTCAAATGTTATTGTACAACATTTCCAATCATAAGCCCTGCTTGCTAGAGTTGGTGAATATTTAGTCCCAGGACACCTGGAGGACCACAGATTTCCTACCCCCGTTACATATTTTCCCTCCCAGATTTTTCTCTCTCAGGAGCAAGTTGTCTCCTTTTTTGAGGTCCACACTGGCTCAGAGCTATGGTTTGTTGGGTCCTTTGCAGTGACGCTGCTTTGGCAGTAGTAAGATACTTCTTGAAATTTAGGAGAACTTTTAGTAAAGATGAGTATTACTGTCTCACTCTTGCACTGTAATAGTAAATAATGAAAATTTGACCTCTTTGATAGCCAGAAATGGTCTGCCTAACTACACTGTAGGGTTAACAGGGTTAATTTGTGTCAGAAAAGCAGAACTTAGTGATTGCAGGCCTGGCATGTTTTAAATACTTTTTACTAAATGATACGATAGAATAAGGCTTCAATTTTCTCTAATTCTTATCATTCTTTAATTCTTATTCTTTGATCTTGTTAAACTATGTTTTTAACTTGTTTTATTGAGTTTTACTGTATGCTTTTTAATTCATGTTTAACTGTTTTTTCATAATGTTAGTTTTATTTGTAATTGTTTTAACATTAGTGTTTCTTGTAAACTGCCTTGAGTCCCTCTAGAGAGAAAAAGGTTGGTTTAGTAGGGTATAAATAAAATAAATAAGACCTCTGGCAGCCCCCAACCACCACCACCACCATCTGTGTGCATGCAGATGAACAGGCAATGACATGTATCAATAAATACTTGCAGGATCATATCTAAAACAAAAAATTACCAAGCTATAACAAGGCATTGTTAGGTGTTCCTTAAAAGAAGGAGAAAACCTGGATACTTAAGGAGAAAAAAAGCTGATTGGGCTCTATCCTGCCAATGTACATTATCTGTGAACAGATGCTGAATGATGTGCTGTTGAACTGATTATAATGGGACTGCCTTAAAAAGTGTGACCTTGATTGTGCCAGTTGCACTACACTTAAGGATTTTTCAAATTGCAAATCTTAGTTATTATATGCATAGCGATGCTTTTAACATTATTTCCTGGGCTGCATGAACATAACTTAATCAGTACCTTCCAGCACTTGTTCATTTTGCAGGCGGTTGTCTTTTGTGACCATGACTAACACATTTGCAATCTTTCTCTTGCCTAAAGTGGAATACTGACAGCTCATTAGAGGTAAAACACAGGTCTGTGAGTTTACCTGGCCTTTTTGAATATTACTGTGGAGTTGTCTGCTCATAAGGAGGGGGTGAGAAAAATGAAAATATGTATAGTTTCGCGTCTGAAGCAAATGTGTCTGACTGCTGGAAATTTCTAGATTGAACATCCCAGTTGCTTTAAAGTAACAACGAATAAACCTTTACTACTACTACTACGACTACGACTACGACTACTACTAATCGGCTGCAACTTGTATGCAAGAATGCATTTTTTTCCTGAGGCAGGAAAAATGCCATTGACATGAAGTTGTTTAGATAGATAGATGGATGGATGGATGGATGGATGGATGGATAGATAGATAATAGAAGCAGCTTACAATCAAGTTGATTCTGATTTATTGAGAACCTTTCTAGGGTTTTCTCTATACTGTATTCCCTTCTTCTGAGGGTACCCTGGGGGTTGTGTAGCTTGCCCATGACTACACAGACTGACTCTTTTCCCAGGAGGCACATTGAGGAATTAAATTCTCAACATTGGATTTATAACCACTGAGCTATCTTGCCAGCTAGCTGGGAGCTTGGCAAAAATTATCTCACTCTCTCTGGGAAGTGAACTGAAGGTCCAAAGCCTCAAAGTGAAGCAAAATTGAAAACCACCAAAATATATGCAAGATTAATGGACATCTTGAAGCCCTGTTGACCTACCTCCCAACAGCCTAATAGTTTTCTTCAGGGCAACACAGATGGACTTTATGAGCCTTTCTGATTGCCAAGGACCTGATCGTGTAGGGACGGAAATCCAGATCCACTCTGTGAATTAAAAATAGTCAGAAGGACTAGGTGATCTTTCATTATACTGGTATATAATAAGATTTTATCTGTACAAGGGTTTTGGCACACTTTTATGGATCTGTATGAATGAGGCATTGTAGATTTGTTGGTTCATTTGTGACTGGCGGAACAAAAAGGATTAACCTCATACAATTTTTCCTTGACTTTCAGACTCCTTGAAGTTTGTTCTATCCATTTCATTTTCTCCCTTTCTCTCTCTTTTCTTCTCTTTCTTTATACATATGTGAATGTATTTAGCTTTTACATATTTTTTCAAAACAAATGAAAATATTTAATATGTGGGGGAAGAGACATGGAGAGCCTCTTGTCTGAGTTCTTTCTCAATGTTTATAATCTGTACACAGCATTCAAACTTTCCTTGCTTTCTCAGTGACCATCCTTACTGTCCTTATTAAGAATGCATCCCCTTCCCTCCAACCCTCACGCATCCATTTTATGCTGATTAATCATAGGATACAAATTTTCAGTTACTGTCTTTTTTCTCTGCTGTTGAATTGTGAATCTTTCCCCCCCATTTAGTATCTTGAAAAGATATCCCGAGTACCAAAGAAAGTTTAAAAGCCCATGGATCTCTCTTTCCATCTCCTAATTGGTACCTGAGATTATGCATAGAATTAAGATAGAATCCCTTACAAGATTTTGAAGCAGCTAGATCTATGTCTTTTGATATGGCATAAAAGAAAATAAAGGAAGGTAAATTCCATTTTGGGGGTGAAAATGCTAATTACATTGTGAATTGCCCAAAGAGTGCTCTAAACCCTATCATGTGTTATATACAGTACATGGTATTGCTATTTTAGATGTTTGGGACTTTCTGTATATTACATTGAGACAGTACTACCATATTACATTAGATGAAACAATAAGAGGAATATTGAAATATAGATATATTATTTGTATTATTTCATAACCAACAAGCTTAAAAATGAACTGTTATTTTAGTATTTTATTTGGAGATTTTCAAGACCAGCCAAAAAGGAGAATCCTGTTTTTATCATCCATCTCTTTAGTTCTTATATATTTTCATCTGTAAAAAGGCTACAGAGCAATACAGGAGTCAAACCAAAATGTTTCCTTGCATTGCATCCAGGCTTTTGTTAGCTCTTAAGACCCCCAAAGCCTCTGAAATCAGAGTTCGGACTGTTGCATGGCATGGAAACTGCATTGATCATGCTGCAAAAAGGACCATATAAAAGAAGCAGATCTGGGGAGGCTTGACCCTCCTGGTGTGCTGGGTCTTTCCATGGGTTTTGATGCCATCAACCATGGTATCTTTTGGGCCATCAGGGGCCTAACATTAATAGCTGTTCCCAAATGGTCCAATCAGGGAAGTTGTTTCATCCTCTTGGGTACTTTGTTGTGGAGTCATACAGGGGTTGATCATCTTCCTCATCCTGCTTAACATCTATGTAAAGTGGTGTTTCTCAATTTTGGATTTTTTTTTTACTTCAAATCCCAGAAGCCTAAATCAATTCTCCAAATTATGAATCAACCAATGTACTGACTTAGACTTCTGGGAATTAAAGTCCCCCTATGGGGTGTGTACCCTGTCCTGATAATCATAAGGGATGATTTCATATTTTAATTTTCTTTACATTTATTACGTGTTAAGATTCATATAGCATATTCTCTGTAGGTTTGAGAATAGCTAACTCATAGGGAAGCATGCTTAAGTCAGTTGCATTCCACTGCATACCAAACACATTCCACACAATAACATGTCACTAAGTATCAAGGTGGCTAAGTAGCAATGCCAGTCACTTAGACACCTGTGAGGGAGCTCACACTTGCATAACAAGGGGGATACCCAAGGTTACAATCGGTCAATAACCCACCACCTTAGAGAGAAAGAAAGCTGACATTCACATAGAAGTGGCTCATGGGACATTAACATCTGTTAAAACATCTCGGGACAGGGTGACAACAACTGCACGTCAATTCATGTCTGAGAATTTGGTTACATCAAAAACACCTGTTTGGGTAAACAACATTTAGTCAAACAATTAGGTCATCTCACATGTTTAACATTCTGGAGGAAGGTGTGAGGACCCCAGAAAATATATTTAAACCTCAGGTTTTGAGGGTTTGGAAGACACCATTTGGGAGGAGGCGATAGCCCACGTCACTTTGAACCCAGGACATGGAGATCTAAGGAAATCCTGATTATTATTATTATTATTATTATTTGGGGGGGGGGTTTCCAGCCCCCAAGCAGCAGTGCTTATTTTGTCTTAGTCTTTGCTAAAACCATCAGGGCAAATTATTTAGAATCTGGCAGAAGAAATGCTTTCTTAGTGAAGTTGGCTATTTTCTTAGTTTGTTAAGTTAGTTTGTAGAACAGATTCGATGTGTATCCTGCATATTCTTGGATGATTCTTCTTCAATAAAAAGCCTCAAAGACGCCCAGAGGAGCGTCATCTTTGAACCAGTCTGGTGCCTTGAGGATTGCCTGGCCCAAATATTGGAATGGACAAAGACTAATAAATTGAAGCTGAATCTCAGTAAAATTATGGTCTTGTTGTTGGGTCCTCCTGCTAGGGGGCTTGGTCCCTAGGTTGGAGGGACTTGCGCTTCCCCTGATGGACCAAGTGCACAACTTAGGAGTTATTTTATATCCAACATTTTCTATAGAATAGCAAATTGCTGCCATAAGATGATCTGTTTTTTTCCCATCTCTGGCAGATTGCCCAGTTGCATCCTTACTTGGAAAGGAGGTGCCTCACAACACTGATCCATCCATTGGTGGTCTCAAGAATTTAGACCCTTGAGGTCACTATGATTCCCAGCTATCTCTGGAATGTTAAAAATTATTTTCTGGACTGGTGGTTGCTTTTAAATGGTCTTCAGGCAGTGTTTATTTAGCTATCTTTTCCTTTTTAATTCTTGAAGTTTTCTACTTTGTAAGGGTTGCAAGAATGTCCATCTTTCACAAGAAGCTTAGCCTGCCTAACAGATGAAACTAGCATATAACACTCATAGCGAGGCATGCAATTAGGCTATGAACTTCTCTCAACTACCCTGTTTCCCCAAAAATAGGACCTCCTCGTATAGTAAGGCACTCTCCCTATTTTCCCCGCCTAGGAAATATAAGGCCCCCCTGAAAATAAGGCACTCACCTAAATCTTGCCCTGGCAATCCGCTGTATCAGCAATAAATGTGTACTGTATTCTTCGTCATGGAAAAATAAGACATCCCCTGAAAATAAGACCTTGTGCATATTTTGGAGTTTTTAAAAATATAAGTCAGTGTCTTATATTCGGGGAAACACGGTATTATGAGATTCTTTGCATCTCTCAGATTACACAGGATCTACAGTCATCTTCTCTTTCATTTTTAATGCACTCATATATATCCTTATTTGGAATTAAGCTCCATGGACCAATGGAAATTATTTCCAAGACAACATGTTTGGAGATTGTGCTGTCAATTTCATTTTAGCAACCCCTTCAAAAATATATTTCAGAATAGTAGGCAGGTTCTCATCTTATTCCTGGATAAATTGGACAAAGAATCTGAGAAATACCTCATCATTTATAGAGATAGAAACTTTTCTTCAGAGTGAACCAGAATTCCACTTAGGTGCAGACATCACAAATACTTTATTTAGAGTTATGTGACTAAAAGTGAGGTAACTAATAAGCAGATGGATGCAAGTATTAGGGCAGTTGGACTCTTAATTATTGCAGTCTTGGTTGCCAACTTCAGAGTGGATGTTATAAGAGTTTTGGAACGCATTTCAGGCTGAATATGGGATTCTTTCAGTAACATTGAATGTAGGTTTTGCAGACTGGAAGGGAGCTTAGAGTTATAGTCCAGTATTTATAAAGAATATTTCTTTGCCATTTCCCTTAGTTTCTTTTAAAAAATGTAAATTAAGATTGCTATTTTATTTCAGCTGTATTGTCTTCTCTTTCCTCAGGGCGTGATAATGCATGTGAAAAAACCTCATACATGTTCCTGCGAAAAGAGCTCCCTGTGCGTCTTGCTAATACCATGAGAGAAGTAAACTTGTTGCCTGACAACTTGCTGAATAGACCTTCAGTTAAGCTAGTCCAAAGCTGGTAGGTGCAGAAAAAAGACAGGGCATCTCTGCAAACTTGATATTTTCATAAGCTGTAGTTTAGACCAGGGGTCAGCAAACTTGGCTCTCCAGATGCTCTTGGACTTCAAATCCCAGATGCCCTCACCAGCAGAGGTACTGACTTGGGCTTCTGGTAATTGGAGTCCAAGAACCACCTGGAGAGCCAGGTTTGCTGACCTTTGGTCTAGATATGTATAGAATAGGTGGGCATTGTGGTCTAGGTGTATAGCAGGAGTGGCCAAACTTTTTGGGCCTGGGGCCTGACCATGCCTCCAGAACAGCTGAGTGGGCCAGACCATGCCCACGGAACAGGGTGTGTTTGTGTATCTGTGGCCATTTTACTTCCTGGTTTGGTGCAGATGCTTCTGTGCATGTGTGAAAAGCGGCCCTTTTACTTCCTGGTTTGGCACAGACGCTTCTGAGCATGCACAACAGTAGCCATTTTACTTTCTGGTTTGGTACGGACACTTCTGCACATGCACGAAAGCAGCCATTTTACTTCCTGGTTTGGTGCGGACGCTTCTGCACATGCGCAAAAGCAGCCATTTTATTTTCTAGTTTGGCGTGGATGCTTCTGCGCATGTGTAAAAGCAGTCATTTTACTTTGCAGAAGTGTTGGTGCCAAAGTAGGAAGTAAAATGGCTGCTTTTTGTGCATGCGCAGAAGCGTACATATTTACTTCCTGGTTTGGTGAGGGCATCGTGGGCCTAATGGAATGCCTTCAAAGGCCATATCAGGCCCACGGGCCATAGTTTTGGCATGCCTGGTGTATAGAATAGGAGGCCAAACAAGAATAAATTTAAATTTACAAATGTTTGTATGTATATATAGATATATTTCAGAATGAATAATTTTGGGAGTACTAGTACAAGATACACAAGCATGTACAGTAAAACACCGGATAACGCTAAAACTTGGTTCCACAAGTCTTGGTGTTATCCAATTTTTAGTGTTATCCGATGCATGTTAAAATCCTATGGGATGGATCGGATAACGTTAAAGCTCCATAGAGATACATTGTAACCGCACAGGCTTTAGCAGTTGTTATCCGATCCATCCCATAGGACCTTAACATTATTCGATCCAATTCTCCTCCCCAGATTACTTAACGTATGCAATTTTAGTGTTATCCGATCCAATCATTATCCGGTGTTTTACTGTATTGCTCTTGATGGTCTATATGAGCTATTTCTTCCAGGATTGTAAAACCCCAAGGGATACCTTCATAGATATAGCCTGTCCTGTTGCTATTGTTACCTTCTACATGTAGAGCAGGCATTCTAAACCTTTGGCCCCTGAAGCCTTTTCATCCAGTCCCCGACCTCGTCGCTGATGCCTGGAAGCACTGCAAACCAACATAAACATGCATTTTCAGCAAGTTATCACACAAATCTCACTGAAGTCTAATGAGATATCGCTGAAAACACGCGCTCGCATGAGAATTCATGTAGAACCACGTGACTGGTCCACACAGCCATTCTGAGGGATGTGATCCGGCCCCCACCCCAAAAAGGTTGAGAAAGCCTGATATAGAGGTTGGCATATCTAATAAAAAATAAGCAGAGTTGAATTAAATAGGGTGTGTGTCTGGTAAATGTGTGCAGGATTGAATAGTAATTTACCTTTTTGAAGGAGCTATAGTGTATAGTCTTTTCACTCATATTTTATGCTAACACTTTCTGTTTATTTATTTTTCAGGTATATGCAGAGCTTTCTTGAGCTTTTAGAATATGAAAATAAAAGTCCAGAAGATCCACATGTTTTAGATAAGTAAGTTATGGGTTGTTATAAGGCTAAAAGTTTGGATCTACTTTTACTAGAATGTAGCTGAAGTCAGAATTATATTTCACAAAACTGCCAGTGGTTTAAAGAATACATTTATTGGCTATATTCTGCCTTTCTGTCAAGTTGGTATACGTGGCTTTCCTCCAGTCTACTTTATTCTCACAGTACTCCTGTGAAGTAGGATATATGAGAGAGTGGAACTCACTCAGGATCATCCTGCACATTACAAATGTTGGTGGGAATTTGGATCCAAGCGAACCAGCCAAAGTTTAACTTATAGTGGCAAATAGCTGCTAATAAATGAGTCCCTAAACCAGTTGCATGACTTAGCATGAGATTAGTAATGTAAGCAAGGACTTGTTAATTAGTGGTTATTCCTTATTCCTGGCTTCCTTCAGGGTTCATGTCACCGGTCAAAGTGACATGATGTGAGCCTCCGTCAAGAGAAGGCTGATGGACCTCAAAACTGGCCCTTCTTTTTAATGATTTTTAGTCCTCTTCTGCCTCCCTCCTGAATGCTAGATATGAGGTGGTATGTAGTGATGACCTATTCCTTTGATGTACCACGTGCTTTGATGTAGATGTTCTTTTGATGTGCTGCATTATCAGGTGTCTTAGTTATGTCATTTGTTCCTTATCTATGTGAAAGTATGTTATCTCCTTTCTCAGCAATGTTGAGAATTAAGTGATGTAACTTTGGGAAAAAAACCCTCTGTTATCTAAGAGTAGCCTGACCTAAAATGTCTGGGTGTTTCACGCGAACATCCTTGGTATGTGATGTCTTAATGCTTTGCAATTGTCATGGAATGTGACCAGCACAAGAGTGTCTCCATTGTCTGTAACCCGCCCGGAGTCGCCATGGCGAGTGGGCGGCAATATAAATTTGAACAAATAAATAAATAAATTTTGAGTTCAGCTGTTCTCAAACCTTACAGATAAAATAATACTTAAATCCGACCTTAACACTATAAAATGTGAATATGTAAATATGAATATTAATAAAATAGAAAGAATAAAAACAGCTAGATCATATATTGACCAGCTCTAGCAAAAAACAAATTATTGTGGCAAAGCTCGGATCATGACAGTACAAACATTTGTTACATAAGTGGTTAGACAGTTTCTGAGCTAGAGTTGACAATGTGAGAAATGGTCTGGCAATACAGTTGTCTGATTTGCATTATTTTCTGTTGCCTACATCGTGTACAAGTCAATGTAAATTAAACTTCCCCCTCTAGAGGCCTCTGCATTTTTGGGATTGAATGCATTCATGTTGGTTCAGGCAGTGTTATTGCTTGAGATAACCTGGAGGGGTCTGTAGCCATTCTATTTGAAGCCATCCTTGCCAAAACAGCAGCATTGAGAGAGACTGAGCAGCAGCGAAACTGGCAGCCATTTTAATCTCCTCCTCCCACCTGGTGCCTAGATCTGCTTTCATCTGCCCTTCCCATTCTGTTTCTCTTTTTTCCTTTAAAGACTTGTTAATCTCATGCCAAATCAGTTAGGCAACCAACAGCAACAAAAAAGGAAGGGCTCAGCAGAGAGAGGAGAGAAAGTGTTTTAAAGCCATTTGTATCTGACTCTAGGGTACGGTGCTCATCTCCATTTACAGCCAAAGATCCAGCTCTGTCTGCTTCAGCAGATGTTTCTGTAGTCATGTGGCAGGCATGAATAGACTTAGAATGCTGTTATCTTCCCACTGAAATGGTACCTGTTTTTTTACTTGTATTATTATTATTATTTTGCTTTTGAACCGCTTGGGTGTCAGTAGCTGGGATAAGGAAGGGAGCCCACTTCATCGTGCAGCACTCAGGTCTTGAACTGCTTACCTGCTGACCTTCCAGTCAACAAAGCTCTGCTCTAACTGCTTCCTCCAAACCTGAATGGTCAGAGCAGAGCTTCCCTCTCTATTGAGTCTTCACTCTTCCCCTTTATTAACAGGTTAAAACTCCCTCTGTGGCCATGTGGGAGGTACAGCTTGACCAATATGCTAGTCCAGGGATTTCCAGGAAGGTACAGTTGAAGACCCCTTCTCTCAGCTGAGCTTCTTGCTTTTTGGAGGGGCCTCATCCTCCATCTCTTCCAAGTTCCTGGATTCTTTCTCCCTTGTGGCTGACCTTCCTCCTCTTAACCTGGCCAACTGGGAGCAGAGCTCCATCCATTCCTTAGCTGCCCAGATGATCGTCACCTGTTGGCTTCCTTTTTCATCCCTTAGCTGTCTGACTGGCCTCACTTCCACCCAAGGCCTCACAGCGGGCAGCTTCAAGGGACACAGGGGGCAAAAGCAAAGGACCTGCCATAGGCAGTAGAGGCAAGTCCCTCTCTCACTAGTTGAAGCCAAAACAAGTATAGAAAATAAAAATAGTTTTTCTTGTGAAAAAATATCATCTGCTAAAAGCTAGCTTGTTTTCACAGTTTAACCCCAAAGCTAGATTATAAAACTCAATAAATCATACTTATTGCCATATACTATGTTTTTCTTTCTCATATCTTTCTGTATTGTGGGGGGAAGGGGTTGCTTTTAGATCATCTAACACACAAAAATGATTTTTTCTTCTCCCACCAGATGAGGCAGCAAAAACATAGGAGTGGACTTTTCTTGGACTTAACTGTAAGATCCTCGTAGAATCAGCAGGATCTAATCTAGCTGAAGCTTTTAAGCATTAAATAATTTTCAAGAAGGGGTGCTTGTCCAATCAGCAAGGCAGGTGAGGAGGTTAAAACCCTCCTTGTGCAATTTGAAGGTTTTGCTCAGATTTCCCAGTTATCATATTTAGAGTAATGGATCATTTGAAAACTGCATGAGGAATTTACAAGGTACTTAAGCATTGCTGATTAGACAGGAACATGGCAAGTAAATATCTTAGAGGGGCACTTTTTTACAATCAGAAATGTATGTTAGAAAAGTACCTGCAAGGAAAAGGAACATGATTTTATTACTTGATAGAAAAGGTTATATTTATATCTTGCCAACCCTCTGGACTAGAATAACTTTGCAGTACAAGACGCAAGGAATAAAACTGATCAGAATTTCCAGAGAGCTTACATTTATAAGCTTATATTTACATGGAAACAAGGAAATGAATTTAAGTATTTTCTCTTTCTTGCATTAGATATTTAGCATTCTTATCCAAATGTTTTGAACTGCTAATTACTGAAAATGAGGGTCATAACTCTTATTATTGGACCTCCAGAATTAAAATGAGTAAGTTTTGTCAGGAGGGAGAAACAGTTGTATACATTCTTTAATCCAAAGAATGGTATCTGTAACAGTTATAACTAATGTTTGCTTCTTTGTGTTTTTGCACTTCCTAGTTTGTTTTGCATTGTTCTGTTTTTGCTGGGAATAAGGAAAGGAAAGAGCTAGTCACTGAAACATCTTGGTTGCATGTTCTCAGACTTCTTTTTCTTACTTAAGGGAGAAAAGCCGGTTTAAAGAGGAAAACTGAAACTCCCTTTAATTCCACTTTGGTTAGCCAGGTATTAGTAAACAGAGTGAAGAAAAGGTTCTAATTTGGTGAAATAGAGTTCTGAATTGATTCTACCAACTTTGCTACCATCACATTCTGAGTACAGTCTTCTTGTTTATCTTGGTTGAATTTTTGACAGCCAAATTCTTAGCAGTTTTATAATTTGTGTTGTATGACAATAAGCTGTATTGAAACTAAATGAATGCTAGTATGCTTTCAGAAGTGTAGAATTTAAATGGTTAGACCTTATTTGAAAGATCTTGATTTGCTTGCTCTTAACTTGTTCTTGAAGCCCCTGCCTTTGAGCTGTATTTTTAAGAGTTAAATCAACTGCATTTGAGAGGTGTTGTTGTTCAGTTGCATAGTCAAGTCCGACCCTTTGCCACCCCATGGACCATTGCACACCAGGCACCCCTATCCTCCACCATCTTCCCCAACCCACTCAGCTCTGCGCCCATTGTATCAACAATACCGCCTAGCAATCTCATCCTCTGCCACCCCCCTCTTCTACTACCTTCAACATTCCCAGCATCAAGGCTTTCTCAAGTGAATCCTCTTTTCTCATTTGGTGTTCAAAGTACTTTAGCTTCATCTTCAAAATTTGACATTCCAAGGAGCAGTTAGGGTTGATTTCCTTCAGGATCAACCTATTTGTTTTCTTTGCTGTCCAGGGTACTCTCAAAGTTTTCCTCCAGTACCACATTTCAAAGGTGTCTATTCTGCACTCAGCTTTCCTTATGGTCCAGCTCTCACATCCTTTTCCTATTTGAGAGGTGTTAACCCTAAATAAAATGCACATTTGGTCAAATAAACATGCACATTACTAAGGTGAATGGGGGAGGTAGCCCACCTGATGTTTATAGGAAGGAGTGAAAAAAGAAGAAATAATTATTAGATGTAGAGATTTGGTGTATGTATATCTTTTGAGGAATGGGCATCAGAAGACAAGAAAAACATGTACTTCTGTTTGCATATCTTAAGTAGTTGGGGCTATAAGTTGTAAAATAGTAATGGAAGGTAAATGTTAAAATGTGCTTGTATAAAAAGATGACTTTCTTATAAATTTCATTTTGAATGGTGAATTTCTTCAGATCTTTCTCTTCTTGGAAGAATTTCATCCTAGTTCTTATTAATTAATCATCTGCACTCTTTATATAGAAACCCTGATGCATTATGTATGAAAGTCTGTTTTCCCTCAAAATGCGGCATGCAGGTTCTATTTTCATCAGTATGTCAAACAACATTTCATAGTTTGAAAGAAACCATAATTAGGTCTCTTCACAAAATATCTAACAAAGGACAGTGTTAATAAGCACAGGCCCATTGCCACCATATTGTGTATGGGCTAATTGGTTGAGAGGGTGGTGGCAGGCTAAGCTTTTCTGGATAAAACTAATTCTCTTGATCCTTTCAGACTAGGTTTAGGTCACAACATCCTGGTAAGCTTAAATAAATTGTGAATCAGCAGTAGAAAGAATAAGAAGCTGATTCTTCTATATAATATTTTAAGCCTGTTATTATTGTACCATTTCAGTTGTTGTTAGCTGCCTTAGGTCCCCTGCCAAGAGAAAAGCAGCATATAAATAATATAAATAACAGATTAATAAATAATATTTCCATTGTATATATTTGTCCTTGTAATTCTATTTCTCTTCACTTTTTCTTTCTCTTATTTTCCCCATCTTTTTCTTAAAACAGTGGTGGTTATTTTAAGTGAACACAATCCATTTCATAGCAGAGTGTTAAACACTGGTGTCTCTCAATGTCTCTGTCTTTGTATACGGTGTCTTCAAATTTTAAAATAGACAAGCTATAATAGTCTCTGAAGTACTTTCACATCGTGTGAGATTGCTAATATAGTTTGTTTTGAAGTGCCTTTCTACCATAGTTTTAGATTCTCATATCATTATTAATGCTCCAAGTCTCAGGCAGGACAAAATATTGTCTTACAGTGACACAATTTAAAATGTATGCACACAATTCCAGTTAGGCCTTTAAGAGCTTAATACAGTAATACCTTGCATAATGAACACTTCATATAAAGAAAAAATTGTATAATGAAGAATTCATTAGGCAATGGCGATACCCCGCATAACAATTTTTTTTACCATAATGATTTTTTTTGTTATGCGGGGTTTTTTGGTAACCGGGATAATACCCAGTCAATGGGAACCCCGGATAACAAACATTTTTTGTTCGTTTCCAGGGCATCTCCCATTAGCTTCGCATAACAAAAAAACCCACACAGCAAAGAGCTCCGTGGAACAGAGTTTTTTTTCGTTATGCGGGGTTCTACTGTATGTAGAAGATTGATTTTCTTAGAATATGGTTTATGTTCTGGCCTACATATATTATAAATATTAATGAAATATGTTATTACAAGTTGTACTATATCTGGGTTCAGTAACAATAGTTTCAGTTATCTATGAGTCTAAAAATATTCAATAAAAATTCTGAAATACATTATTATTATTATTATTATTATTATTATTATTATTATTATTATTATTATTATTATTATTATTATTATTATTATTATTATTATGCCACCCACTCACACACATGACTCAGGGCGGCTCACAACAGTACAATAAACAATAAAATTACAGTACAATACACAATAAAATTACAATAAAAACATTCGTAATAACATTTGCAATAAAATACCAGTCATCCAAGGTACAAAGGTTTCAGACAACCACAAACAGTCCAGGGGCTAGGCTGGCCGGGTTGACCAGGGAGGCGATGTTCAGCCCCCTCCCCAAGGGGCAAGTCCTGGCACCAAAACAACACAACCCCAGCTGTTGGGCATGACCCGGGGTCACGGTGGCGCTCCAGCCGCCTGGAGCAGCAGCTCTTCAGCCTCGGCGGTTGGGCGTGGCCCAGGGGTGTGGCAGTGCTCCAACCGCAGCGGCTCTTCAGTAGAACCCTGCATAACAAAAAAACTTCCACAGAGCTCTTCGCTATGCGGTTTTTTTTTTCCATTATGCAGTTCCCTATGGGAGATACCCTGCATAACGGGGGGGGGGGGGGAGTTCGTTAACTGGGGTTCCTGTTAAGTGGGTATACCCCGGTTACCAAAAACCCTGCATGATGGGGGGGGGGGAATCGTTATGCAGGGTATTGCCATTGCATAACGAATGCTTCATTGTGTAAATTTTTCACTATACAAAGTGTTCGTTATGCGAGGTACCACTGTATATATGTATTTTATGGTACAGCATCGGAGCTGGCCTCCAGGGGGCACTGTCAGCAATATAATATTTACAAGGAATGGAAATAGACATGTTTGTTGCTCTCCTATAGAAATATAGGTACAGTAATACCTCAGATAACGTCTGAACCAAATAACGCTAAAACCGCATAACGTTAAGCAATCTGGAGGGGGAAATTGCATTGCATAACATTGAAATCCTATGGGATGTATCGCATAACGTTCGCTGAAGCCTGTGCTAGTTACAGTGTATCTCTATGGAGTTTTAATGTTATGCAATTCATCCCATAGGATTTTAACGTTATGTGATGCATGTATCGCATAATGTAAAAATCGGATAACACTAAGACTCGTGGAACCAAGTTTTAGTGTTATCCAGGGTATTACTGTATTTGAAGCTTCCTTCACTACTGTGACTCAGATATATGTGTTAAATATATAGTTAGCTCTTATCCATGGTTTCTCATATCCGTGGATCAGGGAGATGACCTCTAGTGCATTTCTAGTGATGATTTCCTGAGCTTTCCAAAAGTATATGCTAGAGCAGGCAAAAATTATCTTAACTCTACTGTCTGAAATACTTTAAAGATCCTAGAAGAGGTCGGGGTAAATGCAAAATGACAGGGAAGTAAAGTAAGGCAAAGGGAAATCCATGGGGATCTGAGCAGGTAAGTTGGAACGGAGACAAGTTTGGACAAAAATTGAAAGAAGAAAGTATCAAAAAGGAATAGGCAGGCTGGAAGGACAGACTAGGCAGGACACTGATTTTCACATTACCATGACTTGCTGAAATTAGGAAGGCTGAAGTTTGAATAAGTATTTGAAATAGCCAGGTGAATCTTCTGCTACAGACCTATAATTTTCCTTTTAATATATGATGTACAAAAGTAGTTTTGAATTGTGACTGAATATTTCTAAGCTATCATTTACATGTGGGTGTTTCGGTTACTACAAATCTTTCTGATTTCCCCTTTTTCTTTCCAGCTTTTTAGATATCTTAATTAAAGTCAGGAACAGGCACAATGATGTTGTCCCTACCATGGCCCAAGGAGTAATTGAATACAAAGAAAAATATGGCTTTGATCCTTTTGTGAGCAGTAATATACAGTATTTTCTAGATAGATTCTACACCAATCGAATCTCATTCCGTATGCTTATTAACCAGCACAGTAAGTATTTGCTTTCCCTTTTTGAGTGATAACTGGAGTTCCTGCTTGCAAAGCAAGAGATGGCATTGCTCTGCTTTTTGCTACGCCATTAACTAGATTTAATATACTTGTGGGAATATGATGTATTTTAATCAATGTAGGTTTCTTAACCTATTGGATTCCTTGTTTTTCAACTCTTAAGTTTTTTTTTACAATGCTTCCTTCAAGGACATTGTATAAAATTGTATCCCTTCCCATCTTCACAGGAGTCATGAAATAATTTAGATTGTAAGTATGAGAGCAAACCAAGCCTAATTCATTAGCCAAATGGCCATTGAACCCAGCTGCCCCAGATCCTACTCCAGAATTCTAAGATTTAAATACTACTTAAACATTATAGTATTACACTAGGTAAAGGTAAAGATTTCTGTTGCTCAAAAGCCAGTCGTATCAACTCTAGGGTTCAGTGCTTATCTCTGTTTCAAAGCCAAAGAGCCAGCGCTGTTTGCTTCTGCAGACGTTTCCATAGTCGTGTGGCAGGCATGACTAGACACCAGAGTGCACAGAACGCTGTTTACTTTCCCACCGAGGTGCTCCCTATTTATCTACTTGCAATTTTTTGCTTTCGAACTGCTAGGTTGGCAGGAGGTGGGATAGATGATGGGAGCTCATTCCGTCCTGCAGTACTCGGGAATTGAATTGCTGACCTTCCGCCTTCCAGTCAGCATCTTAGCCACTTGAGCCACTGCAGTCCTGTTCTAGTGTAGTGTAAAGCACTAGCATGGAAAACAGAAGTTGAAGCAACTTTAATCAGTATACAGTAATACCTCGGATAACGCTAAGACTTGGTTCCACAAGTCTTGGTGTTATCCGATTTTTAGTGTTATCCGATGCATGTTAAAATCCTATGGGATGTATCGGATAACGTTAAAGCTCCATAGAGATACATTGTAACCGCACAGGCTTTAGCGGTTGTTATCCGATACATCCCATAGGATTTTAACGTCATTCGATCCAATTCTCCTCCCCATATTACTTAACGTTATGCGATTTTAGCGTTATCCGAGGTATAACTGTACATTATTTACCTGGACCTGCATGTTGTCTTGCTGTCCGAAGCAAAATAGATAAAGCAGCTAAAATATTAATAGAGGGGCATATCTGGTATCTTATTTAGCATAAAGAAAAGGGCAACGGAAGACAAAGAACAAAAACATCTTGTGCTATGCTGGGTTTTCTGCAATGTTTTCCTTTTAGTTGGTTTGGAGAGACCAGAGACAGGGAAAGTCTGGATCAGTTTTCATTTAAAAAAATTCTAGGCAAGGGAGAGCTCAGATAAAAATGATGAAGTGGTACATTTGGATTTTAGTAATCATTGGTTGTAAAAAATACAGAAAAAAGACACTTAGGTTATGGCATAAAAGGCTATTGTAGTCTGTGCATTAAGCAGCAATCAGTGCCAATGTAGTTTTCTAACAGTTGAGTGCCAAATTGGTAATTAGCAGGTTGTGGAGAAAACAAGCTACATGAATTGCACCTGCCCCATACAGTACACTGTTGGAGAATGTTGGTTGTTTCCTCTAGTTGCAAAGTATAAAACAGAAAAATAATAATAGCACAGGAAAATGTGGAGAGATAAGCTCAGTCTCATCACGTTTCCCCTCCTTTTTAGTTTTTTATACAAAGTAATACTTTTTATAATAATAATAATTTTGTGTCAGAGATTACTCTGGGTTGAAATGATTTTTGCTGGAGAAACTGCTCAGAGGACGCCCAAATGAGGCTCCTTTCATGTCACCAAGTACAGTCCTTGGATATCGAAACCCAACCTTCCAGTATCCAGCTCAGTTTCTTAACCACTAAGCCACAAGGGGAGCTGCCAACAGTTCAAGACCCGGGTACTGCATGACGGATTGAGCACCCATCTCTGTCCTAGCTCTTGGGGACATGGAAGGAGTCTCATTTGGGTGTACCCTGAGTGGAGTTTCTTCCGCAAAAATCCTTTCGACCCAGAATAATATATGACTTTGTATAATAACATCACTCCAGAAGCATTTAAAGTAAAAAAAAGATATCTTTACTTATAGATTTGCCATTCTGGTTTGCAGTAAACAAGTAGTAACAGTGCATCATAGAGGATGTTAAGAGACCAGAACAGTTGTTCCCAACATGCATTTTTGCACTGAAGTTTCTTTTTAATTATCAAAAGCACATTTTTGCCATAAGCATTCAGGACACAACTAATTTCTTTTAACATTTTAGAATGTTTTTAAGAAGCCTGAACTTATACTCAAATTGCCTTTTCTGCATGATTTCATTTAACTGCTAACTTTTTATTCCCTTAGCACTGCTTTTTGGTGGAGTCACTAATCCTGCTCATCCCAAACATATTGGGAGTATTGACCCTACTTGTAATGTGTCTGATGTGGTAGAAGGTAAGTTTGCTCTGAATTCAAATGTAATGGTGTATCTGTGCAATTTTTTAAAATATAAGAAGCTGTAGTTACCAGTTTTCCTCTCCTTTCTCTTGTGAGCTTTACCACTTCACTGTGCTAACCATAGTTAAGATCAGTCACCTTCCTCTAAACAAAAACTTGCATACTCTTTTCATATCCTGTTAAAATTGAGGAGTCTGTTAGTAGTGTAGTGAGGTCAATAGATCATAATAACAACAGAGAAGGGAAAAGAAGAATCTTGGCTTCAGAGGGTGAGAGAAGATAGATGATCCATCTCCACGGGTGTTTTTTGATTTGCCAACCTTGGTTTACAAAGTACTGTATTAACTTTATTTCAAAACATCAGAACTTATACAAAAAACTACTGAGACTTTAACATTTCCTCCTCTCCTATTTGCCTGCTGTTGAATGTTTAGCACTCCCAGTCTTTTCCTTTACCTATTTTGTTCAGTAGTTTGTTGTGGTTTTAAATAGATATCTTTTCACTGACCACGTTTTCTGTTTTTCTGAATACTATTTTAGAAAACCATTCAAAGTGACATTCTATTTTTACTGCTATTTAGCCAGTAAACTACTCATGTACATGGAAGGAGACAAAATAAATATATAAAGAGGTAAACATTGCTGCATACCTGACAGAGCAGATGTTGTAATGCATTGACATTCCTTGTCACTAAATGGAGATACAGTACAGTATAGTTAAAGTACCAAGGAATATAGTCTTTGAGATATTAATGAAGATATTTTGATTAGTACCCGTATTTTTTCCTTTCTCTCCAAACCCAAGGAGTCAATAGTCATTTGCACTATTAAAAGTTTTTGTGTGTTGGAAATAAGCTTGTCCTGAAGACAAATAGGTCGATCTTAGAAGAAATCAACCCTGACTGCTCATTAGAAGGTCAAATAGTAAAGATGAAGCTAAAGTACAGTGGTACCTTGCTTAAATACCATAATGCATTCCACAGGATTGCTCTTTAAGGGAAACACGACTGTAAATGACCAATTGTTACGGGGGGGGGGATTGCGAACCCCAATTTAGTTGTTAAGCAAGTTTTTGGTTGGTTTTAGTTATTAAGTGAGGCGAGCATTCAGAGAAAATTCTGCTCTTTAAGTGAGTTACTCTGTAAGCGAGGCGCTCTTTATGCGAGGTTTTATTGAACTTCGGACATCAAATGAGAAGAGATGATTCACTTGAGAAACCCTTTTTGCTGGGAAAAGTGGAGGACAAAAGGAAAAGGGGGTGGCCAAAAATGAGATGGCTAGATGGTGTTGTAGATGCAGTGGTCACAGAGCTGGGTGGGTTGAGGCGGATGGTGGAGAACAGAGGTGCCTGGTGGACAATGGTTCATAGGGTTGCAAAGGGTCAGAATCGACTGTGCAACTGAACAACACCAACTTCATCCTTTCTCTTCAAACCCAAGGAGTCAGTAGTCATTTGCACTACTAAAAGTTATTGTGTGTTGGAAATAAGCTTGTCTTGAAGGCTTAGTGTTACATTCTTTAGTTTATATGCAGGTTTCCCTGAACTGTATTCTAGACTATAAGGAATGTGTTAATAGCTATTTTGTGCAGTGTCATAAACTCAGCATTATTAGTTACCACTGAAATGAATTGATCTAACCAACTAGATCAGGGGTTCCCAACCTTTTCAAGCCAGGGGCGGGGGCACAATCTCTCAGTCAGCTTTGAGGGCTGGACAGCAATTTGCCCGGGGGGGGGGGCATTTTGTCCCAACAGCTTCAAAAGGATGGCCATTTTGTTTCTCGAATGCCCTTGGAGGGTGGGGGCCACATAACGATGGTGCTGTGGGTGAAATCTAGCCCATGGGCCCTGGGTTGGGAACCTCGGAACTAGATAGACATAGACAACGTGATAGATTCTTCCATGCTGTGTGACATACTGGGAAGCAAGAATTTTCCAGCATTTTCAATCTTTGAAATTTTCCTTGCTGTTTCTGTTGGATTTTAGGTTTTACAGGGGCGGGGTTGCTAACCCAATGCCCAACCATTTCTCCTTTCACATCCAGGCTTGGGTCCAGCAATGGGGAAGTTTACTAGAAAGCAGTTGTTAATATTTGTGTCCCATCAAGTCCAATTTCTACTTATAGAAGCACTTTCTAGGGTTTTCTAAGTACAAAGTATTCCACCCCAATGTTAGCTCTGCTTGTGTAACTTGCCCAATGCAACTTAAATGGCTGAGCACATAACCAGGTGTGTGTGTTATGGCTGATGGGGCTATCTTGGTTCACCCTTTTCCCAGGAGGCACAGATGGGATACAATGTCCGAACTCCTGATTCTGGATCCAGCGCTCCAACACAGAGAACTATACCAACTTGGCAGAAATTGGTTTTTTTTAGCTAAAGTGTTATAATCTGGGCCTGAAAATATGCTCTTTAAGATATTGATCACCATTTGGATGGTTTGACCCCCAGTACGTCCAAGTTACAATACCTAGCTTTTAATTACATTTTTAAACTTTTTAAAAGTTTTTAATTTTTTTAAATGTTTTTAAAATTGTTGGAAATCGCCCTGGGTCCCTTCGGGGAGGAGGGCGATAAACAAATATAAATAAATAAATAAATAAATAAATTTGTCATCTAAGACACAGAATTTGGTGTGTGTACTTTTTATGCTGAAGCAGGCTGAAGTTATGAAAACAAAATTTAGGATATTTAAAAATAAAGCCTTAGGACCTGTAAGGGAAAGTATAATCCTAGTTTTTCTGCTGGTGGTAGAGAATTACAGTGGATTTTCCATTCATTTATGGTTTATACCGGGGTGGCCAACCTACAGCCCATGGCATCATTTCATGTGTCTCGCCTTCGCCGCTACCGCAAGCTGAAATGGATGCGTTTATTACCCAATTACACAGCTGTAAAATGCACCCATGCATGTGTAAACACTCGTGCATACATAAACGCTGCCATAAATGCCGTTTATGACAGCTGTGGATGTGTTTTACAGCAGTGTTTAAGGCAAGAGGAAGCGCGTGACCGGCCAGCTCAGCTGTCCGGGGTGCATGGTTCAGCCCACAGCACGAAAAGGTTGGGAACCCCTGGTTTATACAAAATGTAATTCATATTTTGGTTTTTGAAATCTAGCGTCAAGGGGAATTATGTTTGTCTCCTTACCTCCCAGTAAAACTAAAAGCAGCTTTTGGAAAGTATGGGTTAAATTTGTTCAACTACTTGAGGGAAAGTTTTGAACTCTCCTTTTCTTCTTTTTCCAATCAAATTAGATGCCCTTCCATCAGCTGCTTCAGATTAAAGCAAAAGGCATTAGAATATCTGATCATGGATCTTACGTATTACATACAGCTTTGTTTTCATAGAAAGTGTTTAAACTGAGAAATATAACTCTTTTACAAAGTTGCGTAGCTCTACGTGTTTGTTTTCTTCTTTCACAGATGCCTTTGCAACTGCTAAGATGTTGTGTGATCAATATTATATGGTAGCTCCTGACTTGGAAATTGAAGAATTCAATGGTATAACTGAACTTTATTTCTTTCCACCACTGCATATATGCGTGTGTGGTTTTGTAAATTGCATGGCATTCTTTATCTTTATGGAAATCTGTTACTACATTTGTATTTCACTTGAACATTTTGCCAATTGTACAGAAAGTACAGAACACACCATATCTCTTTTTCAATTTTCACTTTTTTTAGTTACAGTTTACTAACTGTTAGTTTTGATAGGAAATTAATTAATAATGTGAGTGAATAGTAAACATTTTTTAAAATATAGACAAACTTATTTATCTTACCCAGTCTAGGATCTAAAAATATTAGATAATTCCAAAGGGGAGGATATACCTAAAGATGGTCCATATAAATCATGAGGCTTATATATGATCTGATGTAGCTGTGTGTTCCATATTTTTTCACCGAGTCTTTCTGTCTTGTAGATGCATGGAAGGAAAGGAGGTAAAAAATGTATAAATGTGTTATGTTGTATTTTTCAGGATTCCGAGTATATCCAAAACATTTAATTAACTTTTCAGTTAAATGAATGTTTCCTTTGTTTTCTAGCTAAAGCACCAGGCAAGCCTATTCAAGTAGTTTATGTGCCCTCACATCTATTTCATATGCTTTTTGAATTGTTCAAGGTAAGTAGAATAATATAGAGGTAGACAGAATAATTTTATTTTGCCCCTCATTGAGTATACTGGAAGAAACAGTATGCACAAGTTGATTCTTCAGAAGTGCTATGTCAGCATATTTTAATGTCATTTTGCCTCTGATCCTTGAGGAATATAAATAGATTTTATTTTAGAAAGGAAAGTTGGTTTCCTTGCTAATGTACGGCTTTCATAGTTACCCTATGTGTTTGGCAAAATCTCAAATAAATTGAATGTTTGATGGATCTTTTCTCCTTTTCATATAAAAAGTTTTGAATTGAAGAGATATACAAAACAGCTATGCAGAAGATAAGAAAGCTGATTTATGTAAATATTTGAGGGCAAATTATGCATCCTAATTAAAGGTTGAGTCTAAATAGTGGATTAGTACACGACAGCTCTGATAACACATGAAACTTAGTAATGTTATTATAACAAAGGGTTTCCTTCTTTTATTTCTATATAGACCAATTCCCCCCACCATTCCTAACATGTATGATCATTTGTGCTTTACAGCTAGCACTTCATAGAAATATTTCACAGAAATAGTTTATATTCTTCAACATGAAATCAAGTTAAAAGACATGGTTCAAGAAGTTGTTATGAGGTCATTACAAAACTTTGTAGGTACCTTGCTATCCAGCATAGGTTTCTCTGTTTGGTGCAGTGCTGAAAAAGGTCTGATTCTATTGGCCAACAGTTGAAATTCCAGTGATCGAAAAAGTCCATCCTTACAAGAAGTGTTGTGTATACATTAACAGACTTTTACCTTGAGTATTTTAAATAAAAAAACCACATTTTTCCAGTTCACATATATATGCAATTTATGTTAAAAAATTGTCTCTGGACAAATTTTGAAGTCACTTTATATAGTGGTGATTCATACTAAAATGAATAAAAAGGTTGTGATTATGTGTTTGTACATTTTTAAACTTTCTTGTTACTGTTAGATGTTTAAACCCTTGAAATATTAAAATGTTTTCTTTAAATTTAAGAACTCAATGCGAGCTACAGTGGAGTTACACGAAGGTAAATCTGAAGGCTATCCATCAATCAAAACATTAGTCACTTTGGGTAAAGAAGATCTTTCTATAAAGGTAAATAACATGTAAATAACATGTAAAACAAGGTAGTATTCTATAGCTTGTCTCTGATGATAGCGTAAGTCAAGAATCCTCCAAAACTTAGTTGTAAGAAACATGCTGGTTCTAATTGTGCCCACTTGTCGTCAGAGCAGCTGTACTGACCTTGGAGTTTTAGTCTGTGAATTGCTTGGCATGCTTCTTGAACACTGGAACAACTGTCTCTCTAATTTGTTTCTCCATCCAGGGAGGAAGTCCAGGTTCTTTTTTGGGGAGGATGAAACCAGAAAAAAAAGTTGTCCACAGATTCAGGCAACATGCCGTCCAACCTCAGAGCTTTATATAGCTGACCCCTGTGTTAAGCAGCAAAGCTGTCTAGCAAGTACACTAGGCTGCTGCTCATAACTGATGGGGGATTCTGCAGTGTTCCACTTATGTCATCTAGACTAGACCTTTGTGCACATATTAATTTTAGTTCAGTTTGTTTGACAACTAGTTTATAGATGGTGATAGAAATTAAGAGATTGGTGGTGTGCTGACACAGAGTAAATGACTATGAAATTATTTTGTGACCTAAGTCCACCAATAAAATTTCAAAGCAAGTGAAGAACCAGCAAAAGGAAAGTAGAGCAGGCCACATTATGGCTCCTAAAAATAACAGATACACTGAAGAATACACATTAATAAAGTTTAAATGATCATGGCATGAATAACTTGAATAAAGTTGAATAAAGGGATTAAGAATCTCATTAAAAAACCAAAGAAATGAAAGAATAATTTCACAGAGCTCCAGATATGTTGTTTTTCCCAGGAAAAGCATATTAAAGAGCATCCCAGTTTAGCCTTCAATTTAAGCTAATTTAATAAAGACAAATTCAGAGTATAAGAGAGAGTATTTTTTGTATCCTGTTACAATTTTAAGAGGTCATTGACTGACTTTGTACTTCTGGCATAGGTCATTTTGTTCATTCCTATTGCCTGTTTCTAGTACACTATAATCAAGATAATGCTCATTTTATGGATGCTTGATATAGCTGTAGTTTAATATGGGGCCAGGTTTCTAATCTTTTCAGTTTAGGAATAGCTGGTCTTGAGTTCACCTACATTTGTTTCTGTTTTGTTTACATGACACTTTGATTTTCTTCTGTAGATTAGTGATAAAGGTGGTGGTGTACCTCTCAGAAAAATAGATCGCTTATTTAACTACATGTATTCAACCGCCCCGAGGCCTAGTTTGGAGCCTTCAAGAGCTGTTCCTTTGGTAAGTCTGTTCTGCAAACTAAAACGTTTCCCAGCAAATGGCCTGGTTTATTTACTTTTTAACACAGATATTGTCTAATAACAAGAGTTTGTGTTACGTCAACCTTAAGACAAGTTTAACTAAGAGCATTAGACAGATTTGTGGACAATAGGTCTGTTAATGTCTACTTCCCATTTTATTTGTTGAGTTACTTCCTATATTAGAAGCACTGTACTGTGTCTCTCAATGCTAGTTACTGGGAATACAAGCAGGAGAAAGATAATGCTTCATGTTGTGGTGACTTGTTGGTTGTGGTGGCAACAAAATATTTGACCAGAGCTAGAGAGAACTATAGAGTTTTCTTACCATAGATAGTGGTTCCCAATGTGGGGTACTTGCCCCACAAGGAGAGCTTCAGTTCCCAGAAACCTAAGTCAGTACATTGGCTGATTGGTGCTTTGGGGAATTGAAGTCCAACAACCAAAGGTTGGGAAACACTGCCATAGATCATGCTGACTAGTGCAGTTGAGATTTGGAAGTCCAAACAGCTAGAAACCCCTGGTTGTGAACCATTGCATTTAGAATATTACTATCCAGTTAGAGTGGATCTATTTCTCCAAGCTGCAGTCATATTGAATGTGACAGATGCTAAAAAAAAATGTTAAGATGATAAAGGTTTAGAGAAATGCTAGAGTTTTTCTTGCTTCTCTTATGAACGGTCCTGATGTTAAATCATTAACAGTGCAGTCCTACATGTCTCCTTAGATGTAAGCTCTGTTGATTTCAGTGGCACCTATTACCACATGAGCCATACAGGATTGCAGCCTATGACAGTAACATATGGTGCTTTATGTGGTACAGTAATACCCCGGATAACGCGAGTACCGGATAGCGCTAAAACTGCATAACGTTACAAGATTTTCAGTAAAATCTTGTATCGAATAACGCGATTTTTAACGTTATCTGATACAGTTGTTCTTAGCAGCAAGGTGGCTGGAAAGCTGAACAGGGTTCTCCGTTCAGCTTCCCAGCCACCCTGCAGCTATGGAGGCAGGGGTGGGGAGGCTGGAAAGCTGACGGGGGGCTCCCCCGTCGGCTTCCCCAGCCACCCCACAGCTGCGGAGGCAAGGCCGGGTGGCTAGGGAAGCCGACAGGGAGTCCCCGTCAGCTTCCCCAGCCACCCTGCAGCTGTAGATCGGGTCCTCTGATCTCTCTGGAGCAGGCAGGGGACACGATCCAAGCTGTTTCTGGGCTTCTCCGACGTCCTCAGCCAATGCAGCAAGCCAAAACATCAGGGTTCGAACCCTGACGTTTTGGCTTGCTGCACTGGCTGAGGACGTCGGGGAAGCCCAGAAACAGCTTGGATCGGGTCTCCCCACCTCCCTGGACCCACCGGGGGGGGGGGATCAGAGACCCCAAAATTGGTTTTAAAAAAAGGAATTTTTTTTTTACCAATTTTGGGGTCTCTGCCCTCCCCCCCCCCCCGCTGGTTCCAGGGAGGTGGGGAGACCCGATCCAAGCTGTTTCCAAAGTTCCCCCACCTCCCTGGAGGCTGCAGCAAGCCAAAATGTCAGGATTCAAATCCCGACGTTCTGGCTTGCTGCAGCCTCCAGGGAAACAGGGCTTTTTTTAACATTGTGTGATCAATGTATCGCACAACGTTAAAAACCAGATAACGACGAGACTTGTGGAACCAAGTCATAACGTTATCCGGGGTACTAGTGTATAGTGAAAGGCAAGGTCGAGCCATACTAGATGTCTAGTCCCTGTCAGTTTCATATGTAACTCCTGAATAGGCAATATTTATTTCAAAGTACGTTTTATTAATTAGCTCTGACTTCAACCAGAATGATATTTGGAAGATTGTTGAGGATGTTGATTTAGGTTTGATTATATCTGCAGGACGATCCGTCTTTTTGACACATTACTCATTCTTAAGTCAAACAGTGGCCAATTCCTAGTTCTTTGTGAGAAAAGAGTCTTTTGAATATAATGGCTTTAGTTCTTTTGCAAGTAGATATGTTTGTTTATTTGAAAGTCAAGCTGTTCTGTCAAGCTTACATGAGAACATAGTTAAGATTCTGTACATCCATGTAATTCTTTTCTCTTGCCAAAATTGCAAGTCTTATTTTTTCAGCAACTTTCTTCTTTCTTTCATTGCTTCATGCTATCAACAGTAATTGACCTAGCAGAGTAGCCTAACTGTACCAGCTCTATCTTTCTTCACATCTATGTTTATAGACTGCTGTGAATAACAATTCCAGATAATAAACTACCATTAGAAGCTCAGCATCACTGAGCAATGACTGGGATATTACAGTACTAACTGCCACCATGGAGAGTCTTGAAAGACTGTCAGCTTGGTTGGACAACTTTTGGATCACTGTCAGCTCTGCTAATGTAACTGAAACTTGAGGAACACCACAAAATCTCTGCAATCAGATTTGCTATTCATTTGGCTCAACAATGGTTTGTTTGTTTTTTTGGGTTTTTTTTTACAATTGTGGTTTTTCTCTGTCTCTCCAACATTCAAAATAATTTGTCTGCAGCCTGAAACTCGTAATGTTGGCAGGCTCTAAAGTTTGAAAGGGGGAAAATGGTACAAAAAGCATTTCCTTTATTTTTGTTGGATTTCTGTAAAACTGTTCATTGCCGTCCAAAAAATTATTCACTCTTAAGCATTGGGATAGGATATCTCATTCCCAAAACACCTTTTGTTGCTGGATAATCAAGACATATACCTACAATGTAGATATTTTTAGACATTGTTACCTGCACAGTTATATCTAACAAGTAACGGGATACATCTTTTATTACCCCAAATTAGAGTAGACTTACTGAATAAAAGGCACTTGTTAAATCGGTACATATGAGAATTCACTTGATTCACTGAGTTTTCTGTAGGTGGGTTTAACAATTGGATTCAGCTCAGTGAACTAAAAATTTCAGCCACCTCCAAATTGCCACTTACAGTTACCAAATTTACAGGATTTTGCTTACTCTAGAGTTAAATCCCAATAGGATTCTGACCAGATTGAAGCAACTTGGTGACTGCGTGGAGCTGGAGCATTCACTTTAACATATTGATTTTTTCTTAGGCTGGATATGGCTATGGCCTGCCAATCTCTCGTCTTTATGCCAGATATTTTCAAGGTGATCTCAAACTGTACTCAATGGAAGGTGTGGGCACTGATGCTGTAATTTATTTGAAGGTAATATTTCGAGTCCTTTATGAAGAACACAGCCAATGAAGCTGTTTTTGCTTTTGCTGCATGCCTGGAAAAAGACTTGTTCTCTGTAATCTTTCTAACAACTCACTAATGAAAGATAGAAAGATATTTCCAGATGGGAGGACCATAAACAGGATTCCCAAGAAATAGACAGCAGCTTCATTTTCAATTCAAACAAACTCCATTTGTCCTTCCTGTAAGTCTTTTCTGATCCAGACTTGTTGTCATCCAGACTAGGCAGTCATGGGAATCCTGTATCAAACATGACACATATATACATACAGCAAGAAAACATGCATACAAATAGCCCCAGAGCTTATCAAGAAGATGGATTGAGAAGCACATTTGTATGAAGCATATGTCAGCTCTTCCATTGGGTAGAGTAGTCAATCTCTAGGAGAAGTGTTCTCATTGCCATGGAGCTGGGGTTCTTAGATATGATCTTGTTTCTTTTTCTTTCTTTAGGCTCTTTCCAGTGAGTCATTTGAAAGACTGCCAGTTTTCAATAAGTCAGCCTGGCGACATTACAAGACCACCCCAGAAGCTGACGACTGGAGTAACCCTAGCAGTGAACCCAGGGATGCATCCAAATATAAAGCAAACCGATAACTCACCAGTGTTTTCTATTTTGATGGTAACACTTCCATACTGAAATGAGTCTCTCCTTTGTTTCAGATTCCCAGATCTGCTATTCTACAGTAGTAAATTACTTCCCTAGAAAGACCTGTTATGGGACTAAAATTTAAGAATGGGGAGACTGTAAAAGACTGTCTTACTGCATTTTTGGTGTGTGTTGTTATAACCACTTTGCCAAACGTGCTTGGTTAGTTGAGTCACAAATGTCAAAAAAGGTTACCGTGTGACTTCAGTTAGATTACACAAATGTATAATAAAAGGATGATATTTTTTTAAAGGTCAGTTTCTAGTCCTAGATAAGAATCAGCAAAAGTGTTTCAACACCTTATTTGACAGTAGGGTCTTACGCTGCAATATAATGTAATAAATTCCAGTGTGGTTGAATATCTGCTTATAAAACTCACATTGTTGCATTTATATGATGCAGTGTAATGTGCTACATTTTAAAAATACTGTAATTCTAAGGGGGATTTTCTGATCTTACCATCAAATCAGCTCTTCAAAAAAGTTCAGTGCAGTAAGTACTTTACTTTTTGCCACAATTCCAAGATCTATTTCTTCAGTGTTGAAGAAATTGGAAAACATTGAAATGTCCTTTTAGTAGTAGCTATCTGAATAGGTACTTTAAAAATCATCATCATTATCACAGTTATGAATTTGGAATATATTTCTTCTGCCAAGCTAAATTTATTATGGAATAATAAAATCCAGTCATTTTTATATACCTGAAACACTTCCAGTTGATAGAGAAGGCAGGATTAATTTGGAGTCTGAGATTTCTTCTGTATTAACTTTGTTTTAAGGAAACCCAATAAAAACAAGGCAGGCCAGTTTACCTAAGTGGATTGGTTGTTTCAAACCTACTCAATATAAAAAGGAAATAATTAACAAGCTGGTCATAAGGACAAGGTTAGCAAAATAATGAGAGTAAAGGTTAGAACTTAGGAGTATTTAATATTTAGCGAAGCATGAATGAAATATAACTGAAGTAAAGGTTCTTCCAGGAAGAAAAATTCAGAAGTAAAGGAAAACAAAACAGCCTCAAGTTGAGGTCCTGTAATCAGCCACTGCCTCTGATGTTATGCCTCTAAAGAGAACACGACCTTGGGAAACAGTCAAGGAGAAGTTCTGATGCTATCTTTTTGTAGGAATCAAACTAGAAGAGGAAGTGAAGCTGTGGATTGGCTTTCTTACTATTGTTTTGAAAAGACTGTGAACAAAATGCTGTTTGGAGATTGTTTGGTCTGTTAGGAAAACAAGGAAAAAATTCTGATCATTCAGATATTTACATCATTAAACTTCTATCTCTTATTCAAGCACATAAATTGTTCAATCAACAATTAAATCTGAATACACCATTGCAACAGAGAGCTAACTAAAAGCAGTGTTTTAAGACCAATTTGGTTTGTATATTTTGTGTCAGTGTCTTAAAATGCACGAATTTTTACCCTGTTTATGAATGTATACCACATTGGCGCTTCTCTTTCTATGCATCATATTCCGTCTCTGCACTCTGGGAAAACGGATTCACATACATGAAATGTATGATACATATTTTTAGAGAATCGTTTAAATGACAGGGAAAGCAGTTTGGGGTTGATAGCCCAACAGATAGAATAACAGCTTGTAATATCTGTAGAAAAGTATGACCATCTTCTAGAACTCTTAATTTATTTGCTGTGGAAAAGCCTGACACTCTTTTTAGGAAGAATGTCATGGTTTCATATTAAACCTATATCTTACAGTGAGATAAGATTTTTCATCAATGTTTGATCATTCGTTTTTCACTTTAAAGAGACAGGAATGGAAAACAAAATCAGTCATGAGAAATTACAGTCAAAAAATCAAGTCAGTGCTCAGTTCAGTTCAACTAAATTCTGTGTCTTATTTCAGATCTCAGTGCTGAGTTGTTCAGTGTGCAAAATGCTAGTAATTTTACAGAAAGTGATGTCTACATTAGAAAATTTTGTATTCTACATTTTATTCAGTACCTCAGAATAATTTGGGTTAGGTTGACACTGTCATGGTTTGACACCCATAGGAGGTATTCTGGCCTAACTTCATTAGGAAAAAGTATTTTGTGGCTTTAGCTTTCTGATTATAAACCAACCACCCCCTGTGAAAGTTTTGGAAGAATGTTGATCATGTGCCCACAGACCCACCACTGGCCAAACTAGACATGAAATGGAGTTTCCTTTTACTCCTCAGGTTTTGTTAGCAAGAAGCAATTTTCACCAGATAAATAATCAAAAGAGATGGGATTCTCTCTTGCTGTTGTTTTGCTTTTGATTTCTGCTTTCCAACAATAACTCCCCCTCCTTTCTGCCCCTTACAAATGAAAAACCCACCAGTCGTAGCATTTCCTGTGGTCATATCTTGATAGGCTGTACCCGCTTCTATTCTGAGGGACGTCAGGGATAGGATTCTAAAGAGGTAACAGATATATGAGCTCTTTGTTGCACACCTTTCTCAAAAGTGCAGAAGAGCAATTAAGAAATGCCTATAAGAAGCAAGATATCTATACAAAATGAGTGGAAATAATGCTAAGTATTTATATACAATACTTTGAATGTTCAGAGTATTCCATATGATGATTTGAGTATTGCCATAGTATGGTTGCTATATCTCAAGCAATAATTTGCACCTTCGCTGTTACCACTCTTTCTGTTTTCTGACAAGTGAGATTTGGTTATTTCTGATTTCTGGGTGAAGTGTTCCTATGAAACCTATAAACAATATACTGTAATTGTGTATCATCTGACTCTTGATTATAGGTCAAAAGATCTTCAGGTTCCTGTGTAATGGGAATGGAGCCTTCTTTTCCGTCAAACACATGTTTGTAAAATGATGCAATGGAATTTATGCCCTGCTGGCTCAGGAGACCTGTGAGGAGTTAGTACCACTGCTCAGGCCTAGACATGGAATCTTGCTCCCAAATCAGTAGGATAATTGACATATAATTCTGTGCCCTGGTATATTGTTGTCTCAGTGAATGAAGTCCTATTGACTGTGTATTATAAACCAGTACATAAGATTGGAAGAAGCAGGCAAATTTGAAAAAAGTTGAAGATCAAGCCACATTATTGAGCAAGAAAGTGGACCACTAATCTTGTGTGTGTGTGTATCCTTTGATACTATACACACACATATCCTCTCCCTCCTTTCTATTTCCTGAACCATTTGACATAGCTAAAAATAATTTGCTAGCAATTTCAAAACTGAGTCCTGCCTCATAATGGAACAAATAGTTGCAAATGGCTCATAAATGTATATGTTGGTGGTTTTTAATACTTCAGATAAAATCTGTTAATTGTTGATTGACTGAGACTGCCTTAAAAGTGTACCAGTCCAGCAGTAAAACTAATTATCTCCTCAACTCTGCTTCTTAGAAGTGTACTGTTATGCCAGAAATACTAATGTTTTGGTAGCTATTGACTTTGTTACATGCCTTTTGCTTGTAATTGAAAACCTTAAGAAGCTGTTGCCATCTAAAGAAAGATACGGTGGTGTATGGAAGAAATGCACTACAGCTGGGGCAGACATGGCTGTTTTGTAACATGGACAGCAGTAGTCATTACAATAAATCTCAGTTGCCAAGAAGAATAAAGATATCAGCTGTAGGAGTCCTACAAATCTAATGCCTTTCACCTGGATTTTTAAATTTATTTTCTCATAGGTAACAGTAGTTTCAGTGCCAAAGTTTGGCTGGTGTGGCCTGAATTTAACCTGTCTTCCTCCCGAGAAACTTGCCTCTTTCCAACAGTAATTTATCAACGTTTCTTGAAGCATTTCCCATCACTACTTTCATAATTAGAAATATTTGATGTTATTTTACCTAAATCAAGCTATAGATCCTGATTATAAGCTACTAACCTCTCAAGTGGACCAATTGACTAAAGAACCAGCTTATATAGCTAATTTATAGTAAAAAAGTCACTTTAGGATTGCTGCACTTGAAGATGTTCCAAGTGGCTGAGAGTCTTACTATTTTCCAGTTGCTATTGTTAGAATTTCAAATCTACACTAGCCATTATTCTTTCATTGTAAATGCTGCTCCCCCATTTTCCCTTTTCATTGTAGAATTAAAAACATCTGAAAGTGACATTTGTCCCTGCAAATTTTTATGGCTCCAATAATTAACCATATTTGTTTAGAAACAGATTCATTTGAAAATGGGATGACTTAAGTAAACATATTTAGGATTAAAGTGGATAGCACTTCAGCAAGAAAAATTGCATGAATTTGCCCTTCATCTGTTCTTTTCCTGGAACAAATCAGATGTGTAAATGTTTATACAGTATCGGCTGCTGATTATGTGATGCTGTGAACAGACTCCCAAGACCTGAGTTCGACTATCCACATGGCCATGGAAGCTCACTTTGGAAGGCAGCATCAGTAAAACTACTCCTCCAGTATCTCACCTTGAAAATCTCATTAGGGTTGCTGAAGTTGGATGGCACGTGATACAGTTAAGCGACATCCTGTAGTTGATACCTGCATTGTAAGTGCTTGGACATATTAATCCTGGCTTTTTACTTCTCTCAGAAGGTAATAAACCAGAGCCAGCTGACATTGGTGGCCAAAATATATGGACCAAGAAGGGAAAAAAAAACAAAGAATGCCAGTGATTCTCATTTAATTTGTTAATATACTGTAGTTCTGTAGAGCCTTCCTCAAGAACTGTGGAGTATATGCTGCTGACTCTTCCTGCTCTCCACTATGTTAGCAGATAGCAGGGAATCTTCCATCTGAGTAGCTTGGTAGAAATCTCAACTGCAGAAACAGAAGCAACTTGTAAAAGGGAGAGTGTCGATCAGGCCAGAAGCCAATAAGCAATCTGTTGTGTGTAAACATGCTTAATGAACAGCAATGTGTGCATGTATTCATTGGAAATTACTTCTAAAGTGTATGAGAAGTTTTGTGTGTACGTTATGAGCCATCAGGTCAGAACCAACTTACACTATTTTCAGATGAGACATTTAAAATCTAACACCCCAATGAGTTTCTATGCCCAAATGTGGATTTGAACCCAGGACTCTGTGGTTCCACTTTGTCACTCCATCCACTATATCTGCGATGGCGAACCTTGGAACTCCAGATGTTATTGGACTTCAGTTCGCAGAAGCCCAAGCCCCCGCGAATCCACACGAATGGGTTTGCTGTTATTCATCTGGCCCGCGCTGCCCTCATCACTCCTGGAAGCAGAAGTAAGATGCACTTCCAGGAGCGACAAGGGCGGCGTGGACCAGATGAATCACAGCAAACCCATTCATGTGGATTCATGAAGGCTTGGGTTTCTGGGAATTGAAGTCCAAGAACACGTGGAGTGCCAAGGTTCGCCATCATGGCACTATATCATACTGAGTCTCAGTTTTACCACAATACATTTGTGACTCTATTGGTCATTATGGTTTTTTATTTCAAAGTTTGGCTCCAACCTGTTTCCTCTTGTCTTTGTTTCTTACCTAAATGACATTATAAAAATCGTCGTTCTTTGCTGGTGGAAAATGACCATTGAATACATTCCAGCTGTATTCATCAGCAGTTGCTTGCAATTTCAACTGCATAAATAATACCCTTTCATGGAGTGGTTGTTAAAACACATACTACTTTTGTAGTATTCAAATGTTACACAATTAAGACAGGAAACAAACCAGCTAAAATCCATTTCATGTTTGTTACTGAGAAAGCCTGCCCAGTGGCTGCCCTGACATTTGGAGGTCAGACATTTTGGCAGTTTTACATTTGGCCTAGACATGGAAGAGGCACCAGCACTGAAATAACATCAAGGTAAATGACACAGAAATGTCCTGAAATCTTTCACATCACAACTAGCCCCTTCTGAAACCTAGTTACTGCTTCTGTATGTTAACTACTTTGGACAAATTTTGTACTGTGATTTGCATCCATTTGACTTACAAAGAGCCTAATTAAGCTAATTATTATCTTTAAACAAGATATTTAAACAGCTTTTTTCTATCGACATGTTACAGTATGAATATTTTAAAAATGCTCTCCTTTTTGGTTCTATTCCCAATAATATTATGCACACCTGAGACCCTTCAAACAAGCCAAATCAGAAACGTCAACTCAGCATAAATCACCTAAGTAATGATGAATAGCTTTACATCTTAAAACAAGTATCGGATCGCTTTGGTTGATGACTTGCACAAATAGGATTTTGTTGACACTTCATTTACCTAATCGTTAACTGGAGTGCTCCTGTTGCTGAAATGTCAGTTAAAAATCGAAACTCCTTGACTTGTAAAACTGAGGACACTTTATAGGTGGTTTATTCTATGTTTTCTTAACATATGGAGGGTTTTTGGAAAGTCTCTCAAATAGATTTTGCATAGTATACTATGCAGAGTACTACACTAAATTCTCTTCTTAGTGTTCCAGTGGTAAGCGGATGGTAATGAATCTACTTCTCATAAGTGGATAATAGTTTTTATTGCTCATGCTTAATTTGTTACATTGACTTTTTAATGAAACAATTTGGTAGATACAAATTTGCCCTAAAACTAGTTTGTAACATATATTAAATATCTAGTACAGTGGTTCCCAACATAGGGCACACGCCCCATAGGGAGACTTGAATTCCCAGAAGCCTCAGTCTGAGAATTGCAGTCCAAAAACCAAGGGTTAGGAAACACTGATCTAGAAGAAACACTGATCTTATCATTGAAAAGGAAAGACAAATTGATGAAGTGGGTAGTAGGCAAGGACTGGATGTATCAAAAGCAATTTGAATGGCATCTTTAAAATAATGAGGTTCTTTTACACCCCTTATTGGCTTTGTCGTTGGCCAAAATTCAACCATTGTTGGTACGTGTTTCTGCTAGTAGTCGACAGACCAGCAGGTGGGCCGGGCTCCATCTGTATACACACACTGTGTTATCCACCAGCAGCCCCCACTTGAGCATGTTAGATTTAAATTTAGCAACTCCCAACCCTAAACCTGTTTAGGATCCTCCAAGTGATATGGGGAAGTCAAGTTCCTCAGCCATATCTTTGAATGTCATCCCTCATTCAGTGAGCTCCCTCCTCCGTGTTCTAATTTGATTTTGCTCCTGCACGCCCTTAAGAACGCTTGTTCTTTCCATAAAATTCTTAGATCTGAGTTGTCGGTATATGTTGAGTGTGTTTATAGAAATTAGTTTACTTTTTTAAAAACAAATTAATCACATTGCAATTTATTGGTTTTTCAAAGGATTTGGTCTGGAAACCATTTTGCTTGAAAGTCAGTGTGATATAGTAAGCAGTCTGAAATCCATTTGTACAGTTCCACAGCAGTAAATGCTGATATTATTATTAGCCACCACTAAAAAATTTTTTTAATTCCTCAGGTTCCAAGGCTGTCTAGGGATTTCTTTCAACCTAGAGAACCCTTTGGGAGCCTTCAGGAAGGTTCAGGAGGAGGGGAGACTTTAATATAATCTCCATCAGAGCCAGGAGCAGAAATGGCAATTCTTAGATGTTAAGGCCCAGCCTGCATCTCCTGAAGGCTTCCCCTTGTTGAAAGGATCACTAGTGAGACTTGGAACCTGAGAAGGTAGGAAATCTTAAATATTATCGGCAGTAACTAAAGACATCATCATCACTTAAAGCAATACAGCTCCACCAACAGGATTCTACCTAGAATGTTAGACCAAGACTTGAGACCTTTGCTCAAATCACTTAGCCATGGAAACTCCCTGAGGGAGAGTAGAGTAAGGGATAGCACTGCTGAACTATTCCTTGAACAAGTAAAGCATCTTGAAAATCCTACACAAATTGCTATAATTCAGAAGTAATTTTTATGGCACAGTATGCGTACTGTTTCATTTAAGATGCTAGGCAGCCTTCTAATCTTCCATCTGGAGTGGGTGGAAATGTTTAAAACTGCAAAATACTTGAATATGTCTAGATATACAAGTTTAATTCTTCAGGGGAGGAACTTTTTACCAAGCATTGAGAATGCAACCTGGGTGTTTCCTATAAAGAGATTTCAGGTTATATGATCTGGAAGTGAGTGTAATAAAGACAGTATGGGAGAGAGAATAGAAGAAGATGGAAGAGTGGAAGATTCTCAAATGAGTTTAAGAGATTGGGAAAGTTTTTACGAAGAGCCATTAGAAACAGAATAAGAAAATCAAGGTAGACATACAGAGGATGTCAATTAAACATTTTCCATTGGCATTGGTTAAAACAAGTTGTGTGTTTATGTTCCATGACTTTAGGGTGACCAGACTTGTTTTATGATAAAAGATCTTAGGCTATATCTAGTTTTTCATCCTAATTAATGTAGGCCTACTGAATCAATGGAGTTTATTAACAATCCTAACATAAGTGCCTTCAAGTCAAAGGTAGACTATGTGCCTTTCAGAATGTTAGACCATGGTGTCTTTAGGCGTCGTTCCCCTTACTGGAGGGATAACATTAAAGCTGCTCAGCTGCATTTTTGTTTTACACATCTGCAGAGAAGTGAGTTCCAACGGAACTTCCTATATTTCTATGTCAAAATAGTTTATTTTACTAATCTGTTAACCCCTATGTTCTCTTCCCACAGAGGGCAGTTTGGCTTTTCAAGTCTTCCTCTGGCTCACTCTGCCACACATTGATTTCAAGATATGTTGTGTTTTACTTCAGCCATTTCAAGTCATTATGTAACTGGAGATTATGTGGTAGAGGGGACACAGCCTCTGAAAGACCCTTTGATATCCCAACACCTGAGTCAAATTCTGCCCTGCTGAGAATGATGCTGTGCACAATTAACTTAGAAAACAATCAGCCCTTTGGGAAGAATGTCTCCACTGACTTTGAGTTTAATTGAACAGGACTCAAAGGGAATCCATTCCAGATATGTTGAGGTAGAAATATATACTGTATTTGCCAGCGTACTAAGACTCACCAGAGTATAAAACACACACTGCTTTTCCAGTGTGCAGTTGTAACTCGCTTAAAGAGCATAATGTGTTCCACAGGATTGCTCTTTAAGCGAAACACCATTGAAAGTGACCAATTGTGGGGGGGACTGCGAACCCCGATTTATTTGTTAAGCGAGTTTTTGGTTGGTTTTATTTGTTAAGCGAAGCAAACATTCAGAGAAAATGCTGCTCTTTAAGCGAGTTACTCTTTAAGTGAGGCGCTCTTTATGCGAGGTTTGACTGTATTTTAATGGGGGAGAGTGCATCTATACCAGGGGTGCCCAAACTTTTCAGGCTGCAGGCTGGTCACGTGGTTCAGGGAGCCAGTCACTATGGCCCAGGGGCTGGATCCGGCCCCCGACACCAATTCATCTGGCCTGTGAAGACCTCGTAGCTCCTGGAAATTGGCCATAGTTTCGGCACCCTTGGTCTATACGTTAGCAAATACAGTGCATTAAAATTAAACAGTTGTGGTCCTGGTATTGGGGGCCTGATTTTATGTGTTGCTACCTCAGTTATCCCAGGAGAATGTGTGGGTTTGACATCTTTCTCCCTCCCTGAAAAGGCATAGGGCATGGACTTTTACATGCAGAACATTGTCATACATGCATGCATCAGTTTTCCTTCTGGTGTTTCAGGGTTCAAAGGTAGAAATGTATTCTACCTCATTTAATTCCTCCTCCAAATAAAGGTGTGCAGAATAGACTGGGGTTAGATTTTCATGTGCAAAATAGTATCCTTCAACACACTGACATTTATTCCAACAGAATGCCTTATTCAGGTTATATCAATGGTTTCCCTGAAAATAGACTTGAATATTCAAAATGTTTTCCAAAGCAGGTAACCTCAGTCTGATATCTATGAGATGCACTCTGCACAAAGACACTGTTTGTGACTCATCCCATGCATTCCTTTCTCCTGCCTAGCCTTTCTTTACAGTATTTGTTTATACCAGGGGTGTGCAAACTATGGCCAGTGGGCTGGATCCAGCCCTCAATGCCAATTCATCTGCCCCACAAAGCCCTTGTCGCTCCCAGAAACGAAAGTAAAACACGCCCATACGGGCCGGATGAATTGGCATTGAGGGCCGGGTTTGGCCTGTGGGCCTTAGTGACCGGCCCCCTGAACTGTGTGACCGGCCCACAGCCCAAAAGGTTTGGGCATCCCTGGTTTATACTGTAACCATCTGTTTGACCATAGGCAAGAGAGCATATTTCTGATTAACATCTGATCAAGATATTACCGGTACATTTGAGCATAGCCAAAAGGCCAACAAACAGTTCTGCTACTCTGATACTTCTAAAGGGGAGCTCACACAGATACCATCTGCACTTAAAATGTTCAAAGGTAATTTATGTATAAGGCACAGTTATGCAATTTGCATAAAATGATTTTTGGTGTTCTGCACTGTATTCCTAACGCCCTGCTTAAAAGAGAATCTGAATAATTGCATTTCAAGCACATGCTTGGTACTAAATAATTAGTTTTTGGCTTAATTTAAACTTTAATTCAGTTGAATTAGCTGCTTTGACCTTAATAGACAACCACTTTTCAGGCTGAGTAGAAAGTAGGCATCTGGGTATAGCTCTCCAGGTGCATATTTTATTACAGTATCTATTTTAAAGGACCCAAGAAAGTTGTATATTTCTCTGGTTTTCACAAAATTTTAAGAGAGCTCAGGTAAATTTTATGTGTCTCTCTTTCTCTTTGACTTTAGAAGAGAAAACCACACCTAAGGTGGCAAAATTATGTGCAATGGTATGTTTAAAAAACCCATTTAGTAAATTACTCCATGTACCATATTAGAAATAATGCATAGCTACAACAAAGTCACAGATTGTCTCCTATATGCAGTATTTGGGTGGACCTATTCATGGTTAGCATCCCATTTTGGATAGGCTTTTTGAAGTGATTACAGGAGGTAAATGCTTCAGACCACAGCTGGCATCAAGGAGCTCCTTATTTATCTAACTAGGCCTGAATTTGTGATGCCCTTCTCCATGTTTAAGAACTTGCATCCTTTTGTTTAATGAGTGGCTGGCTAAGTTCGGACACCTTTGTAATTAGTGAGGACACAAATTTCTATTAATTTCAGACTCAGAACTCCTTATACAAACTCACTGATCCTGATCAACTGGAATGGTGGCTAAAAGCAAATGAACAAACTACTGTATCTACTAAGCTAAAAAACAACAACTTAGTGTTTTGGCTCTACTTGTGAGGGAGGAGCATGCCTTACGCAGCACATCTATTCACAACCTGGAAAAACTGGAGACTTTTTTTGGCTATATTTCCTAGAGGCCCACCCCATGTTGGTGGGATGGATTCTGTGTGTTGCAGTCAAAAAGAGAGAAAAGTTTCCAGGCTCTGTATTCGATACAGAGAGTTGCTTTAGTCAAATTATTATACTTGCTGCTAAGTGCTATTGATCAAAATGGATTTGTATCCATGTATCTTGTATAAGAAACACCATAAAAATGAGCAAGTCTACAATTAAAGATAAGATTTTTAAAAAGCAGCAAACTCTTGACAGACTACTGAATGATACAGTCAAACCTCAGATAACGTTATAACTTGGTTCCACAAGTCATAATGTTATCCGATTTTTAGCGTCCGATGCATGCATCAAACACTAAAAAAAAGACCTGACTTCAGGGACAAACTGCGCGGTTTGTCCCTGAAGTCATTGCTGTGGTTGGGGGTTGGATTGGGCTACCCAATCCACCCCCCAAATGCAGCGATGGATCGCTGTGGGGTGTGTGGATTGGACCCAATCCACACCCACCCACCCACAGCGATGGATTGCTGGGGGTGTGTGGATTGGGTAGATGTTCTACCCAATCCACCCCCCCCCCAAATGATTGCCTCGGATAAGACTAAAGAATCGTTATCCAGAATCGTTATCCGATGAAAGTTTTTTTCCAAAAAACTTGCATCGTTATCTGATTCTAGCATTATCTGATGCAATCATTATCTGAGGTATTACTGTATAACAAAAGAACAAAGGAACTCATGTTTAGCATTGGCTTAGCTGTAGTAAACAAATATGCCACAAATAATAGAAGAATAGTTCTGGACAATGGTATCTTACTATGAAAAGCATTTTGAAACAGCCTCACTCTCCCTCATACATAACATTATTTTGTAAGTTGGATTTCTTGTGTTTGGTTTTGGCATATCAAAGACAGGTGTGGACAGCCCACTGACATGAACTATAATTATGAAAAGAAGTGCAAGCTGAGTTTATAGAGGAAGTACACCATTGCTTCTGTGCTGCATATGTGAAAATCTGAATTAGACACCAGAGGGAATGATTCTGTATTGTTAAAAACATTTTATCAGATTCCTATGCAGAGCAGGAAGTAATCAAACTATGCATGTAATTCATTGCAAAATCATTCAAATATACTCCAGTGCAAAGCCAATAGTGAAGAAAAGCTAGTTTTCATATCATGCTTTTTCCCCACCAAAATTAACCATGAACCCTTATGGAAAAGATATACCTTAAACATTTTTCCAGAATTAGTCATAATTGTGGACAGTCCCATGAATTGGATTTCTTATCTTGTCCAGTTTCAGTGTGCAATGTTACCTGAGCAAGTAGATGGCCCACTGCATATTTTTCTTAAATAGCAATGTATCTGTGAAAATAATGTTTAAAACCCATCCTGTGGGTCCAAAATATTACTTGGTGACTAGCTTGCAACCTGGTCTGTGGATTAAATAAAAAATTTACCAATTACAAGACAATATTGGATATACAGCTTTGCTAGCTAGGCCTGGGAGAAAGTCTGACCAAGAACAAGGGAAAATAATGTTTTGGAGGCACTAGACCAGTAAAACGTGTTTCACGTTGAACAAACCAATTATGTTCTCACTAAAGTAAAATTTCCCCTGTATGTACAAAAGCCTGCTCCACAAGCAATATTCAACAAACCCAACAGATTGAATATGTGTCCATTGTAAAAGACAAAGTTTAATCTTACTGGTTTGATTCAGAGTGGGGGTTTTTTTTTGGGGGGGGGGTTCTTTCCCCCATCTGCATTGTGTCATTGCTATTTCAAGACAGTATTTCATATTCGTTCTAGCAAAGTCCAGCTTTTTAGCAAATTTGCAATGGAGTTCAAATATGGATTCATCTATGAAAGAGAATACCACTTAATACTAAATTGGTTCCTCTGGCGGAAATAATCCAAGGTTTCCCTTTGATGCAAAAATTCCTCACAGATCTTCAGTGGCCCAAGCAGCAACAACCACAACAGCACAGTAAAAAGTTTGTAATTGTTCGGAAATACACAACATGTTTGCATATCGTTTCACCATGTATTGGCAATCTGGCAACTCGTGCCCCAACAGGAAGTCCCTGTGTTAATAAGTTGAGATCTTCCAGGCTCCAGAATCCTTTTGTATCCCTTCCCTTTTCAGACATCTCATGCATCTTTCCCCCCAACCCCCTTTCTTCTCCACTTCCATTTGTGAATTAGTGGGCCGTTGTACATTTCCTCCCTCTTTTCTAATCACAACTTCATCTCTAAACATTTTTTTTACTTCTCATCCTCCTCTACTTCACTCAAGCTGCTAAAGGAGGCTGAGGCAGCCTTTGGAGAAGGTGGAGGTGAAGTCTTTCTGAGGAGCCAGGGGGAAGGGGGAGACGGAGATCGAGATGGTGAGAATTCCCGCGTTGGACTGCCTGTGGGGCTTTGTCGTGGAGAAAAGGCTTGAAGCATACGGCCACTCCTTTCTTGGAACATTTGCTTCTGGAAAACAAATGGAACAGGAAATGGTCATACAGGGACATGCTGGGGAGAAAAAGAAGAATCAGTTAATCTTGGAGAAAGAAAAGTAAATGAAGTTCTATGTTATAAAACAACTAGTAAAAATAGCATTTTGAAGACCAAAGATTTCATTTTGCACATTGCAGAGTTCCAAAGTCTACAGATTTAGATTTTCTTTTTGGTAATTTTTCAGCTGCAGATACTAAATACTTTTCCCATGTGATGTTGTGTTTATGCAGAAGACAAAATAGGGGGAAACATTCAAATAACAAGTCTAGGTATTGTCTTGAAGATACCAGGAAACAGAAGGCTGGTTTTTTCCATGTCTGTGTGTATAAAAGGGAGCAAGACAAGAGAGTAGCAGGTGCACCCTGTTTTATTTGTATATTCCATATAACTTTTAAATATTTCAGGTTAAGTGCACAAAATAGACATTGCTTTAAGCAATTTTCATTCTTTCAGACTATTCCTGCACCTTTATTAAGACAATATGCTTGGACTTCTGCAATGCAAATTGGCTGAAATAAGTAATAACCTAGACTAGATCCACTGGATCAGTGGGGATTTGATGAGCCAATCCCTATGTAAGTTCAACTGATTCAATTGGCCTACTTAATACTGGATTTTAACCAGCATTTTGTAGTTCCATTACAACAATGGAATGGGAAATTAAGAAAAACATATTCATCCTGTACCCTAAAATTTAAACATGTTGATGCAGAAAATAATCTTGCTAGTTGGATGCTCGTCCTTTTCCATCCTTTTGTCTAATGTTAAAGTTTTAATTTTTTTTTAAAAAAAAAATCAGTTGATTTGGAACTGGAATACTGTACTTCAGAAACTTGGAGATACACATCTTGGCAAAGGCACTCCCTGTAACTGCTCTTCTATGAAAGTCTTTGCCATGCTTGCTTATAAGACAGTTTGACAGCAGAGCTTGAGAAAACTTGTGCCAGGAGTGGAGGAAGAAAGGGACCACAGGAAGATGCCTTACAGAAAGGGTTTTGGTTCAACCATCTAGCTGAGTCTTCTAGTGATCTAGGGGACGATGTTCTATCTCCAGTACCCACTATGGGCCAACCTACCTTTGAAATGTAGTTGTACATCCATTTCTGTGCTTCCCTTGCACAAATATTATTATTCCAGATTTAATCCATTGTATCCAATTAAAAGGATCTGAAATAACATACTTGATGCTTGGGAGGATTGTGGCTAGAACAGAGAGCAAGTGTATAAAAGTGTTCCATATGGTTATATGATATCACTGCTCCCACCTTACTGACTGAAAAGTAAAAGCCACACACTGGCTTATTTACATCTATAAACCATACAGCTTTTGAATCACACAAATACAGGGGTTTCTGGTCCAAAATAAGTTGCTAAGGCACTGACTGGAAGGCAGGAGGTCAGCAGTTCGATTCCCGAGTACTGCAGGACGGAATGAGCTCCCAGCTTTGTCCCAGCTCCTGCCAACCTAGCAGTTCGAAAGCAAGAAATTGCAAGTAGATAAAAGGGACCACTTCAGTATGAAGGTGAATAGCGTTCCATGTGCTCTGGTGTCTAGTCATGCCTGCCACATTACCACAGAAATGTCTGCAGAAGCGGACAGCGCTGGCTCTTTGGCTTTGAAACGGATGAGCACTGAACCCTAGCATCAGATACGACTGGATTTTGAGCAAAGAAAACCTTTACTTTTACTTTACTGTCTTTGAAAATAATAAACTTATTCAGGGCCATATTTTGTATTCATAATATTGCAAATTTGAAATATAAAATAAAATACCCAAGCAATATCATTATTGTGATGACAGTAATAATAATTTAATGTCGGAAATTATTCTGGGTTGAAAAGATTTTTGCTGGAGAAACTCTGCTCAGGGGATGTCTGAATGAGGCTCCTTTCATGTTCCCCAAGAGCTGGGACAGAGATGGATGCTCAGTATGTCACGCAGTACCTGGGTTTCAAACTGGTCTTCCAACTAGCAAGGCAAGCTTCTTAACCACTCAGCCACCACGGCCATATTGTGATAATAATAAATGCTACTTGGATCTTGGTTCTAGCTTCAACTGCTTATGAACAGAGGTGGAACAAGAACATAAAATAATTTTTGCTGCAGTGGTGACAAAGATAAGGTGGTGGTGAGGAAGGTAGGATTTTGAATATGTGGCAATGTATGGTTGTGAGAGCTGGATCATTAGGAAACCTGAGCGCAGAAGAATAGATGCCTTTGAGATGTGGTGTTGGAGGAGAGTTTTGAGAGTCCCCTGGACAGCGAGGAGAACAAATAGGTCAATCTTAGAAGAAATCAACCCTGACTGCTCCTTAGAAGGTCAAATAGTAAAGATGAAGCTAAGGTACTTTGGACATCAAATGAGAAGAGAAGACTCACTTGAGAAAGCCTTGATGCTTGGAAAGGTTGAGGGCAAAAGAAGAAGGGGGTGGCCAAAAATGAGATAGCTAGATGGTATTGTAGACACAATGGGCACAGAGCTGAATGAGTTGAGGGGGATGGTGGAGGACAGGAGTGCCTGGCAGACAGTGGTCCATGGGGTCGCAAAGGGTCGGAATAGACTGTGCGACTGAACAACAACAAAAAGGAGGCTAGTGTGACCAGGATCACATCTGTTCATCTTTGGTTGGTGTACCACAGTTGTTTCTACTTGGAAAAAGAAGTTCTGACTAGCGTCCTGTGCTTTAATCTCCTCACATCTAAACTATTGTAAAAGTCTTGGCGTTGGGTAAATTAACAGTATCTAGTGCAAAATCTAGTAGTTAGTCTGCTTTGGGGTCAGAATATTTGTGGCTATCCTCTGGCTTGAACCTGGCTGCTGTTTAATATTTGTTTTAGAGGCTCTGTTATATGTCTGCCCAATGAGAAGCTGGGGTAAGTGGGAAGAAAGAGAGGGCCTTTCCGGCAGCACCCCTCAACTGCTGAAACTTCCTCTATGGCAGGAGTACCCAAACTTTTTGGGCCAAGGGCCGGTCATGTGGTTCAGGGGGCCAGTCACTATAGCCCACAGGCCAGATCCAGCCCCCGATGACAATTCATCAGGCCGTATGGACATGTTTTATTTCTGCTTCCATGAGCAATGAGGGCTTCATAGGCCAGATGAATTGCCATTGAGGGCTGGATCTGGCCCATAGGCCATAGTCTGGGCACCTCTGCTCTATGGCCTAAAAAGATCCCTTCTTCTTTGGTTTTGCTTAGAAAACCCACAAAAAACTATGCTCAGCTTGACATTTGATTTATTTCTAATAGAATTCCACTTGGTTTTTAAAGATGTCTCTTGACCAGCTTTAAATACAAATTACTTGTTAAAGTATTCCTCTGTCTATTTTAATTGCATCACCTTTGAGGTACTTTTTGAATTGGCAGGTAATTTGTAAATTGTATTTCTATATGAATCATATAGAAAGAAATTAATCAATACCCAAGTTCCATCTGGCCCAAACAGTTCTAAGAAGTTGCCAATAAATTCCCTAGACTTTTCTTCCCATTTCTGAATGAGATCATGACTTTTTTCTTCCACTCGATTCACAAATTCTTTAGACCTTTCTTCCACATTCTTTACTTTTTCCTTCATTTTGTCTACCTGGTTTTGAAACCGGTATTTCTTCTCCTGGTAAAAATAAACACAAAAGATAACAGGTTTGTGAACAGGATATGTGGTGTGAGGATTGTTCATACTGATTTTCCCACCCACATCTGGACATGAAAATGAGAAGGTTAAACCATTTCAAGGTTTTACTGCCATGAAATAGTAGTAAAACATTAGTTAAAAATGGCAGATTTAAAATATGCCATACTAGTGCTCTGATCCATATTTATCACTTTTTTTTACTATAGCTCTACAGCCAGATACTTAAGTTACAGAGCTATTTAGCCAGCCAATGATCCCATTTAGACCTATGTATTTCACTTGCCAAATTGATTTGATAGCACATAATAATAATAATAAGAAGTGTTTAATATAGGATTTAATTGGCTAGATAGCTCAAGGGTTTAGGCATGATGAGCCAGCTTGTGAAGCCATAGGCAAGCTACACAGTCATTGGGCACACTCAGAAGAAGGGAATTGCAAACCACTTCTGTATATTCGCTGTCTATAAAATTTTGAAAAAGTTGCCATACACCAGCATTTACTTTATGGCACACCTTTATTCAATATTAACACAGCACTTATTTTTGCTCTACGAAGACAGAAGCATATTTTATTATTGTTCATCCTAAAGCAGGAAGTTGACTAGGACCAGGATACTTAGAAATTAAATATAAAGAGAAATGTATAACTAAAGAATACTTTTCATGTGATGGATTTCCTATATGAGTTTATAGAGATGTAAGAAAAGATAACACCTGTTCATTATCATTTGATGATAAGAAGGATATTACAGTAAAACCCCAACTTACATATGCCTCAAGTTACATAAAATTCAACGTACATAATGATTTTTGAACTAAAACCATGTCCCAATTTACATAACACAATTTCCTATGGGTTTGCTTCAAGTTACGTAAAAAAAAATCATTTTTCTTATGGGGTTGCTTCAATTTACATAAATATAATTTTCCTATGTTTTGCTTCAAGTTAAGTAAAAAAAATTCATTTTTTCTATGGGTTTGCTTCGAGTTAAGTAAAAAAGTGATTTACATAAAAGCCTACGGAACAGACTTTTTATGTAAGTGGGTTTTTACTGTATGTATTCCATGGGTGGCCAACCTATTGCCCAAGTGCCGGCCCTGGCCTGTAGCACCATTTCATTTGGTCTACCGCTTGCCCTCACCACTACCAGAAGCAGCAGACATGTTTACGGCAGCCATAAAATGCGACTGCATATTCGTAAACACACCCACGTCTGCCGTAGACGCTGCCATAAATGCACCCGCAGCTGTCATATGGCAGCTATGGATGTGTTTTACGGCAGCCCGCTCAGCTGTCCAGGAGGCGTGGTCCAGCCCTCTTTACGAAAAGGTTGGGAATGCCTAATGTATTTTCTCACAATATTCTTGTATAGAATTTTAATATATGATACATACACAGAATTCTCTTGCCTTGCAATTTACACAACTTATTAGCATGGAAGGGGTTGAGTAATTTTTGGACTGCATACCCCATAATTCTCTATTTTGGATGTTTCCCATGAACAGATACCTAAAGGCCTCACTGTGATCAATGGCCTAATTGTGAAGGCTTTGAAGCATAGTATAGGCTTAGTTTTGCTTCAGACCCCTAGATAGCAGTGAAACAGCTTCCTTTATGCACAGGATGGAGCTAGGCTTGTGATAGGCCTGTTCTCTAGTTAAGCCATACTTAAGTACTATATCTATAAGTGTGGGTCTCTAAGGCAAATCTTTCAGAACAAACACATATGGGTTTTGTAATCCCCCCCCCCCAAAAAAATTCCAAAATTATGCTTACAACCCATGTTTAAGAAAAAGTATATGAAACAGTGTATATGAAGCAGTACTAAACTGAAGGAGTTTGGAAACTTAACAGGAATGGAGATTATTGATTTCTTTTAAAGATTAACGTTAATTAAAATTAAATTAATACCATCATTAAGGTCATACTAGACCACTGATCTCCAACCTTCTGTGACATGTGGGCTACATTAGAGTGCTCAGTACCTAAAGAGGGTCCCATCTTAAATCAAAATGTAACAAAATTATTAATTTACTGATTTAGATAAAAAAGTAAACATTCAGAGGCCAATGAAGAAATGTTACTGTTATGGGAACCTGAACTAGGCTGATTAGCAAAGCATCCAGAATAACCAAAAGGCTAGTATTGTGGAGAAGATCAAGAGGAGGCTGACAGAACAACTGTGAAGACCAGGAGCAACAATGTGCCTCGAGGGTGATAGCAGTAAACAAGCAAGTTGGAAGGGTGCACAGAAAATGCTCAGGGGCTACATGCAACCTGTGGGACCAAGGTTGGGCACCCTTACTCTCAACTGCAGAGATTCTGATTATGAATGAGGGCCAGAACTTTATTACTTTCAACCATTGATCTAAGTCAGATGTTGGGGCAAATTGTGCTAGCTAAAAAGTTGATGCTTTAATTTCTCAACTCACATCTAGTTGTGTAGCTTTAAAACAAAAACTACAAGGGGCTGGCAGTATCTCAGCTAGTGGCCATTCATTGCTGAAATGTATGCTGTTGACCTAAATAAGTAAATAACAGGATTCTGGTCATTAAAAAATAAAAGCTACTATAATACCAACTTGATCCTGTTTTTTTCTACCATCCCATCAGCTCTTCTAAATCCAATACTGTACAGGCTTTGAACATGATTTAACAGACTTAAACACTTACATTTATAAAACTAACGTTCAGCTCTTTGGCAGTATATCCTCTCTGAAGATTGCGACGAGCATAGACATCATAATCACGCACAATTCTAGTTATTATATCTGAAGTTGAGATGCCTTCAGTTCTCTGAGTTGGTACAAACATTCCTGATAAAAGAGAAGGAAAAGTGATGAGATCCTCTATTTAACTATACAGTAATACCTTGGATAACGTTTACCTCGGATAACGGTAAAATCGCATAACGTTAAGTAATCTGGGGAGGAGAAGTGGATCAAATAACGTTAAGGTCCTATGGGATGGATCGGATAACAACCGCTAAAGCCTGTGCGGTTACAATGTATCTCTATGGAGCTTTAACATTATCCGATCCATCCCATACGATTTTAACATACATCGGATAACACTAAAAATCGGATAACACCAAGACTTGTGGAACCAAGTCTTAGCGTTATCCGAGGTATTACTGTAATTGTGTTTTAACTATTATTTCTGGATGACCTAATTCAAATGCTGGGATTTTAATCCTTAGTAACCATGACTTTGATATAGCCCACAAATTCCAGATAAACTACTACACAGCACTTAATAATTTTAATCACTCCAAATACACACATATTTGGATAGCAAATAACATTCTTATTTATTTATTTATTTGTTCAGCTTTATATTGCCACTCACTTGCCAAGGCAACTTTTTTAAACTTCATATACAGTAATTAAACTTTCTTCCCAGAACTTAATAGAAACTGTTACATTTAAGATTGCCTTATCTGGGAATTCAGCATTATAAAGAAGCAAAATGCCATGTATCCTTTGGATAGCTATACAAACCATCACTGTATTTATCCATTGATGCAACTTTGCCTGTTTTTATGCTTGAACAATAGTGAGGCTACCAAAAAGTAATTTTGTGAAATGTTTCAAGACAGAAGGATTTCTACACTACAGGGACTGCTATAATCCTGTAGGTATGCTATGTTATTAAGAATAGGCTGAAGAGAAATATCAACTACAACCAGGCAGGTGTACTGGAAAGAATATCTTGTGCCAGATAACTAAACCAATGTTTTATATAGCATTGTTACTTTTCTTGGTTCCTGAATCCAATAAAGACCGTGAAAACCTTTAAGTGATTCTTCTGAAGGGAATAAGGAATGAATTCACGGTTTCACAAAATTCAGAGAATTGCTACAACTAAGCAATAACAGCAGTAGCAAAGAAGGATTTAAATAAAAAGTGACTATAGATTTTTATGCAGTCAAATTCCACCTAAAAATCTACAATTATAGACGGCAGTCAGCACAACTAGGAAGCACCCAGTTATCAGTAATATAGTTACCCATTACTAGTTAATTATGACTTATTATGTCCTTTCATGAGAGGGTATTTATTGGGTGATCAATTGTCCCCAACAAGTTTGTTTTGCTGCTACATTTGGTATTTATAACAATTTTATTTTTAGCTGTAGTGTATTGTGTATGTTAATTAGATATAATGCATTTCAGCACCTAATTATTTTAAAACATTCATTTTCAAGAACATTTTAGCAGCATATTGAGAGGACACTCAGTTTTATGCCATTCTCTTATCACTCTTAATTGGAAAAGAAACTATTTTAGGGTTTGTTTTAGGGTTTGTTTTATAATACATGGTGCTATAGAATCAGTCTCTAAAAGAAACGAGAGCATTTCAATATATTTTTGTGACTAGCTGATGAGGATAACGTGTTAACAATTTACAATGCAACAGATTACGTGTCCAACAAAGAATTCCAAACGTGCAAACAGATTACATAAAAGGAACACACTGGTTGATTTTTTAAAAATGATCCTATAAAAGGTATTGCCCTCCTCCTACATTAGTTAGCAATAAGTAACAACACATCTGTGATCCTTTTAAAATGTAACATTCCCAATCTTTATCTCTCTATTAAATAAATGTAATTATTTACAAATAATAACAATAAAATGCCAAAATAGCTCATACTTTCTTCTAACAACAAAGACAACAACTTTTCTCTTAAAATTGGCAATCATCAGTGCTGTGGCACTTCACACTAAGTTTGTATCTCCTGTGCTCACATTTATCAACAGCAAGGGCCTTGTGAAGCAGTAACGTTCTTAGAAGCCAACAAGATGAACTGATCCCCACCTGCTTCCTTTATATGCTTGTAAACATCATCTGAACCAGCAGAGGAATATGGAATGTCATCGTGAGCAACAAAATCAATCTGGAGAATGCAGGAGAAGGAAAATTAAGTTAGCCTTCCTTGGTTTATTATTTGGAAATCCTAACTTTTTAAATTAGTCCATGGAAATCCACCTATGAAATTGAAAGACCATGTATTGGTGTGCTAAATTAAGATATTTTAAGATAGGTGTCTATCCTGCTAGGGACAGGATATAAGTGTAAATAAATAAATAAAAAGCGCATGCAACTGTTAAGAAATAGTTCCTTGGTGTAATGCATGTACTACAAGTGGAGGTCCTAAGATTGGTCAGAAATAACTTTTTCCAATGACTACCACAGAACAACTACTGTATGCAATGATTGTTCTGAAGGAAAACCTGAACCTGACTCTTAATACAATAAAACTAGTAAACTAGAGTGGTTTACATGAAGTAATTATGGTAAAGCTACTGGCCTTCATCTGTGGCTGTGAATAAGCATGGGTATTCAGATGTCATAAATTTGCTCTGCAACAGTGAAGGGGTAGCCAACAGTGGTCAGTATCAGATTATGCCATTCCACTACCACAAATGATGTTATAATTCTTTTATCAAGTTCTGGACTAGGTACAATGTGTAAAGTCAATATGCTGGTTGTACAGAAGGTTGCACAGATATATTTTTGTATAGTAGCTTGTAGAATTTATTAAACACTAGTAGTAGTGTTCACATCTGACTTTAAAGCCACCACACTACATAGATTGAAGAACATCTATAGTTTTATTTAGATACAAGTGTATTACAACTCAACCTTCCTCAACCTAATTCTCTTTAGATGTTTTGGATTAGAACCAGTGATGGGATGACCCCGGTTCCATCTGGTTCCCTGGAACCGGTAGGAACAATCCCGAAGGGTTCTCCGGGAGGGGAGTCAACTTTTGAGGCGTCCGGTTCCAGAAGCCTCACTGAAAGAAATTTTTTTTAAAAAAAATCAGAGCCAAAATGGCTCCAATTGACTGTGCATGTGCAGAAACTCAATCTGATGCATTGCGCATGCGTCAGATTGAGTTTCTGCGCATGTGCAGTCAATTGAAGCCATTTTGGCTCCAATTTTAATTTTTTTTCTTTTGGAGCCAGAGCTGCACCTTTCAGTGCGGCGGCGGCACCAGCCCTCAGAGGAGGGCACCTCCCCTGGGGCACGTTGAGGCCTGCCTGGGCCATCCGCTGCCGCCGAGCCTCCCTGGGCCGTCTGCTGCCGACAAGCCCCCATGCCCTGGGGACGCCCGGCAGGGCGCACCGCCGCTGCCTGCAGCCTCCTCCTCCACTGGGCACCTGTGGCCTCCTCCTCCTCCTTGGGCCGGTGCATTTTTGGCCCGGCTCCGGCTGCGGCCACAGTCCCTGGCCGTGGCCACAGCTGGAGCCGGGCCAAAAAGGCATTGGCCCAAGGAGGAAGAGAAGGCCACAGGGCTGCAGGCAGTGGCAGCTCTGGTGGCGGCGGTGGCTGTGGACGGCGGCTGCAGGCAGTGGCTCCTGTGGTCGTGGCCTTCGGAGGAGGAGGAGGCCCCAGTTGGGGGCGGCGCGCCTTGCCGGGTGCCCCTGGGCCATGGGGGTTCGTCATCCGAAGGAAGGTAAGTAAGTGAGGGTTTTTTATTTGGGGTGGGTGGGTAATTTATTTGTGTTTTGGGTGGGTGGTTGTATTTTTATTTAATTTTTATTTATTTATTTATTCATTTATTTATTTATTTAAGTTATTTACGGGCTTGTGTTGTAGCTGTCTGGCTGGGTGGGTGAGCTGAGGGGTGTGTGTGTGTGTGTTTATTTTTATTTTATTTATTTTTATTTTATTTATTTTTATTTTTGGCCCCGCCCACAACATCATGACATCATGATGTCGGCTCCGCCCATGACGTCACGACGTCATGACATTGGCCACGCCCATGACGTCCGTGACGTCAAGGCTTGGTAGTAGAATTTTTGTCATCCCATCACCGATTAGAACTCCTCAGTCCAGATCCTTGGCTATGTTAGTGAGTTTGAGCTCTTATAGGAATCAGGCTAAAAGTACAGTGGTACCTTGGATAACATTTACCTCTGATAATGCTAAAATCGGATAGCGATGGGAAATTTGAGGCAAACATTTGCATTACACAATGTTAAGATAACGTTGTGTGATCCAAATGTTTGCCTCAAATTCCCCAACGTTGAGATCGCTTGCTGTTAGGTTTGCATTTCTCCGGCCCAAAGCAAAGGCTAACAGCAAGGGATTTGTCCTGCCTACCCTGATGTTTCAGCAGGGGAGGCAGGGCGAATCTCTCTCACCTTTGCCTTTTGTCTTTGGGTTGGGGGTTGAACCAGCTCTCTTTCTTCCCCCAACCCAATTGCGATCAACCCCAAACCCAAAGGCAAAAGCAAGAGAGATTCGTCCTGCCTCCCCTGCTGAAACAACAGGGTGGGCAGGTGAATCCCTCACTGTTAGCCTTTGCCTTTTGCCTTCGGATTGGGGGTTGAATCGTTTTTTTAAAAAGTTGATCAATGCATCGCACAATGTTAAAAACCAGATAATGTTAAGACTTGTGGAGCCAAGTCTTAACATTATCTGAGGTACTAGTGTACATTTGAAGGACATTAACTTGAAGAAGGATTGTCTAGAAAACAACAGAGAAGTTCTAGATAATGCTAGGGGAAGCCTTTTTCAGAGCTTGGCAAAGCTTGGAAAAGCCAACAAACATGGGAGATGTAGTAAAAAAAACCACACACACAAAAAAAACCAGACACCAAAAGCCAACCCCAAAGCCTTTCTAAGTTCTGGTTGTTTTCCATCTTTGATAACAATGTGAACCAAACAAGAATGGGTGGGGAAGAGTAAACACTCCAGTCCAGAATTCCAGTGTAGTGTATAAACAGGTCAATTTTGTATTTAGAAATGGATCATCTGCAATATTCAGCAACATCACTAATAAGATGCTGACCTTCCCAACACATGGTGGAAAAGAAAAAAAAGGCACCTTATGCTTTTCCAGGAACTCTGGTGTGAGCGTCCAAGGGGCATCTCTGATTACTTCATCTACATACCGGCAATGCCTGAGTGCTTCATACCTCTCTGCTTCATTCATTACTGTGAAGCCTTTAAATTTATGGGTTAGATCATCACTGCAAACTGACATACACAAAAGAGAAATTCAAAGCAGAGTGATACAGGCTCTTCAAATGTAGCACACATCTGTTAGGTTAGAAAATTCTTCAAAGCTATTATGTGAATTAAATTTGTAGCTGTCAAATCAAATCAAGCTAATTCACGACTGTAAAAATAAAAATAAAACAGTCTAGAATCCAGACGTTACAAAATAGATTACAAAATAGATATCGTAAGGGATAGTTCACTTAGTGCCTAGATACAGGCTCAGGTGAATCAATATAGGTTGATTTGTCAACCAGCATACCACATATACTCAAATATAAGCTGAGTTTTTTTAGCCCAAAAGAGGGAACTCAGCTAATACTTGGGCCAAAGACCATGAGGGTCCCAGACCAGTGTCAGATTGAGATGTGCCAACAATTTAATTATTTTTACCTTATTTTCATGTACAGTAATACCTCGGATAACGCTAAGACTTGGTTCCACAAGTCTTGGTGTTATCCGATTTTTAGTGATATCTGATGCATGTTAAAATCCTATGGGATGGATCGGATAACGTTAAAGCTCCATAGAGATACATTGTAACCGCACAGGCTTTAGCGGTTGTTATCCGATACATCCCATAGGACCTTAACATTCAATCCAATTCTCCTCCCCAGATTACTTAACGTTATCGGTTTTAGCGTTATCCGAGGTAAACATTATCCGAGGTATTACTGTATTTTGATTATAGAAACTCACTAGCAGCTGCTGCATTTTCCACCCATGGCTTATATTTGGCTCAATCTATTTTCTTAGGTTTTCAGGTCAAAATTAGGTACCTCGGCTTATATTCAGGTCAGCTTATATTCGAGTATACGTATATGGAACTAAAAAAAATAATTAAATCCTTTGATTACTTCTCTCATGTATTGAATTACCTGAAAAACATCAATAAAGCACCATATTTCCTTCTTGATGTAAAGCATACTTCTGTAAAGCCTACTTCATAATTTGTTCAATATATATCTTACTTGTGTCACAGAATGGCTCCCACGAGTTATTATTCAATAATGTATCTCGTATAGAGGGGTGGGTGGGATCTGTAGCCTCATTTTAGACAAAGAGAGCCTTACTGGACAAGAGGTATGTAGCAAGAGCAGACCATAGTTGGTGTTATGGGGAGCCCCTATGGTCAGACCATGGGTCATTAGTATTCTCTGTCTAGCTTACAGAATCCTCTTTTCAATTACTAGCGTATACGTAATGGCCCCTGAGAAACCCTGAAGCATAAAGGCAGCGGTTGATGTCATTTCTCAGAAATTGGTAAAACTGATGATTTAGAAATGGGTGGATTCAAAACAGCAGTCTCCTGACCAGGTCAGTGCCTACTTTATATACTGTACCACACATATTATCAAGGCAATACAACAGTTATTTAAGTGCTGGCCTTACCTCCTACTAACAAGTAGCTATTAGGAAACAGAGTTTTTGCTTGCATGAGAGCTCTAGCATGGCCAGAATGAAAGAGATCGAATATTCCATCTGCATAGACTCTGACGGGTCTGTCTACTGAGAGAGCAAGGAAATAAGTTTCAGGTCACACAAGATCAGCACCTGATGTCTATGTTAGATTAAAATGAAGTTTGCTAAAAATATTTATTACAGTATCACAATGGATACATTACAGACAAAAGAAGAGGAGCCTCTGTCCATATGCACAGTTCTCTCTAGTGTAACAGTCTGCTCCCATACAGGTCAACCAGATGGCTATGGACACCACCACCTCCCGGTAGGATAGGAAGACAACTGATGTACAGAGCCATATTTCCTGTGATAACAGAAATGTTACAATGGTTGTCCAGACTGAAAGTCAGTAACTGCTCATTCAGAGCTTAGAAGTACAATTGTCACTTTGGAAGAATGTATCTAGTCTTAACAAAATAACACATCAGCATTGAAATTATTACTTTTAGATGTTACCCTATATCTGCATTATTAGATTGTTTTCTAGTTTAACACAAAAATAACAGATTTGCTTCTAAGGTCCAGTCAAGTTGTCCCCACTCTCCCTTTCTGATTTGGTAAATTCATACAAAATACAAAGAAGTCCAGATTGGAAAAGTAAATCATTATAAATTAGAAGTACAGTATGTATTATAAGATTAAGTTACTAATTTTTTTGCAAAATGCATGCTAGATGCAGAATTAAAAGAAAAAAGAAAAACTAATATTTCTAAAATGTAGCATTTACATTCTCTTTAAAATTTCAGCCAATATACTTTGATATCGTGTATCAAAATTCCACTGCAATTCAGTAAATTTTACAGCTGACTCACAGGTTCTCACAATATGTATTACTTATAGTTTAAAATCAAGCATTTTGCTCCATTGATGGATGATACTATTGTGTATACACTGAAAGTCATAAATGTACCCTTGCTGCCTCTGGGTTTATGGGAGATGTAGTCCAAAAAAGTAAAATTTCACATCTCTGCTTTTCTAGCATCGGAATGAGTGACGAGAACAAATTACTTTTCAAACATTTTTATCTATTAACAAAAACAAATTGCTAACCACCCACATGAACACATTCTTTTTTCATTAATAGAAGTGATTTTAAAGTACTGTATCTTATATTTATAGATATTCATTCGATTTGTCCGAAAATTTGAAGGCAAAATGGAAATATTCATCATACATTGCATATTTATTTTAACATTGTTAATTGCAGGAATACAATCCTCTAAAATTTTGTTTAAATTACAAAGGCAAAGACGAAGGCGGTATGTTCGCCTGCTGTCTTATTAACCAAGACTCACCTGGTGTTCCTAGGCAAGCCTGAGCAATTGTTAGTTTTTCATGAGGAGCCCTGCACTGACAGCTTGTTTCGCCTGCAAATGGAGCAGGAGCGCACAAAGTCTAGAAGGTAAGGAAATGACCTGGTCAACCTGATGAAAGCAATGTATTCCTTGGTATTACGTGTAGCATTTGATAAGGACACAAAGGTTGAAATCCTACTGCTTAGCATAGTAGACTGCACAAGAGTAGGCCCAATAAACCAGCATAAGATTTATTTATTTATTTTCAATATTTATATATCACCTGTCGAGTGCATACCATTACTCCAGGCGGTTTACAAAAAGTCATAAACATCATAATACAACCACAAAATATTTTTAATACTATAAACAATACAATTTATAAAATAATGACATCTAATCCGCTTTTCCTTTGTCGACAGTATAACCTACACCCGTGATGTTGAACCTTGGCACTCCAGATGTTCTTGGACTTCAATTCCCAGAAGCCCAAGCCCCCGTGAATCCACACAAATGGGTTTACTGTGATTCATCCAGCCCGCGCCACCCTCATCGCTCCTGGAAGCAGAAGTAAAATGCCTGTAGCAACTTACTATAGTACTCTAGTGCAACTTACTACACTAAGCAACAGGATTTCAGCCAAGATATGTCAGTTCAGCATCCAAGAACAATGAATCATTAATATTAGAGAAGACTGGTTTGGACCCAGGTTTAATATTTTGAAAATTAAATATAGAGCAATCTATCTGCCTATTGATTTCAAGCCATAGTCTCATTGGCTCTAGGCCTAAGCATGGGAGTCCACATTCTTGGGTTGCTGGGTTATGGGAGATGTTTTCTCAATGGCTGCTTGTAGAACTAATCAATTGTAAGACTGAAACATTAAGAGTTCCTCATGCCTGGAACACTGCCACATCTGTATATTAACTGTCCAGAACAGGAGAATGTCCTTTCTCCATTCACTGGTGATGCACCCAAGAACAAATCACACCCTCTTCTCTCACACACACATGCATGCACGCAGGCACACATGCACATGCACACATCACAGTATGTGGTGGTTAACAGTGCTGTCTGAGTCCCCTGCAACAAACCATAATAGAAAATAAACCTTTTCTTGGGAGAAGAATGAAAGAGCATGGATAATAATGGTTTTTGTTATTCTTCTAACCAAGACAAGCCATGCATCATCTAGACAAAGGAAAAAGCAGTGGTAAAAGCAGTGCAGAACTGAGTACATTATATCTGAAGGAATGCATAATTAAATAGGCAAACATTTTGTCAATCATCTGTCTTTGTGTTGATGTAAACCTAGGAGCTTGTATCTATGGTGCTTAGGTCTCAGGCCACAAGGTCAGGCACTGGCTCTGGGTCTGAGGGAGGGGGGCTAATCCCTGGGTAAGCAATGACAGAGAAGAGGGTTTTTTAAATGTGACTTGATTTCAGAGCTTGAACATCTACTTCCACTCAGTCCCAGATAGTGTCAAGGTTTCCTGCCTCAGTGTGTGCTTGTATGCAGGTTATGCCTTTTTAAGAGCATCACTCCAAAAACCCAGGGGCAAGGGTCTTGACAAAGAGTTCATTGGTACATGGATTCATGCTCACCATGCCTTGTCTTGTTTTACAAACTCTGGTAGCAGCAAGTAGTGGAAGGCCTGGTGTTGTGTGTATGTGTGTGTGTGTTTTTAAACCACCACTCACCTTAATCTGCTGGTGAGCAGCTGTGTGCAGCCTAGACTCCTGATGTATAGGACTGTGAATATTGTAATCTCTTCTTATATTAAGATTTCTCTACACAAGATTCCCCCCCCCTTTTAAAAATTTTTTCAATGTTGCAGGAAATCTCATGAGATTATTTGGAAGTTGCCTGTATTTTTCGGACCATAAGATACACCTGACCATAAGACCCACTCAGTTTTTAAAGTATTATGAACCCAATAGTACTGGTATACTAGTCATGTCTGCCACATGGCCACTTGGCTTCACGTTGCCCTAGCACCAACCGAGACAACTCGGTGAGAGGTGGTGGCGGCGGCAGCTCTCCCATGCAGCCATTCCAGGCCAAGCTGCTGCCTGTTCCCTCCTCCACCAGACTAGCCCGAAAAATGTCAGGTGAGGCTGGAGGCAGCAGTGGCATGGTCTTAAAGCCACCGGGGCCACGCAACTGCTGCCTGTCCCCCCATCACCTGCCGGTCAGAGGAGCATCTGGTGAAGCTGGAACCGGCGGTGGTGTGGGCTTAAAGCCGCCTGGGGTCCCGCAGCTACTGGCCAGTCCCTCCTTCTCTGGGCTGGTCAGAGGAGCATCCAGTGATGCTGGAGGTGGCACCGCCGTGGTCTCAAAGCCACCCAGGGCCCCACAGCTGCTGTCCGTTCCCTCCTTCACCGGGCCAGTCAGATCCCAAGCAAATGTTCTGGGATACCACACCTTCGGACCATAAGATGCACCCTCAAACACCCCCCTTTTTTTGGGGTGGGAAAGTGTGTCTTATGGTCTGACAAATACGGTAAGTGATCATTTGTTCTGGTTGGGCTAAATTATTACAATTCCTGTGGGGAATGCCATTTTGCTGCTCAAGATTTTTACATAAATGCCAAAAAGAAATTTCAAGTTTTGCATTACTGTTATAATTCCTAGAAATTAGTTTCTGCAAAATGAGAAGTCATATTGGAGTCAGTTTTCTACTTCAGTGCTATGAGGAGTGATGGCAGAAATGGAAAATGGAGACATGTAACATTAAAAATTTTCAAAGTAAATGCCTTAGAGAATTAGCAGTTTAGTGGCTTTGATTCACCTATTTGCAGTTAACCAGTAAATGGCTTATTCTCTCAGGCGGTTGCTTAGAGCAGTGGCGGGCATCAGCAGGTTCACACCAGTTTGCCAGCAGAAATAAAGTAGTCCTAATTTGGATGCAACACAGGGCTTTCCCCCTGGCCACACCCAACACACCACGCCCACAGTGTGGTACTAAATTTTTTTGAACCCACCACTGGCTGAGAGGTGGGGAAAACCTGGTGATTATTGTCAGACACTAAGCTAGGGTCACCTCTGATTTTGATACCTTTTTTAAAAAACTGCTATGTTGCTATATTCAAGATATTTTTTTAAAAAAAGTTAGCAGTTGTTTGCAAGAGGGAACTGCCTGAAGAGTTGCTGCTACTATTGCATAAAGCACTTCCTCTGGTGTTATTGACAACACATGCATTCCTATATCCTAACCAATTAAAAAACAACACTGATGTAGGAATCAGCATAAAATAAATGATGGTGGTTCGAAACAACCTGTTTGGTGACCCAAATACTGCATGCATAACTTTGCATCATACAGCTGTTGATCTTTAAATCATCTTTGAATCTGGCAAAGCTGACACAAATGCAGGAGTTTTTACACTATAGATCAGTGATGGCCAACCTTGGCACTCCAGGTGTTCCTGAACTTCAGTTCCCAGAAACCCAAGTCAGCAGGAGTGCTGACTTGGGCTTCTGGTAATTGAAGTCCAAGAACACCTGGAGTGCCAAGGTTCACCATAACGAACCTAGAGTTTCAAGGTTCACCATCACTGCTATAGACACACCCTTAGTCACATTATAAGACTTACAGTATTTAGTTTGCAACATAAGAATGTGGATGGTTCTTGCAATTGTAGAAATTAGAATGTTGAGAAGAAAATACTGAAGGAATTAAGAGGGAAAAAAGATGAGACAGCCAGGATGCAACAAATTGGTTTTTTTTTTTTTTTTTTGGGGGGGGGGGGATCGGTGGGATGTGAAAGCAAGCCTTGCCCCTTGAGTCTCATGTTTTGGCTGTCTAGGACATCAGAAGGTGGGATGCTGCCAATTTATTGCCCATATCTGTGCAACTTGATTTTTCTGAATACTGTACATTGACAGCTAATTCCTACAGAAATACACTGCATCGAAGGCATCATTTGTTTGCTAGACAGCAGCTAGGATCCAGAAAAGTGTTGCTTTTGTGTAAGCTAGTACAGTATTGCTTTATTTATTTACTACTTCTGAAGCAAAATTCCCATGCTGCATTGAAAAACTTTGAGAATTATAACAGAAAACTGAAATATTGGAACAGGACCAAAAAAAGAGTACTGCATTGTAAGCACAAAATAGAAGTACCAACAACTCACTAAACATGGCTGGATAAAACTTATTGCTTGGATTTTATGTGAAGAAGCCCTTTGCCGCTGACTGATCACAAAGCAATGGTGTGTGTGTAGGTGTGGAAGAGGGGGTTTGTAACACATGATCATGCAATGTGGATTCTTTTCTTTATTTTCTGATCACTATCTTTTATCTTCTGACTTTGTGGTAGTTGAGCACCAAACCAAGGTTGTTTTTTAACCTGTAAGTAACATCAAATTATACAACATCCAGCCCAACATGGTTCATGCTGGGATAAAGAAGAAGGCAGAAATGTTAAAACAATAATGTCTATGATCTAAAGCCTACAACTGGTAATCATGACCTTGCTAGGAAAACACTGTTTCCTGGGAGATAACTTGAAGAAAATAGGTCTTTGTGGTCTTCTCTTTTTCTTCATTTTTTCTCTTCCCAGTTGTTAGATTGTTAAGCAATTTGATCATGTATGATCAGGAATTTTAAAAAGCTTTCTTTTGGCACCCAGGAAACAATTTATGTCAGCATTTCCACTGAGCAATGGGAATATCTATCAGACCTTGTACTTCAGCGTAACCAAAATATTTGTTAGTAATGTTACACAAATAGGTGTAACAAAAATAACCATATATTTCTTTGTGCACATGCTGGTTCCAAAAAATTCAAAGCAAGCAAGTATCATCTATCTATCTATCTATCTATCTATCTATCTATCTATCTATCTATCTATCTATCTATCTATCTGACTGTAAGCCGCCCTGAGTTGCCATGGCGAGTGGGCGTTGATATAAATCTAAATAAATAAAATAAAATCTATCTATCTATCTATCTATCTATCTATCTATCTATCTATCTATCTATCTATCTATCTATCTATCTATCTATCTATCTATCTATCTACAGTAAAACCTCATATAACACTAAAACCTGGTTCCACAAGTCTTGGTGTTATATGATTTTTAGTGTTATCTGATGCATGTTAAAATCCTATGGGATCCATAGAGATACATTGTAACCACACAGGCTTTAGCGGTTGTTATCTGAAGCATCCCATAGGATCTTAATGTTATCTGATGCAATTCTTCCCCCCAGATTCCTTAATGTTATGCGATTTTAGTGTTATTCGATACTAATGTTATATGAGGTATTACTGTATCTATCTATCTATCTATCTATCTATCTGACTGTAAGCCGCCCTGAGTTGCCACGGTGAGTGGGCGTTGATATAAATCTAAATAAATCAAATCTATCTATCTATCTATCTATCTATCTATCTATCTATCTATCTATCTATCTATCTATCTATCTATCTATCTATCTATCTATCTATTTATCTATCTGTTGAATTTCTATACTGCCCATCTGGAATATTTTTAATTTTGGTGTGTGGAACACACCACTCTTGATTTCATGATTTCTCTTTCTCATCTGCATTGTTTCCTGTCTATAAACTGAGGAGGATGTTGATGTAATGATAAATGTGAACTTCATTGTTAGCATAGGTCTGATGATAATTCATTTTTCTTTCTCCTATGTAATAGTTGTTAACCACATTTGGAAGATGATTATTGTTTTTGTCCCTCCCTTTTTTAGACTAATTTTAAAGGTTCTGTAGGATTTACAGTACTTGTATGTGGTGCCGGAAACTAAAATAGGGGATCTGAAATGAAATAACCCAAAGAAGTTGGTCCATTTTGCTTTTAACAAATAAAATGGTACCCAAGTGATCTGAAAATTAATTCCATCCCCATTCTCCAAAATGTCCATATTAGTTAAAGTATCCTGTGTATATCTGTTCTGTCAAATCTCTATGTGAAGACATTTCTTTCTGGACAAGATTTGCATACAATTCAGGGGCGTAGCTACCGCCGTATCTGCCGTATCAATTATACGGGGGCCCCGGGCCACGGGGGCCCCCAACGTGCGTAAGCAAAACAAATCTTTACCCTTCCTAAGGGCCCCCAAACAAATTTTTATACGGGACCCCGCCAAGGCACGCTACGCTTCTGATACAATTCATAACAGTGCATTAATTGTACATAGTAAAAAAATTGTTTGGATCTCTGTATGTCAATCTGGATTGTTTTACTACTGAATCAGAGGTTTGCTAGGATACATAGTTAAAGGGAATAAAAGGAAACTGCTACTCTGTCGTGGGACATATATGAGCTTATCTAACATTTCAGCTAGAGGCCATAGCATCCTATTACCTGAGATTTCAGGCTAAAATCTTCAGGGGTGGAGGAGGTCTGCCCTTGCTAGGGGTCCCTATAAGATCACAGGAATAGAGAAGATCTAGAATGCCTTCAAGGTTAACTAATTTTGCAAACATGTGCACGATGAATCTAGACCCAGAGTAGAGATACAGTAGAATCCAACAAGCTAATATGGTAACTAGGGCAAGCATTTCCTCCCCCTCCAGAAGCTGCCCAAGTGACTCCCACTGTTCCTTTTGTTGCTTAGTCGCATAGTCGATTCCGACCCTCTGCGACCCCATGGACCATTGCCCGCCAGGCACTCCTGTTCTCCACCATCCCCCTCAACTCACTGAGCTCTGTGCCCATTGTCTCCACAATACCATCTATCCATCTCATTTTTGGCCGCCCCCTTTTTCTTTTTCCCTCCACCCTTCCCAGCATCAAGGCTTTCTCAAGCGAATCCTCTCTTCTCATTTGATGTCCAAAGTACTTTAGCTTCATCTTTACAATTTGACTTTCTAAGGAGCATTCTGGCTTGATTTCTTCTAAGATTGACCTATTTGTTCTCCTTGCTGTCCAGGGGACTCTCAAAACTCTCCTCCAACACCACATCTCAAAGGCATCTGTTCTTCTGCGCTCAGCTTTCCTAATGGTCCAGCTCTCACAACCATACATTGCCACAGGGAATACCATTGCTTTGACAATACGAATTTTTGTTTTCAATATGATGTCTCTACTTTTCATTATGCTCCCCAGGTTTCTCATTGCTTGCCTCCCAAGAATCAATCGCCTTTTTATTTCATGGCTGTTCCTATTGTACAGTTCCTATTGGGTATTATATTCCATGCTGCTGGGAGTTCACATGAAGTCAATGTCTTACCCCACCTCCTTACTCTGTGCTTCTGCTGGGGTGTAAGGAATGCTCCATATCAGCTCAAAAGGAGAGGGGTTTCCCCCCCACCAGGCCCTGTTTCACTGTTGCCAAGAATTATGAGGTAAGCACTCCTTCCCCCACCTTGTTCCCAACTGCACAATGGATCAATGGTCACCTTCTGAACTGCTCTCTCCAATCTACTTCCCTCTTTTTAAGCCTTTTCACGTATACATGCAAGAGCACTATAATCTTCCACTGACTTTAGCCTTGGCACCAGCTGCGATTAGCTGGAAATGGGTTCCTATTCTTTAAAACAGAGTGGGTGATATATGTCCCAGGAACTACACGAAACCTCGCAGGGAAATGTTTCTGGCTTCCAAGGCCCTTCTAGTTAGAAAAAACAAACCATGCTTTGCTTCCCCTGTTTTTCCTAGTACAATTTATTTTTGATACTGGAGCAGTGGTGGCTTTTCATATTACACAGTCTCAGGGTGGCACCCTCCCCCCCCCCCAAGACTTTCCTCCTCAAAAATGAAACTCAAAATAAAAACTAGAAGAGTTCTTTCTTAATGACTATTTTGAGTCATTTCTGCCTCATGTCTAGTGAAGCCCACAGGGAACAGGTTTGTAATTAAGAATTTGGACCCAGGTTCATGGACATTTTACACATCTCAGCTTCAAAGTCATCTAATGAACTGATGGGATAGCTCAGTGAATTAGCTAGCTGCAGAGCCAGAGTTTTGGAATAAATTTCCCACTGTGCTTCCCAGAAAAGCCAACCTGTGTGACCAATTGCATAGTCCCAGGACAACCCCAGAAGAAGGGGGAAACAAATCACTTGTGAGTACAGGTCCTGTCTACTTTAGATCATGTATTTATTATTATTATTATTATTATTATTATTATTATTATTATTATTATTATTATTATTATTATTATTATTATTATTATTATTATTATTAAATTAGACTTATATGCCACTCTACTCGCCTCGCTTGTTTGCCAGACATGTTATGGACTGTCTGAATAAAAGCCATTACCTAAATTTATTATATTGCCGCAGGTGGTGGTGGTTTTTTGTTATGTTTGAAATATCATTTTAATATTGTAATATGTTTATATTTTTTGTTTAATTGGAAATTATTGTTTAATAATAATAATAAATCATCCAGAGTGGGGAAATCTCCCAGATGAGCAGTATAGAAATGCATAAGAAACAAACCTGTAAGTTAGAATTGATTTGTCAGTACAAAATTATTAACAAATGAAAAGCAGACTCTCTCTTCCTCTGGCACTACTTAACCTGAAATTTAACTTTGTCCCTGAGAATAAGTAATTCCCTGAGACTCTAGCCCTATGATGGCGAATCTTGGCACTCCAGATGTTCTTGGACTTCAATTCCCAGAAGCCTAAGCACCCTGTGAATCCACACAAATGGGTTTACTGAAATTCATCCGGCCTGTGCTGCCCTCATCACTCCCAGAAGCGTAAGTGAATCGTGCCTGGATGGGTACGTTTCACTTCCGCTTCCAGGAGCTATGAGGGCAGCACAGGGTGGATGAATCACAGTGAACCCATTCATGTGGATTCACAGGGTGCTTGGGCTTTTGGGAATTGAAGTCCAAGAACATATGGAGTGCCAAGGTTTGCCATCATGGCTCTAGCCAATGGGTCTAGAGCTTAGAAGAAGAGTTGGCAGGGGAAATTTGGAAGATGGAGTCCAGAGAGCTAACATTTCCACACTTTGCCTGAGATCTGGCAGCCCATGCATACTGGAGTCAACTTGCAAGCATCAAAGGCTTAAGACAAGACCAGCTGGAGAAGAAACAAAGCTATGTAGTCCACAATTCTCTCCCACATCAATCAGTTTGATGCTATGAGAAATCCACAAAGAGAATATGGGCATAGTAGATCTTCCCCATCATTCCACAGCAATTAGTATCCAGGCATATTGGAGTAATAAATACATAGATGCAGGTTGCTTCAATGATTCACACCACTGCCAGCAGGTTGCTACAATGATTTAGACCACTGCACTTACACAGGTATAAATAATTATAATCAATGTGGGTTGGAGAGGCTTGTACAATTGCTGTTGTGCAATTATATATATATTTTTAAAAAATAATTACATATTTGACTATATTATTATTTTTATTGTTTTGGAGGAAAAGATGCACACATACACATGTACTCATACATATCTGCATGTAGAAATCTATTTTTAAAAACCAGTAATAATCAGAAAACAAATCTGAAATTTCTTTTAAAAGAAAATAACATGTATAGTAGGATATGATAGTTTACATTTCACTGAAAATGAAATACGTTTCAATGTCTATCTTTTTAAAAATCTGTAGCACTGTGAGTACTGTATATATTGCAACTGCTTTCTTTTAATGCTTGTAATGCTAGTTAAGATGATATCTAGCTGTGTCCCATTGAGGAACAATGAAACCTATTCAGTCCCCAAGGCCTGGCATCAGGTAGCATGGCCAACTGGCAGGGGTAATAGGAGGTGGAGTTTAGCAAACCTCAGGGTTGTCAGGTTGAGTTGCTGGCAGTACGGTCTATTACAGGGGTTCCCAACCTACACCCCATGGGCCAGACTTGGCCTGTGGCACAATTTTATGTGGTCCGCATCACCACCCCCACTGCCCTGGAAGCAGATGCATTTACAGCTGTCATTTATGACAGCCTCGGACGTGTTTTATGGCAGCATTTATGCCAGAGAAAACCATGTGACAACTCAGCTGTCCAGGGTGTGTGGTCTGGCCCATGGTGTAAAAAGGATGGGAACTCCTGGTCTACTCTATTACCATAACAGGAGAAACTGGGCAGACTGAATAGTGAAGGAAAATTCAGCTAGATCTGAAGTGGTCTATCTCATCTGTCCCTATGAAACACCAGCCTGGCTTTTCTTTTGTCTTACATGAGTGCTCCAAAGGAAAGGTACCTCTTGGATCTCTGTGAATTCATGCTAGGAAGCTCAAATCTAATTTTAGAAAGATCTAATAATAGTTATGTGTCTAATTGTAAACACCGTCATAAGTTGATTAATATTTATTGGCTACCAAAAAAAGGTGAGTCCAGATTTGAAACTGGCATAAGACCAATCAGCAGAGATGACGGGGGCTAGATTTTAGCAGCATGCAGAGATCTGTAGATTTATCCTGACATCTTCTGATGTCGTCACTGTCAACTAAACAGGGTCTCTGCACTGTGGAAGGCAGGAACAAATGCCTGGAGGCCCTTCTGTGTTAGAACTATTGGCCTCAGATACTCTAGCCTTTATTCCATAAAGTAAAGTCTTCCTGCAGGACCCCTTTCTTAACACTTTAGTTAGTGAAGACAGTGTTAAGGGCTGGGAGGGCCAGTTATTCTTGTAAACATTGCAGGCACTGCATAAACCATTCATGCTCTTTTGAATGTCTACCTCAACCAAGGAAGGTAAACATCACAAAGGATTTATTTTGTACAGACATACTGTATTGCAAACCTCCATAAAACATGTCATCCTGGCAGCACTCATGAGTTCTGGCTATCTTGTACATCACCAATACATAGCATAAAATGAAAGGCTGCAAAAAAGTTCCTCAAGTCACTAGATCAAGAATGGAGATTCTGTATACTCCAGCTCCCTCCACATTAAACCCCCAAGCCTGTCATTAGGTAGTATGGACAACTGGCAGGGGTGACAGGAGGCAGAGCTTAGCAACATGCAGGCAACTGCGGACACAACAGGGCACCATATGAAGCCATTATTTTACATTATTAGGGTCTTCGTTTTGCAGCCATTTTGGATTAGCCAGAGGCTTCTGGGAGTTTGTGACCTGATCAAAAATTATTTTTGCTGGACTTCCAATTTGGCAATAAATAAATCAAATCTGGTGTTTATTCAAAATTCAATGGTATTTCAACTACAACAAATTCATCGCTTTCCTGGAGAACTACTGAATGTTATGTTGCTATAACCACTTAATAAGAATGATTTAAATCAGATTTATTTATTTATTTAATCATATTTAAACACCGCCCTCCTGACAAGTGACCCAGGGCGGCTAACATGACCTTAAAACAGCAATAACACAGTACATCAATAAAAAGCTATCAATATGATAAAACCAATCTCAAGAAAAATTAAAATTTAAAAATTAAAAGTTAAAAAGATTCACAGAGAGAGGGAGTCTAATAAGCCAGCAGGCTGGGGTGACCATCTGACCCGTACCCCACACCTGCCCCACCAGACAGGTCTTAACACCCTTTCTGAAGGGCAGCAGCTCCATCTGGAAGCGCAACTCGATTGGCAGGAGGTTCCATAGGGCCGGAGCGGACACAGAGAAGACCCTCCTTCTAGTACTAGAGAGGTGAGCCTATCTAGCTGATGGCATGACCAGAGAGCCTCTCTGGTCCGTTCTGGTGGGACGGACAGATGTTCTCAGGGTGATGCTGTCTCTTAAGTATCCTGGCCCACTACCATGTAGGGCTTTAAAGATAATGACCAGCACCTTGAATTGCACTCGGAGGCAAACTGGCATTTGAATTAAATTAATTTTTACTTGTTTGGGGGTTGTGGTCTGAAGAAACTGGAGGGAAAATCTGTAATTACAAAATGTGTAAGATAAAAAAATCTGCTAGGAAGTAGCAACCCTCATCTTTCTTTTCAATATATGAACTTCTTAAGGAAAATGTGGTAATGTCACCCCTTCCCCCACATCCAATTAATGAGAATATTTATCCTTTCAAAAAAGGGAAAGCAAATAGTTCTAGAAGATGCTGCCATTTGTCTTCATAACAGTCACCTCTACATTATCTAAATCTTGGTGCTCTGTCCCAGGTTATCAGGCCCTTGTTGCAGTTCTGTCTAAAGTGCATATAATTTTAGAACTGCAGAACTGGGAGGGATGCTATGTACTATTGAGTAGCTACTCAAGGAGGAACAGTGGGGAACTAAACTCTGAACATCTGGCTCTGCAGCCATATACCTAAACCTCTCAGCTATCAAGCAAGTATGAAATCACTCTGTTTTCTAAGTCTTTTATTTTATCTGCTAAAGCTCTTATATGCCTTTTTCCACAGTGATTCTTGTTTCAGAAATAAACTTAATTTGTCATATGATGTATAATATCATCTTGGTTGAGAGTCTAGAAGGCATTGAATTTGCACTTTCCCCAGATTCTTTTAAATCTTTTTTACTCATGCTGAGAGGTTTCATATACAGTACTGTATAGGCATGAATTATGATGCGTATAGATTTGATGTAAACTTCCACATAAAATCTGAGTTTGCATGCTTACATCACTTCCTCCATTAGACCTTCAAGTGACAGTTTCTTCCTGACTCATGACACTGCAACCTGTACTCCCTCTACTTTTTTCATTATCATTAATAATGGATTAGATTATACAGAAATAAGAAAAGGTTTGGAAACATATGCAGTCTCACAATAATTTCAACTCAGAAGTATAAGAAGCCCATAAATCTTTATTTAAGCTGTATGTTCTGACCTACATTTAAATTGCTTCTAGAAATCTAGGACAGATAATTATTAATTCTCATAACCTTCATATAGTTTTAGAAGCTATAAACAATTTTAGAATAAGGTGACCACAATAGGTAATATGCATATAATTGTATAATGCTTACATTGCTCTCTTTTTATTATTTTATTTTTCAGATAATATTATTTTAATGCTTCACAATTCTTCATGGTGCATGAGATTTCAATGCGAAAAACTTTGACAAACAGATACTGCAAACTGAATGCATGCCTTCCCCTCTTTTTTAAACATAATTTAATGTGCAGATAAATTTGATCATATAAATCAATTAATCTTCATGAAGTCAATCAATTGGAACAAAACATCAAAAACATTTTAAACAGAAGGCTGAATTTAATTATTAAAAATCTCTTTTCATTTTAGAATTGCTCAAAGCCTAGTTAGTTGTTCATTCTAATGTTAATTACTTTTAGAGGGAAGTGCCAGTTTCAACTTGGCAAACTGGCTGCCTTTCTGGGTTTTGCTTTCTCAGGAAGCACTTTCCTAGCATACAGAGATGGGAGTGATGTGTTTGAGGAAACAGGGAAAAGGAAGGCCTTTCATTTTTTTGTGGGGAGGGGGAGGATTCAGCTTCCTAAGTACTTGTTGTAATTCACACTTCAGTTAGAGTATTGAGTGGTCAAAATTTCAGAGTAAAAATAGATACTTTCTCCATCACCTTGATGCTCCAATCCATATTTAAAGGTAAAGATTGCCCTTGCTCGAAAGTCAGTCGCATCCAACTCTAGGGTCCAGTGCTCATCTCTGTTTATAGCCAAAGAGCCAGCGCTGTCTACATGTGGCAGGCATGCCTAGACATTGGAGTGCACAGAATGCTGTTTACCTTCCCACCGAAGTGGTACCTATTTATCGACTTGCAATTTCTTGTTTTCAAACTGCTAGGTTGGTAGGAGCTGGGACAGAGATGGGAGCTCACACTGTTGTGCAGTACTTGAGTACTGAACTCCAACCTTCCAGTCTTCAAGTTCAGCATCTTAACCACTTGAGCTTCCATAGTCCCGATCCATATTTACTTAGAAAATCCATATTTACTTAGAAATAAATCCTACTTAGATAAACTGAAGTTACTTCTAACTAACTAGATTTTGTACTTTTAGGGGGGAAACCTCCCACCTCATACAAAAATGGGGCCACTTCCTTATATCACCCTTTGAAATTATTATCTGTAAGGATACCCATTTCTTGTAATCCAAAACTCAGATATAAATGCATGAAAAGATAAGAGTGTCACAGTGACCTGATCAATTGGTTCTGTTTTTTTACAAACAGCTAAGCAAAATTATGACTAATACAACATGCACAATCATGCCAATGAAAATAGTCACAGTGAAAGCTGGTCTGTTTCAAGAAAGCAGCCAAGTGGTGAAGGAGAGAGCCTATGCAGCTGGGTTTATGTGAATTGTTTCAATAGATTGATTATTGAAGAAGTGGAGGTTTTTCTTGCAAGGCAAGCCTTTCCACTTCATATGTACTCAACTGCTTGAAAGTAACAACAGACATTTTATTTAAACACTTTCATTTTGAAAAAGGGAAATTAGATTGGGGATTCTTTCCCACGGTTGCTTCTCGGCCATTACTCCCCCACCCCCTCTCTTTCTTTTTTTGGGGGGGAGCGTCAGCAGAAAAGCAAAGATAAAGCAGTGAGTAAATAAGGAGTTCTACTTAAAGTCTATCCTATACAGTAATACCTCAGATAACATTAGTATCGAATAACACTAAAATCGCATAACATTAAGCAATCTGGGGGGAAGAATTGCATCGGATAACATTAAGATCCTATGGGATGCATCGGATAACAACCACTAAAGCCTGTGTGGTTACAATGTATCTCTATGGATCCCATAGGATTTTAACATGCACCGGATAACACTAAAAATCGGATAACACCAAGACTTGTGGAACCAGGTTTTAACGTTATTCGAGGTTTTACTGTAATACTATTTTTTTAAAAAAAGATTAAAGCCTAACATGTTCTCACTGAACATCACTGGCCAAGCAAATGTGCTACAACCCCTCCAAATGGTCCCCTGTGCTGCAGGCACAATTGACACATTGTCATCCAAATCTTCACCATACAGACAATAAGCAAACAAAGCAAAAGCAGACCAGGCTCTATCATCATCATCATCATCATCATCATCATCATCTTGCTGAGACAATAAAGCCCTGACAACCTAACATAGCAAAGTGAGTTGAGAGCAGTGGATAAAGGTATCTTTTGTCTCTCTTACTTACCAGTCGAGGTCGAGGGCATGTGTGTTCTAGTTCCTCCATGGTTTCTGAAAGAAGCTCATTAGAAAGGGATTTTGGGATACCTGTTTGTGACTCAGCATTAGTGGCAAGCAGCACTGGCATGGCCAGCCGGGTGCTTCTTGTGGCGATGCCCTCTGTGCTATTCCTCTTTCTCAACCAGAGAGTGCTTTCCTTTCTCATGTAAATCTTTCCCTCGCCTTCTCCCTCTCTCTTCTTTTCCTTCCCATGAGAAATTAGGGGGGTTCTCTCTCCCTCCCCCCCCCAACTAGGAGAAGCCAAGAGGCAAGGCCTCAGTTTATCACTATAACAACCAGCTAGCAACAGAGCCGTTGGTACAGGAGACAGTGTTCTGATTTACATGATGCTTTCTGGTTGGTCACGGTTGCCGTAGTACCACTTTAACTGAGTTATGTGATGTATACTGGGAGGCGGGATCATAGGAACCCCCCCCCCCTTTTTATTTGATGCTATGTATTTTTGCATGTTAGACCAATTTCCTTCACAACATCATTAATGGTTAGAAAACAGTTTCACATCACATTCTCTTTATTGACTAGGAAAACACCTTTTAAAAGGGGGAAAAGAAGAAGACCCTTGATGATGGATTTAACTGGGGATCATTTCAGTTCGAGGACAGTTGCTTTCTAGTTCTGATTTATTATATTTCTACACAAAACATCAGTAGCCTCACAGGGTTAGCATTTTCAAAATCCTATTAAAACTCATGCGTCCAAAGGCAATCCACAGGAAAACTCAATGTGGGTTGGAGAGGCTTGTACAATTGCTGTTGCGCTTCTTGTTTCCAAAATAGAATTATGGTGTTGTTGTTTTTTAAATTATGGTACACCCTTGACTATATTATTATTTTTATTGTTTTGGAGAAAAAGATGCACACAGACACATGTACTCATACATTTTGTTTTTGTTGTTCAGTCGCACAGTCGATTCCGACCCTTTGCGACCCCATGGACCACTGTCTGCCAGGCACTTCTGTCCTCCACCATCCTCCTCAACTCGCTCAGCTCTGTGCCCATTGTCTCTACAATACCATCTAGCCATCTCATTTTGGGCTGCCCCCTTCTTCTTTTGCCCTCCACCCTTCCCAGCATCAAGGCTTTCTCAAGCGAATCCTCTCTTCTCATTTGATGTCCAAAGTACTTTAGCTTCATCTTCACTATTTGACCTTCTAAGGAGCAGTCAGGTTTGATTTCTTCTAAGACTGACCTATTTGTTCTCCTTGTACATTTTGTTCTCCTTGTACATTTTGTATATTCCCAGTACAGTACTGGCAGTCAACACATCTTAGGTAACGACAGATTGCTAACTCTAATTAAGCAATTAACGTTACCACTGTCAGGCCAATATGCAGAACATATTTTTTATATGGTGGGACAACTTGTTTGGACTTTTCATCTGAAGTACCAACCTCTCAAAGTGATCTTATTAATGCTTCAGTACATATCCAGGATGTACATATGCTTCAGTACATATCCAGAATCTGAATTCCAAAGAAGTTATACAGATTCTTTCTAAAATATGTATTAGCCCTTGGTGACTCCACATTGGAGCACTTAGATGACCAATTCAAACATTTTGAAATAATATAATTTTGATGCATTTGATTATTCATAAATACAATGTCAGTTGTTGTTTGGTGCTGAAAGGAGAGCTCCTTTTTCAAGTGTAATTATGCCTTAATATGTTCACCTACAACTTTAGAAATGTAGTGTGGAATCAGGTTAGATGTTTAGAGGAGTATGCATTACCCTATAATTAAGAAGAGTATTTGCTTTCTATTGGATTTCCTCAATGATATGTTTGGCATATATTTAGAACAGGTGCATCCTCAATTGATGAAAGATATCTGTGATAGGATGTGCTTTTCCTTACCTCAATATCTAAAATTTACTGTACAGTACTTTGTTATTTGAGAACATGTGTTTAATTTGCAAGTCTGATTGCCAAGGAATTCATCCCTAATTAAATGTGGGAGGAGATGGGGGATAATTACAGAGACTACACATTCCCTTTAATGTCTAATTCACCTCTGAAATGCTGGATTGTCATTCTCTATAGATGATACTGAACTACGGTATGTTGCCCAATTGTCTGATTTTACTTAAAGTATTTTGCAGTGTTCCTGTAAGAGCATATAAATTGAGGAATTAACTGTGGAATGGACTAAAATGATCAAGACTTCAACAATGGAATGTTTTAACCTTACTACCTATCTATGGCAGGGGTGACCAACTTTGGTGGTCCAGGAGTTCTTGAACTTCAATTCCCAGAAGCCCTGATCAGCTGTTGGGATGACTTGGGCTTTTGGTAATTGAAGTCCAAGAACACCTGGACCACCAAGGTTGGCCACCCTGATCTATGGGCATGACTACACAACTTTGCTGGAGTGGATCAGTGCAGGCTAAATAGGGTTGCTAAGTCTGGTATTCCACTTGCATCCAAATGGCATCCTCTGAATGGATATGGGCCTCAAGTCCATCAGCTCAGATCCAGAAAGAGCTTTATGGCAAGAACAAACGTTATTGAGGGTACACAAGAGTAAAGCCAAATTAAAAGATGGAGGAAGGAGCTCACTGGGCAAGGAACATCATTAAATGAGGATATAGCTGAGTAACTCAACCTCCCCTACATCACTTGGAAGACCCTGAATAGGCTGAGGGTTAGAGTTCCTAAATGTAAGACCAACATACTCAAGTGTGGGCTGCTGGTGGGCTACAACACACTGTGTGAATGTGGAGAGATACAGAATCCGGCTCATTTACTGGTCTGCCGATTACTGCCAGAAACATGCACCAATGAGGACTTAACAAAGCCAAGAATGTGGCTTCATTTTGACGGTTCAGGGTTTGATGGGACACAAAAGAAGAAGAAATGACATTACAATGGAGAATGAGGATTGCCACATACAGGTACTGTGATGAGAAATTTGTAGTTGCCATTCCCACATCAAAAAAGAAGCTCCTGGCTGGTTTGCTGCATCACTGTAACTCATTTTATCTGGGACTTTCTTTGAAATGGAGGAGAAGGGTTGGGTATATTTTCACTTTCTATTAGTGCAACAAGTCATTGCTTTTCTTAAACCTCAATGACTCAATATTATAAGGGCTTGGAAACATTTCTTTTCTGGATTGCAGATTCCACAAAACTCAATCTGATTGTCCTGGTTGGGGATTCTGAGAGCTGTAATCTACAACACTAACTTCAAGATCTGAGCAGGCCAACCATAAAATGTAATTTTCAATACAAGGTTCCTATAATGTTAATGTAAACATAGCTTTTGAAGAATACATTTACATTCAATAACTGCATCACAAATAAATAAATAAATATTGTCTGCTACTTGGTCTAATCCATGTGTCCTATATGAAATCAAGTGCACTGAATCCAAATCTGAAGTCCGATTCTGCCTAGGACATCAGGATCTTAAGTTAATTATGCATATAGACACGATTCGCTACATTCTCTCACAGCTGCGCCTACTCATCTCTAGCTCAAAACAGACTCACTATGCCAGAGCTGCACTATCCAATAAGATGGTTTCACACTAGAGAAAAGCCCTTGGTTCATCTCATCTTATATAAAGTAAAACCTTGAGTTATGAATAGCCTGACCTATAAAAAAAACTTGTGATACGAAAGGAAATCCCAGAAAAAATTGCTTCAAAGTATGAAAATTTTTTTTGAGATACAATTTTTTTTTCTTCCAATGCTTCCCATGGCTGTCGGAGGGTGTTTGTTTGGAGCATTTCTGCTCAATTTTTGAATTTTTTTCGTTGTGTTTTGGCACCGTCAGAAGCTTCCCCCTGCAACCCGGAAGTGCTGAAAATTCCCCTGTCCTCTTAACAGCTGATTGGTGGGTACTTTTCCTCCAATTACTAGAGGTGGCCACTAAATGGTGTTGCCAGAAATATCCCAAATATGCATTGAAAATCAAAATAAGCTCAGAATAATAATAAGCTCAGAAAAAAGCCAAATAAACGTAAGGTGGCCAAAATGCAGCAAAAAAAAATTAATAATCCTAAAAGCACTTTATGAAGAGTTTTGAACAGAAAAAAATTCCTTTTTTTTTTTTTTTTTGCTTTTTCTGAGTTCCAGAATGGATTTTTTTTTTGCTTTTCAATGCATTCCTATGGGAAACCATGTTTCAAAATACACATTTTTCAAGAAACAAAAAACCTCAAGGAACAAATTAATTTTGTATCTCAAGATTTTACTGTACCTATTTCTGACTTGCCCAGATATGTCCAGCCGCTGCTAAAACATGCATGGCACCAGGGGACGTGATTCAGTGATGGCGGCAGCCAGGCATAGTGCAACTCTTATAATGCTCCCATGTAAAAATACATTACCCAGTTTCTGACCATTTGAACAGCTATAGCATGCCTATAACGTAAAATCTATACCTGATAGGCAAATTCTGAGTTCAGATTTGGAATCGGCACACTCAATATCATGTAAATCACATGTGTTATTCCCAGTAGCAAAATCGTTGTTGTGCAGTGAATTGACATGATAGTTTCTTGCTATATTTTTTGATGATTTGATACCAGATACTTTGTACATCCTTTTGAGGAGTGGGGTATGGGCCATCTTGTTTTAAGAACCTAGATCAATTAAGCTGAAGGAAGAATTAAAGTACAGTCAAACCTCGCATAAAGAGTGTTTTGCTTAAAGAGCGTTTCTCTTAAAGAGCAGAATTTTCTCTGAATGTTCGCTTCGCTTAACAAATAAAACCAACCAAAAACTCGCTTAACAAATAAATCGGGGTTCACAATCCCCCCCCCCACAATTGGTCATTTACAATGGTGTTTCGCTTAAAGAGCAAACTCGCTTAAAGAGCAATCCTGTGGAACGCATTATGCTCTTTAAGCGACGTACCACTGTAATTGTAACATGTAAAATATGGGCATTGAAATATCTTTCTGGCATTGCTTCACATTTCATGTTTGGCAACTATTTAGTTTATACACACTTAAATACTATATTAACTCCTGTTTAATTGTAATTATTTTATAAACAAATGTATGATTAAGTTGTACATGTTGAAGAACAAGAAGTCACATACCTTTCTCTGGATTTTGTAGGACTGGGTAGGCAATACAGATCCATTTTCCGACTTGCGTTTTTGACATCCCATCATAACTGTGAATGAATGCTAAGTTCCTTCAGGTCAATAGTAAAATACAGGCAGTATTTTTAGTGGTATTAAAAAGTGGACAAAGGTTATGCTGAGCTGTCCTGTATGAGTGGCTAAACAAGGTTTAAAGATCATGCCAGCGTAAACTGCTGGTGATAAGATTATTTACAAAAGAATAGTCCAAACCTACTTCTTGGTTTTTCCCTTTGTGCACCAATGTGCATATATTTCCACAGGAAAAAGATGGCCGGGGGCGGGGCAGGGGGGATACATTAAAATTTTACCAGAAAAATACATCAGGAAGAACTGTCATGCTTCTTTTGAATAAAGAAAGAGCAAGTAAGGAATAAATAGAATTTACTTCTGCACAAACAGTTAGGACCAAGATGAAAAGTTTGCTCTTTCAAATGCATTTATTCAAATACAATTCAAGGTGCTGGTTATTACCTTTAAAGCCCTATATGGTAGTGAGCCAGGATACTTAAGAGACCGCTTCACCCAAAGAACATCTGCCCATCCCACTAGAGCGGATTGGAGAGGCTCTCTAGTTGTTCCATCGGTCAGAGAGGTGCGTCTCTCTGGCACAAGACGGAGGGCCTTCTCGGTGTCCGCCCTGGCCCTATGAAACCTCCTGCCAACGGAGCTATGTCTCCAGACAGAGTTGCTGCTCTTTAGGAAAAATTTAAAAACATGGCTGGCAGGGCAAGTTTGGGGTGCGGAAGGGACTAATGACCCCAGCCCGCTGGTTGATTTAAGCCCTGCTTGCCCTCAATTAGTTTTTAGATTTTGATTTTAAAGTTTTAAATTGAGGTTTTTTTAGGAATGTTTTTAAGAGTGTTTTATTGTTTTTTTTTTAAAATGAATTGTGAGCCGCCCTGGGTCACTTCGGTGAGAAGGGCGGTGATAAGTATAACTAATAATAATAATAATAATAATAATAATAATAATAATAATAATAATAATAATAATAATAATAATAATAATAATAATAATAATAATAATATATTTATTTATTTATTTATTTATTTATTTATTCATATTTGTATACCGCCCTCCTCACCGAGGTGACCCAGAGTGGTTTGACATATCATAAAAAACATCAGCAATTCAGCAGTGATGGGATGTAACAGGTTATCACCAGTTCGCCAGAACCGGCAGTAACTTTTCCCAGTGTCCCGGAGGACCGGTAGCAGCTTTTGGGGGGAACCACTTTGGGGGTTTACCTTTTCACTTGGTGTGTATGCATGCCTACAGTGCTTGGCGCATATGCACGGCCTCCTTGCTGTCCTCCTTGCTGTACTTGTGTTTTGTGTGAGTGGGTGGGTTGAGGTGTGTGTGTTTGTGTGTGTGTGCTTATTTTTGTTTGTTTGTTTATTTATTTTCTTTGGCTCCGCCCATGTCATGACATCATGATGTTAGCTCCACTCACACTGTGATGACATCCCAGTGGGGTAATAATTTTTTTGACATCCCACCACTGCAATTCAGATTAATTTTTTAAAAACAATCTATAGATTAAAACAGATTAAAATTGCAAGCTAGGTCTTAATTTAAAAATTGAGAGAGCAAGGGGGCTCAAACCAACCAGCAGGCTGAGGTCATTGTGCTGCCAGTACCCCATACCTGCACCGCCACTCAGGTTTTTACACCCTTCTGAAAGGGCAGCAGCTCCATCTGGAGATGCAGTTCAGTTAGCAGTAGGTTCCATAGGGCTGACAAGTTTGTTTGAAAACTGTGTCATTGGCTAAAATTGTGCTGCTGATTGATTGATGAAACATTATTGTGTATTTAGATAACAAAACAGAACATTTGGTTCTAAATTCCAATGTTTCATTTTTTACAGAAGGCCGGGTTGATGTGTTCCTAGAAATTTGATTCAAATAGATTTCTCTGATCAACGCAGAAAGAGCCTTCTCCGAGATCAGGCAAAAGGAACTATGGAATTAATTCACCAAAAGGTGGCTTCATTTCGGCATTTTAGAAGGCAAAATAACTGTCTGGTGAATAAAATTAGATTAAAATAATCTGAGGACAGGTAGCATCGCTTTTACATGCTACTTCTTTTATGTACCTTTCACCTGACTTCAGTGGTAGGCTCCACATTTTTTTACTACTCCTCTGTGGGCATGGAATGGTGAGCGTGGCCAGGGGGAAAGCCCTGCGTTGCACCAGAATTAGGACTACTTTATTTTAAAACTTGAATGGGCAGGGGCAGCCAGAATTTCTGCTACCGGTTCTGGCTAACTGGTGCGAACCTGCTGATGCTCACCATTGCCTGACTTGATGTGAGAGAGATTAGCTGGCACAACAAGGTTGACAATGGCCAGGGTATGCCCAAGTGTGGTTCAAAAATACATCTTCGAGGTGGATCTTTCAGTGTACATGTCACTGAATGGGATACAAAGATTGAAACAAAAATAAAATGTACAGGAGTTTGGTAGGGTTGAAATCCATGTGCAAGTCACAACTAGAGTAGGCCCACTGAATTAGCCACAATGTGGCGAGTCAATCTCCATTGATTCTGTGGGTGTACTTTGGTTGCAGTTTATTGCTGGGTTACAGCCAATTGCTGGGACTGCGGTGGCTCAAGTGGTTAAGACGCTGAACTCACTGACTGGAAGGTCGGAGTTCGATTCCCAGGTACTGCATGAAGGAGTGAGTGCCCGTCTCTGTCCCAGTTCTTGTGAACCTAGCAGTTCGAAAGCAAGAAATTGCAAGTAGATAAATAGAGACCACTTTGGTGGGAAGGTAAGCAGCATTATGTGCACTCCGATGTTGAGGCCAGCCTGCTACATGTCTACGGAAACGCCTGCAGACCCAGGCAGTGCTGACTCTATTGGCTATAAACAAAGATGAGCACTGAACCCTAGAGTTGGATACGATTAGCTTTCAAGCAAGGGTGACCTTTACCTTTTAGTCAATATTTAAAACTTCTGAATCCATGTCAGCCTACTCTAGATTTTAGATCAGGAGTTCTCAACCTTTTAAAGACAGGGGCTATGTCATTCTCCCTCAGACAGCTTCAGCGCCGGACAGCCATTTTGCCCTGTCTGCTACACATGGTGCTTCCAGGTGTGGTGGAAGAGGTAGGGAGGGCACATGAAATGGTATCGCAGGCCACATCCGGCCCCCTAGCCATAGGTTGAGAACCCCTGTTCTAGATAAAAAGGTAAAGGTTTCCCTTGCTCGAAAGCCAGTCGTATCCGACTCTAGGGGTCAGTGCTCATCTCTGTTTCTAAGCCGAAGAGCCAGCGCTGTCTGCTTCTGCAGACGTTTCCGTGGTCATGTGGCAGGCACGACTAGACACCAGAGCCCACGGAACGCTGTTACCTTCCCACCGAAGCGGTCCCTATTTATCTACTTGCAATTTCTTGCTTTCAAACTGCTAGGTTGGCAGGAGCTGGGGCAGAGACGGGAGCTCATTCCGTCCTGCAGCTATAAATATAATATTCTATGCAATTGGGAACAGCCAAAATGCGACATACAAATTTCTACCCCCCCCCCCCGCCCCACAACCTAGGGACACTCTAGATCTGCTTTTTAAAAAACATCCACCCAGACCTGGAAAAATCAGAGCTGGAAGATTTAGAGACCAGGGCTTGATCCAGATGATGACCCTCTTGCGCCTGCCTACTATGTCCCCCTCGGAAGAAAGAGTCACTGCTTGTAAAATGTCCTCAGTAATTCCTAACTATAGCAGGCTTGACACCCACGGCTTACAAAGCCACTGATATCTGGAGTAAAAAGTCCCCACACTTTCATTCCAGAATTTCCCGCCCGTCCCCCCTTTTATTTTGCTACATCCGGAATACATGAAACAAGGCATTAAAAAAAACAATAATGTGTTTTCCGTAGCAGCCACGCGCACCCTTTTATCATCCCCCTCTATTTCCCAATACAGAGAGTATAGCACGAGCGAGGCCCCCAGAAGGCGGAGTCTTTACTCTTCCTGTTTTGGGCTTGGAGCGGAATAGGAAGGAGGGCGGGGCGCCAGGCGCGGCTTCTGATTGGCTGCCCGTCATCAGGCCGGGGCACTTGGGTCTCCCTTTCTCGCGCCACTTTTTCAGGCGCGAGCGGCGGCGGCAGCGGAAGCATCCCGCGAGCCTCTCTCTCTTGCCCTGCCGCCATGGATGGGAGCGGGCGTCCGCGCGACGGGGTGGAAGGCGGCGGTTGCCGTGGAGGTGAGCGCGCGAGGAGGGAGGAGGAGGGCCCAGAGAGGGGCCTGCGGGGCTGGAAGTGGGGGGTGGGTGGGTGGGTGGGAGGGGAGGAAGGACCCAATTGCACCTATATCGACCTGTCAGTTTGAAAGCAAGGAATTGCAAGTAGATAAATAGGGACCTCCTGCCAACCTAGCAGTTCGAAAGCAAGAAATTGCAAGTAGATAAATAGGGACCTCCTGCCAACCTAGCAGTTCGAAAGCAAGAAATTGCAAGTAGATAAATAGGGACCTCCTGCCAACCTAGCAGTTTGAAAGCAAGGAATTGCAAGTAGATAAATAGGGACCTCCTGCCAACCTAGCAGTTCGAAAGCAAGAAATTGCAAGTAGATAAATAGGGACCTCCTGCCAACCTAGCAGTTCGAAAGCAAGAAATTGCAAGTAGATAAATAGGTACCACTTCGGTGGGAAGGTAAACAGCGTTCCATGCGCTCCGGTGTCTAGTCATGCCTGCCACATGGCCACGGAAACGTCTGCAGAAGCAGACAGCGCTGGCTCTTCGGCTTAGAAACAGAGATGAGCACTGACCCCTAGAGTCGGATACGACTGGCTTTCGAGCAAGGGAAACCTTTACTTTAAATAGGGACCGCTTCATTGGGAAGGTTAACGGCGTTCCGTGCCACTCCGGTGTCTCTCTAGGCATGCCTGCCACATGACCACGAAAGCGTCTCTTTTGGCTATAAAGTGAGATGGGCACTGGACCCTGGAGTCAGATATGACTGACGTTGGAGCGAGGGCGACCTTTACCTTTACCGCCCCATAGGGATTGCGGTGGCATAGTGGCTAATACGCTGTGCTTGATGCAGTGGTGGGATGTCAAAAAGTTTTCTACCCCACCGTGACATCATCACAGTGTGGGTGGAGCTAACATCATGATGTCATGACATCGTGGGCGGGGCCAAAGAAAAAAAAATAAAAATAAGTACACACACACACACACACACACACACACACACACACACACACACCCCTCAACCCACCTGCCCACCCACCCCCAACACAAACCCGTAAATAAAATAAATAAATAAAATACAAATTACATTAAAATACACCTAGCAGCTTCTCTTCCTCCTCCCTGCTTGGGAGGACAGCAAGGAGGCCGTGCATACGCACCAAGCACTGTAGGCATGCATGCACACCAAGTGCTTGATATGCATGCACAGTGGGGGAACCAGTGGAAAGGTAAGCCCTGAAGGTGGTTCCCACCAAAAGCTGCTACCGGTTCTCAGGGACACTGGGAAAAGTTACTACCGGTTCTGGGGAACTGGTGAGAACATGTTGCATCCCATCACTGACTTGATGACTGGAAGTTTGGCAGGTCAGCATTTCAAGACCCGAGTGCTGCAGGACAGAGTGAGCTCCCGTCTCTGCCCCAGCTTCTTTCAACCTAGCAGTTAGAAAGTAAGAAATTGCAAATCAATCAATAGGGATCACTTTGGTGGGAAAGGTGACAGCATTCTGTATGCTCCAGGCTCCAGTCATGCCTGCCACATGGCCATGGAAACATCAGCAGATGCAGATAACGCTGGCTCTTGGCTGTAAATGGTGATGAGCACTGACCCCTAGAGTCGGATATGACTGGCTTTTGAGTAAGGGAGATCTTATCCACCCCATAGCATTTAGCACACTCTGGGTGGTTCACAAGTTAATTAACACTTTGCCCCCAACATTGCTGAGTACTCATTTTAATTGACTTTGGAAAGGTGGAAGGCTGAGTCAACCTTGTGTCCCACCAGGATCGATTTCACAACATTTTGGTTGCAGTACAGCCATTTAACCACTGCACCACCAGAGACTTCATGGGGACTTAGTCCTGAAGACATGGGATGGTGGACTTGACAGTCTTCTTCCATGTCCAGACTTTAAATTGCCAAAATGAAGACACTTTCTTGGCTTTGTTGTTGTCCAAAATTATATCTTCATCCGTACATGTTTCTGGTAGTATTTGGCAGACCAGTAAATGAGCTGGGTCCTTTTTCTCTCTACATTCACACACTGTATTGTTTGTTGTCCATCAGCAGCCCCCGCTTGAGCATCTTGAACCCTAAGCCTCTTCAGAGTCCTCCAAGCATAGAGGAGGCTGAGTTTCTCAGCCATAGCCTCCTTTAATATTCCTTCTCCAGTAAACTCTTTCCTCAATCTTCTAATTTTTTTTTATCCCTCAAGAATGTTTGTTCTTGCCATAAAGCTCTTCCTGGATTTTAGACAGTGGGCTTGAGGCATGTATCCAGTCAGAGGATGTTGAGGATCATTCTCTTCTTTAGTTTTCTCAGCATCCAATGCTACTTCTCTCCTTATCTTAGGTGGAGCAATGGCAACAAGAGGATATATTTTCTCAGCTGGTATAGGTTTGAGGCCTCCTGTCCTTATGTGTATTGCTTCACTAACAGTGATGTCAACTTTTTTCACGTATGCAGATGTGCTCCATTCTGGAGCAGCATACTCTGCTGCAGAGACGTTCAGGGCCAAAGCTGATGTACGCAGTATGGATGGTTGCGCTCCCTATGTATAGTTTGTCAATTTTCTGATGATATTGCTTTGATATTCAGGCAGTGCTGCTTAAAAGAGAGTGTCCTGTCAAGTGTCACACCAAGGTACAGTATTTCAGTGCTGAATGCTGTACAGTGCTGGTTTTTGGACTTCAATTCCCAGAAGCCTAAGTCATTTCCCCAAAGCACTGATCAGCCGATGTACTGACTGAGGCTTCTGGGAATTGAAGTCCACTAGTGGGCTGTGTACCCCTTGTTGGGAACCACTGCTGTAATCGATTCCCTTGCCATGTAACATCCAGTTCAATCCCTGCCTCTTGGTTTTGAAGGTGGAAAGCACACACTTGAGTCTTTCTGGGGTAAAGCTTCAAAAGGTTGATGGTGTAATACTGTCCTACTTCAAGTGTTCCAGTAAGTTTTCCAGCTATCATCAAAACTTGATCCGTGTATGACCATTGCTGTGTCATCCACATAGATGAACAATTTTGTATTGTCAGGAACTGGTTGATCACACTGCATCACAATAAATAAATACATAAATAAATATTGTCTTCTACTTGGCCTAATCCTTGTGTCCTATACTAAATCAAGTGCGCAGAATCCAAATCTGAACTTCGATTCTGCCTAGGACATCAGGATCTTAAGTAAGCAAATCTCACCCTCTTGGTTAGGTTCTTACGTTTATCATGCAGGGTATATTTGCCGCAAATGTAGCAAAAAGTGTCCGATTTATTAACACATCTGTGCCTACTCATTTTTAGCTCAAAACAGACTCGCTATGCCTTAGCTGTACTATCCAATAAGATGGTTTTGCGCTAAAGACAAGTCCTTGGTCCATCTCGCCTTATATACCTATTTCTAATGTCAGCTCACTGACTTGCCCAGACATGCCTGGCCGCTGCTGGAACGTGGATGCCATCAAGGGATGTGATTCAACTGAGGCAGCAGCAGACATAGTGGTAGTTGCAACTGTTATAATGTTCCCATGTAAAAATACATTACCCAGTACCATTTGGACAGCTATAGCACGTCTTAAAATCTGTACGTGATAAGCAAATTCTGAGTTCAGATTTGGAATCAACACACTCGATATTGTGTAAATCTCATGTGTTATTCCCAGTAGCAGAATTGTTGTGCAGTGTCATTCGTGTGTATATTATCCAGCGTTGGAAACAATACAGTTCCTTGGGGCAGCCCATTCCTCTGCAACCTCCATCTGCTGTTCCTTCCATTCATTGTTACATAGAATCTCTGGTTCTGGAGGAAGCTGCCAATTCCTTGACAGTAGCTAATGGAGAATTCCAAGAAGGGGCTTTTATGGGGCACAGGGAGTAGGTGCGAGAAAACAAGCGAGAGCAACCGTAGGCTCATGCAACATTTGGATGTAACCCATTGTCTAAAACTGATGGAAGATAAGTGAAAGCTGAAGAAACTAGCAACATACTAGAGATACCAGGTCTTCTATTGCCCTTATAGCTAACTGGTAGTTTTTATTTTTTTATAAGCTTGCATATGTCCAAGCATACTTCTTCAGATGAAGTTTGCTTGGCGACATGAAGGTTTATAGCAGGGATTCTCAACCTTACCCAGTCATGGGCCGGACAACATCCTCTCAGGCTGCACCGTGGACCAGACATGTGGTTTCCTTGCTGCAAACACTGCTGTTAACTGGCTGCCTTTGTGCCTGCACGGGCATATTGACAGCTGTCATAAACATGTCAACTTCTGGGGTTGTTGCCGTGGGCCGGATGGAATGGCATCAGAAGCCGGGTCCTGCCCCCATGCTGTAGGTTGCTAACCCCTGGTTTATAGCAGTAGCAATGACACTTATATAACTATACTTATATACTGCTCCATAGTGCTTAGTGGGCAGTTGGTTTGCTTTTGGCTGTGGAAACAGGTGCTAGAAATGAAGATGTAAAGGAAAAAGTGATTCTTACTCATTTTGATACAATTTTTGGAGGAAAATTAGTAGACCAATATACCAACTTAAAAATCAGTGGCATTTGGAATTGATTATTATAGCAATGTTTTATTATTTTTACATGTGTATGTTGTATACAGTAATACCTTGGATAACGACAGCATCGGATAATGCTAAAATTGGATAACGATGCAAAATTTCTAAATAAATTTTGCATTGGATAACGATCTGCTAGCGTTATCCGATGCATTTGTTCATAGCAGCAGGGGGGTTGGAAAGCTGAACGGGGCTCTCCATTCAGCTTCCCAGTCATCCTACAGCTGCGGAGGCAGGGGTAGGGTGGCTGGAAAGCTGATGGGGGCTCCCCCATCGGCTTCCCCAGCCACCCTGCAGCTGTGATTTGGGTCCCCTGACCTGCCTGGAGCTGGCGGGGGGTGTGTGTCAGAGGACCCGAATCAAGCTGTTTCTGGACTCCCCCCCCCCCCCTTTGGAGGCTGCAGCAAGCCAAAATGTCAGGATTCGAATCCCGACATTTTGGCTTGCTGCACTGCCCCGGGAGGTGGGGGAAGTCCAGAAACAGCACGGATCGGGTCCCCCAACCTGCCCAGAGCCGGCAGGGGGGGTCAGAGCCCGAAATGGGTGAAAAATGGACCTTTTTTTACCCATTTCGGGCTCTCTGACCCCCCTGTCAGCTCCAGGGGGGCGGGGGACCCGATCCATGCTGTTTCCAAAGTTGCTGCAGCTTCCAGGGGAACAGGGCTTTTTTTTAACGTGCGATCAATGCATCGCACAACGTTAAAAACCAGATAACGACGAGACTTGTGGAACCAAGTCTCATCGTTATCTGAGGTACTAGTGTATTTAAGTTTCCATTATTTTAAATCTATAATGTTTCTTAATTGTTTTGCTTCCTAGAATCAACTGGTTCTCCAAATCTTTCAGTGTCACGTTCACGGCGTGAGAAAAAATCTCAGAAAGGGAGAGTGGAAGCACTGGAACGTTTGAAAAAGGCAAAGGCTGGTGAGAAAATAAAATATGAAGTGAGTAATCTGGCTTTAATGCTTAGTATTTGGAGCAATATGAGATAAATTGCAGGATCTTCTTTCCTCTGTCATTTTGAATTTGGTCATGCTAGTCCATCTTGTGTAGAGGGCATCAGACTGGGTGAAGCTGAACAAACTGGATGAGATGGCACTACTTCCTATATTATTGTATCTCAGTCTAAATTAGCATGGACAAGTGTTTGTCCTGGGTTCCTGTGCAATTAAGTGGAGATGTTAGTGGCTAGGGACAGTGGGTGGGGGCAGGATTCTCTTTCAATCACAAGATTGAAAGAGAATTCATTTAGAATTTCTTGTAGGTTTAAAGCTTTTTTGGGCCATGACAATTATAATCCTGCCTTTTAGGGACAAAGTTTATGACTACCCCCTTTCCCCCTCATGATTGCTATCAGAAGAGGGTAGAAAAGCTTTAACCTTGATTCCTTCCCCTAGGAAGTCTGTTGGATTTTTATTAATTAGCTGCTAAGGGGTCTTTCAAATACCACGTGACCATTTTAGGGGGGAGGGGATTGGCCAAAAGTCACAGAAAGTCATGAGGTGCCCCTCCCAGCGTGAAGTCATGTGACTCCAAAATTTTAAAACCCTGGTCAGGTGGAAGTCCGGGGGTGGGGTGGCAGGCATCCTCAGACTCTGGGCGGGACGTCCTCTGTCGCTCGAGCTGGCGTGGTTTTTAACCCCCCCGGTCAGGTGGAAGTCCAGGGGTGGGGTGGCAGGCGTCTTCAGGCTCCAGGGCAGCCCTGCCCTGCTGTTTCTCTTCAAATCAGCGAAAACGGAGAAACCACGTGATTTGGGGGATGTCGGTCAAAGGTCATGGAAAGTCACGGGGGCAGGGGGGGTTAAAAAGTGGCCTATTTTAGGTCATGTGGTATTTGAAAGGTCCCTAATATAATCTACTCACATGAAATTTAAGCAGTGCTTGAATTACTTATATTTATATAAAAACATGATTTGTATTCTTTTGTCCATGGGCAGACAGGTGCAGCTAAAGTTGTTACTTTCTTGTTCTAGGTGGAAGAGTTCACAAGTGTTTATGATGAAATTGATGAAGAACAATATTCTAAGATTGTTAGAGAACGACAAGATGATGATTGGATTGTGGATGATGGTTTGTTAAATAGATTTTATTTCTATTTTTATATTCTTAAATTTGGACTAAGATATAAAGTGCTGTAACAGCTAACCTTCAATTGGTTTTGCTGCTGATTTGGTTGAGTTAAATTTTGCTGTTTATAAAATCTCCATAGAATTTGTCTTTTCTGTTCTGTTATGGAATTTGCATGTGTTCAATAATTGCTTTGTGATTTAATGTATAAAATGTATATTGGCTGATTCTTTGACTTCAACTATTTGTGTTAAGGCCTGTAAGGTCCCCACCAAAAAAATCCCCCCAAAACTGATTTGCTAATAGAAACTGTGCCTCTTGTAGATAATTAGAAGAAAAATGTGGAGGTGGCACAACTCCATAAAGAAGATATCATTAATATATCCAGAGATATTCATGTTTCCTAGCTCTAAATTGTTTGTGGTATTGTAGGTTATAGTACAGTAATACCCCGGATAACGTTATGACTTGGTTCTACAAGTCATGACATTATCCGATTTTTAGCGTTGTCCGATGCATGCATCGAACAACGCTTAAAAAAAAAAGCCCTGACTTCAGGGACAAGCCGCTTTAAAGGCAGGCAGAGAAAGAAAGAGACCCGATCGGGTCTCTTTCTTTTCCTTCCTGCCTTTAAAGCCACCTCCCACTCGCAGAGACTGCTTGTGTCTCTTTCCCTCCCTGTATTTAAACTACAGGAAGGGGGAAAGAGAGAGACCCAATCACGTCTCTCTCTTTCCCCCTCCCTGTAGTTTAAATACAGGGAGGAAAAGAGTAAGATGCGATCACGTCTTACTCTTTTCCTCCCTGTATTTAAACTACAGGGAGAGAGAGACTGCTTGTGTCTCTTTCCCTCCCTGTATCCTCTCTTTCCCCGACCCTACTGCAGTCACAGAGACCGCTGCGGGTTGGGGTGGATTGGGTAGTTCTACCCAAACCACCCCACACCTGCATACCATTGGCTCAGATAACGCTAAGAATCATTATCCAGAATCGTTATCCGATGCAAGTTTTTCCCAAAAAAACTTGCATCGTTATCCAATTCTAGCGTTATCCCGTGCAATCGTTATCTGGGGTATTACTGTATGTATGTTTTGGCAGCTATGCTTTGATCCACATACTACTTCAGCTTTAAGCTGGCAAAATGGAAAGTGAGTTGCAAGATTTTTAGTAGAACTTAATATACTATGTTAAAGATTATGAAGTGATGTTAGCTATATGTTCAGAATTTAACAGCTGGATCTTTTTTGTGTGTAATCTGATATTAATCTGCTAAACTCTTTGGCAACATCTTTTATAAAATAAAGAGGCTATGTTGAATGTATAATGTTTGATTTAAAAGGAAAGTGTTTTAGATCAGCGGTGGGAAAGCTTGTCCTGTGGACTTTGTCATTATTATAGGACTATGGCACTTATCAGCCAGAACCATAGTAACCAAAACTGGTAACACTTTTGAAGTCCAGTATTATCTGGTGGAATACAGGTTCCATTGCTTGGTTTTAAATATTCATGGTCCAAAGTAACAAAAACGAACTGAAATATTGTTAACGTTCATATCCATGTAAATTCTGTGTCTTCCCGCTAAATTAGCTATCTCAATGTAAATTGTAGTACTTTTTTGCACAGGTGGTATTGGTTATGTTGAAGATGGCAGGGAGATTTTTGATGAAGACTTAGAAGATGATGCTCTTGATTCTAACAAGAAAAGTGAGTAAACTTTCTTCAGCTGTTAACTGATATTTTGAATGGGAAAGTATGATAATGAAAGTAAAACACTAATGTAATTATTGGGAAAGTGGTTCATGTAGTGGACTTTCCATGGCACTAATGTCCTGGTAATTGCATGTAGAGAGTGGTTCTTCTGTTAAATTACAGTTTGCTTGGCAAGAGTTCTTCTTGGCTTCTACTACAGTAAAACCCCGATTTACGTAAAAAATCTGTTCCATAGTTTTTTACATAATATTTTTTTTATGTAAATCGATGCATTCCCAACGGGATGCATTGAAAAAATAAAAGGTTCTGACTGAACCAAAAATGATCCAAAAAATGATCAGCACAAAGGTAATGATGAAGTGATCTGCCTACCTTTTCCATGCTGCTGCTGCTGTTTGTGTGCCTGTCTGGGGATCGGGAACCACTGCCACCACCAGCGCTGCCACTGTCCCTGTTGCTTCTATTGGCACCGGTAGAGTGCAGGGGGCATATCCGCTTGGGCGCGCTCCCCATCTGAGGCCTCCCTCACCACACGCCTCAGCTGGGAACACATGTCTGGTGAAGACCACTTGGTTCTGCTCGTTGTCCAAGGTCCCCCCGCAGTGCATTCTAGCTGGAAATGCATGTCGGGCAAAGAGCAGGATGGAGTGCTCTTTGCCTGACACACACTCTCAGCCAAAGTGCACAGCGGAGAAACCTCGGACAAAGAGCACAACCGAATAGACATGCCCCTCACACTCCACCGGTGTCAGTAGAAGCAGTGGGAACTCCGGAAAATGAAGCAAAACTGCCTCCACCGCTGCCACAGTAAGTGATATCTTGTGACTTCTGGCAGTGGGCAGGTGGTGTGGGGTGGAATTGTGCGGGGCTTTTAATTTTTGGCTTTGATGATTATGTTGGCAATTGAAATAAACTGAATGAAATATTAATTTGTAAAATTAAATTTTAAAAAGTGGCATAGAGTAACCTCTGGTATTTTGGTGTTTGAACTGTAGTCTATATTAAAAACTAATATAGGTAATACATTTTTCCCAGTACTTAGAACATGAATATTTTACAGGAAGGAATGCATTCTTAGTACAACTTGTGTGTGAATTTATAATTCAGTATTTATTAGTAATTCTGAAATTTTATAGATTTATAATTGAAATCAGATCTTGGAGTTCAGTTTTTGGAGGAAGCTCCATTCAAGGAAACTAAGGAAAAATATATTAAACTATTTTGTGAAGTGGAATGTGAAATCTGAAGGCCCATTTTAAGATTAACCTTTTGAAAAGAGCAGTTCTGCTGACTTTGTGCAATTTAATAGCCATTTAAACAGGCAAAGTAGTTTCACCTTTTTTGGTATTTTATCAAGTTCCAAGTAAAATGATGAATATATATATTTCTTCATATGAATTCACAGTGATGTCAGATTTTTTTCAATTTCAAAAATAATTGGGCATATTATTTCTTTCAGACCATGGATTAACTGAATATTCATGGGAATACTGCCATAAGAAGAAGAGTTTCTTTGGCAGTGGGGTGGATGGGAAATCTTTCTTTAATTAAAATGTAGCTAAAATGTACCACTTCATTGTTATCTGCTGCTTCTGATGGTTCCATTGACTAATAAACTAGATTGTAAATTAATAGAAATACAGTGATGCCTTGAGTTACGAATTTAATGCATTCCCTGGGATGTTTCATATTATTAAAAAATCGTAATTCAAAACGCAGTTTCCCATAGGAATGCATAGAAAATCGTTCCAATTTTTTTTTCCATAAAGTGAAATGCGGATTCCCATAGAAATTCATTGAAAGCCAATTAATCCGTTCCAGAAAAATTGGTAACTTGAGGCATTATTTTCATTTGTATCATGAAAATTTCATAACGTGAGGCGTTCGTAACTCAAGGTATCACTGTAGAAGATATAAGCAGGGAATTCATTAGTAAAGTGAGGACATTAACCCTGAATGGCATCAGAGTCTTGTCATATTCAGCAGTTAAAGTAACAAGAGTAACTAGGAAGCAGCTAGCTGTTGTTGCTTCTCATGATGAGTGGCAGGATTGGGATCAGCCAGGCCCCATACTTTGTTTAATATTTAAAAAACTTCTTAGTCTCCTTTTCTTAGCTCTTGTTTTGGAAAGCCGAATGGGCAGCAAGCCAGGATAGACTATGATTATTTTCTTGGTTACAGCAAGTCATTTTTACAAGAATTGCAGAGTTCATAAGCCAACAACAGTTGTTTGTGGCAGATTGTCAGCAATATGAAAACAAGCTAGAATTCAGTAAACCATATCATGGCTTGTTGTGAGATATGAAAGTGGCAGTGAGGATTGTACAATAGCAATTATATACTGCCTCATAGGATCTGCAGCGGCTCAAGTGGTTAAGATGCTGACTGGGAGGTGGAAGGTCAGTAGTTCAAAACTTGAGTAATGCATGATGGAATGAGCACCCATCTCTGTCCCAGCTCCTGCCAACCTACCAGCTCAAAAACAAGAAATTGCAAGTAGATAAATAGGGACCACTTCAGTTTGAAGGTAAACAGCGTTCCTTGTACTTTGGTGTCTAGGCATGCCTGCCACATGTCCATGGAAACGTCTGCAAATGCAGACAGCACTGGCTCTTTGGCTGTTATTATTATTTATTATTATTATTTCAATTTATATGCCGTCCTACTCGGTGCAACCGACTCAGGGTGGCTCACAAAACCCACACATATAACATCTCATAAACATCAACAGTATAATCAACAATATGTTATGCAATCCCAATATATCCCAATATGTTTGAAATTAAATACAATAGAAAATACAATATAATACAATGCAATGAAACAGCAAAATAATGACAGATACATCAACATTGTCAGTGAACAGTATATTATAAACAGGGATGAGCACCAAACCCTAGAGTTGGATATGACTGGCTTTCGAGCAAGAGTGACCTTACCGCTCCATAGCACTTAGTGTACTCTCTGGGTATTTCACGAGGTAATTAGTATTTTGTCCCCAACATGCTGGGTATTCATTTTACTGATCATGGAAGGCAGAGTCAACCTTGATCCCTGTCGGGATCAAACTCACAACATTTGAGCTGTAGCATAGTGGGTTAACCACTGTGCCACCAGGGCTCTTACAAAGATTGCTATTGTTTTGTGTCACAGAAATGAGACTGACTTCCTTGACAAGTGCCTAGGAGCAATTCACCTCTTCTAGTGTGGTTGTGAAGAACAGTTTGGAAACCTTATGCTTCTTTTTTTTGACTAGTGGAAGCTTGTCATCCAAACTTGGACAAAAGGTGGTTATTGTTGAATAGGCTAATTGAAGTTATGAGTCTGGCTTGTTTTTTCTCACTTTTGTTAAGATTAACCTGGGTTAGTATTTTGCCAACATGCTAAACGACATTTAATCTAAACTGGAATCCTTGATGCTATCCTGGGAAAGAAGAAGTTTGAGAGCTGTGAGGAAGCTAGATTTACTCATGTAAAGCTGAATAATGTTTTATCATAGCCTTTTAGCAAAACTACAATTTGTGACCTATGTAGCCTTGTTTTTCATATATTAAGATGTTCATATCTTATATTGATAGGGAAAAGAGACACATCTGCAAATGACAAGAAAAATGTGAAGAAGGCTGTGGTTACAAAGCCAAACACTATTAAATCCATGTTTATGGCCAATACAGGGAAGAGGAATGCTGATGTAAGTTTTATATTTTATGCAAAAATATATGTGTTGAATTAGACTAATAATCATAATAATATGTCACACACAGGATTCTTTAGTGTTTTTTTCCTCTTGGCTTTACACGAGAAAGACTATAGAGGAAGTGAAGCAGAAGATTTCTATGAATACATTGGGAAAGCTGATTTTGTTGATATTATAGGAGCTTTTTTATTACAGTTTACTGAGCACAAGTATTTTATTTTACAGAAAGCTGTTGACCTGTCCAAGGATGATTTGCTAGGAGACATTCTTCAGGATCTAAACGCTGAGGTAAGAATAAATAATATGTTCTGGGGGCGATAATAGAAAAGCAAGATAAGGTTTTGAAATGAAAATGTATTTTTCTACAGATATTTTAAACAGAACTTTGAATACAGAGGGTGCAAAAATTATACATATTTTAAGAAGGGAAAAATCTATTAAAATTGTAATATTCAATTTATATCAATAACATAAGATGAATACAAGTCACATTTGACTTCTGCAATTACAAGAGGGGCTCAAAGTGGTCACCATCAACGTCTAGACACTTCTGATTATGGCCAAACTACTGCTTGAGCAAAGTTGACCAAAGTGTCCGCTTGTATTGCCGTGCATGCTATTTCAATTCCTTCCTGAAGGTCCACCAGTGTAGTTGGTTTTCAGCAGTTTGCCACATCCTTTAAGGTCCCCGACAGGTAGAAATCAAGGGGTGTTTAATCAAGAGAACTTGGGGGAAACTCAAACACACCACTTCAAAATGGTCTTGCGCTCCTCAAATGACAACCATGCTTCTACCATTTTCTTTGACTGTCCTGCCTGTTGCACAGTGATACTAACATTAATTCTTTTGAGTGAACTTCATACTATACATTGCTACCCTAATTCAATTCAACTCCAAAAAGTAAGACATAGATAATATCTCTTAAAATGGTTACAGATTTTTGGCAACCTCTGTATATACGGGATAGATATATTTCTGAAAAATTAATGATCCTGATAATACTTCTAGCATCTGAAAGTTGTAATGTTTTGCTTCAGAGGTAAAAAAAATTCCTGGTGAGTTACATTTGACACTGTGAAAAGCTTTGCTATGTCTATGTCTAATCCATAATGCTTTTTATTTTATGTATATTCTGCTATTTTTCTCTCAAGAATGGCATCTGAATGTGAGAAGGAAGAGGCCGAAATACTCAATAAGACTTTAACTATCTTAATGCATGTAGTGAGAAGCTTCTCTTTTGCAAATTCTACTAATCAGTTACACCTTAATTTTTTCCTCCTTTAGCCTGTTCACATACCACCACCACCTGTTGCAGTACTAAAAAAGAAGAGGCTTTTTGAAAAACCCTTGAATCCTTTTTCTGTGCAATCTCAAGATTCAATCTCCAAGGTAATTTCCCCAAATGAAAATATTAAGACCCCTATAATTATAATAATTTTGTGTCAGAAATTATTCTGGGTTGAAAGGATTTTTGCTGGAGAATCTCTGCTCAGGGGATGCCTGAATGAAGCTCCTTTGATGTCCCCAAGAGCTGGGACAGAGACAGACACTCAAACCATCATGCAGTACCCAAGTCTCGAACTGCCGACTTGCTGGCCTTCCAGCTAACAAGGCAAACTTCTTAACCACTGAGCACCAACCCCTGAAGTTTTAAAAATACTGTTTATTTTAAACTGTTGTGTGTTATGGGCTTTCAATTTGCAACTGTGTTATAGTAACTCTAACAAGGTTTTCAGTAAAGTTTAAATTTAAATAGTGATTTTACCATTGGTTCTTCCAGCAAATTTATGTGGCCAGATAGGTATTTGAACCTAGGTCTTATTTCCTGTAGCCCAACTTTCTGTATACTATACCACGTTGCCAATAGTACGCCATCAATCAATTTGAATAGACTTACTGTATCAACTCATATTCTTTTGAATATGTAATAGGAAGGCATAATCTTTAAAATTCTTTTCTTATTCCTAGCTCTCTTTTCTATGTAAGGGATTGAGCTAAGCTTTTTTACTTGAAATATTTCTTCTATGGATTTTCTTTACTATTTTATTGTTCATTTAGAACATTTATATTCTGTCCTATATCCCGAAATCTCAGGGCAGAATACAATAATAAAAACAGTATAAAACAGTTCACTACTTTAAAACAATTTAAGACTATTTAAAGCATTAAGAAATATTTGCATTAAAACAACAGAAGATCTTCCATAGCCTATTAAAGCCATAATCCTTAATCCCTGATTCCTGTGGAGAATAATCATGTTTTAATGTGCTCCTGAAATGAAGTTAGTGTTGGTGCTGAGAGAGAATTCCATAACTTGAGGTATCACAGCTGAATAAATTCTCACTGCATCTCTGAAAAATGGATGTTTCTTCATAGTGGGGCATAGAAGAGGTGTCTCGAGCTGCTCTTAATAATTTTACAGGCCTATATGAGGACAGGTGCTGTAATATCTAGGTCGCAAACCATTTAGGGATCTCTTAAGTTTGTGATGTTATACTCATATTGGTAGCCAGCACAATTCTTTCAGAACGGGTGTTATGTGGGCTCCAATAGTTGTTCCTGATAGCCATTGCACTTTGCACATATGTCAGCGGTTCTCAAAATGGGGCTTATACCCCACAGGGTACTTGAATTCCCATAAGCCTCAGTACATTGGCTGAGCAGTGCTTTGGGAAATTGATTTAGGCTTTTGGGAATTGAAGTCCAAAAACCAAAGTTTGGGAAACACTGACCTATGTTGTCTTTCTGAACAACTTTATGTAAAGTGCATTGATTAGAGTATTCTAGCCAGATGGTTACTAGCATGTGAACTACAGGAACAGTTGTAGCTGATGGGGCAGTTCAAGAGTGTCCCAGGCGCTCTGAGCCACTGTATTCATCTGAGCCTTGAGTGGCAAAGATGTCTTAAGGAGTACCCTCAGGTTATATACTTGCTCTTTTGGAGGAGTGCAACCCCATCCAAAATTGGTAATCTAGCCAACTCTGACCTGGGAACCATAAGCCAAGAGCCTCTGTTTTGTTGGGATTCATCTTCATCCCTCATCTGGACCATTACAACCTCTAATAAGTGGTTTAGGAGATGCATAGACAACTCCGCTGACAAAGATAAGTTGAGTTAAGTATTGATGACATCCAGCTTCAAAGCTTGGAAGACCTTCCCAAATGGCTTCATATAGATCAGGGGTTCCAAACCTAAGGCCCATGGCACAATTTCATGTGCCCTCTTCAAGGGCATGTAAGAATCAAAATGGCCACCCCTTTGAAGCTGTTGGGACAAAATAGCTGCCCCCATCGTGCAGGCAGGGCAAAATGGCCATCCAGCCCTCGAAGCTGACAGAGAGTGTGACCCAGCCCCCAGCTTGAAAAGATTGGGAAACCCTGATACAGATATTAAGCAGTATGGGGGACAGAATGGATTTCTGTGGCACCTCATTGATGAATCACCAGGGGCTGAATAGGAATCCTCCAGTGTCATTTGCTGGAGCAAGACCCTCATATGTGGATAAAACCACTGTAATGCAGTGCTTCATATCCCTAGTCTGTAGAACTGTTCTAAGAGAATAAGCATGATAAATATCTCAACAGCAGCCAAGACATCCAAGCAGATCAACAGGGCTCTACTCCCCCATATTTGTTGTGGAGCAGATTACCAGTCAAGGCTACCAAAGGTGTTTCAGTACCAAACCAATGTCCTGAGACTGGACTGAAGTGGGCACAGATAATTTGTGTCTTCCAAGAATTTTTGAAGTAGCCTAGCCATCATATGCTTAAGTGCTTTGCCCCCAAAAGGGAATATTTTTGACAGGGCAGTAGTTCTTACATTCCTCTGTGTCCCTGGAGGTCCTTTTCAGGAGAGGGTATCTGTTTCAAGGAGCAGGCACTGATTAGGCATTTAGTATCTCCTGGACCCACCTAATCAGTCCACTTCTACCAGATTTTATTAGCAAAGATGGGGAAAGGGCATAATTAAATTTGGTGACATGTACCGATGCAAATGTCTTGTTTGTATCATCAGGCTGCAATAACTGAATTTAATCCCAAGAAGACTGACAAGATGGTGCACCACACACACTCCCCACAATGCTGTGTTATCTGTGGAATTGAGTTCCAAGCAAATAAAAACACTTTGAAGTGTTTAGCTAGTCTATTATAGCAAATGACCTAGTTTTATTCCTAGCCTCTTTGAGCCACATGCCAACAAACTTTTCACCCTGCTGACAAGTTAAAGATCAAATAGTTTAGGCAAAAAGGATTTTTCTCCTCTTAACTGCGGCATAGGCATTGTTAATTTTCAATCATATTCTCTTCAAGAACTATGCCACTTGCACTCTAGCCATTGTTCATCTTGTTTCATTGCCCATAAATCTTCTGTAAGCCAAAGGAGTTGCAGCCTCTCCTACACCAGAGTGAGCACTTGAAAGTGTTTCTATCGATAGGTGTATTGAGTACCCAGTGTGTTGGGGGGCAAAATGCTAATTAACTTGTAAACCACCCAGAGAATGCACTAAGCGCTATGGAACAGTATATAAGTGTGATTACTATTGTATATAGAATTTTCCATTTCGCTATTATTCAGACCAAGGTCTCAACCAGCCTTATTGGCTAGAAATTTCCTCAGAGCATTCAGGAATTTTTTGTTTTCCATAATTCTTTAGGGACAGACCATCTTGATTAATCATTGAGTTAATTTAGCGTTCAAAGGAGATGTGTGTATTACATTTTCTTTCCTTTTTTTTTGAAATAGGTGCAACAGAGTTGATTTCATTTCAGAATATGAGATGTGATTATGTCATGTTTTAGTGTTCTGTGTTGGTATCATGGTGCAAGGAAATAGGACTCCACATAGAGGTTAAACGGAAGGGTTCCCTTATGCCAATCAAGTTTACTAGGTTTTGTTGCAATTTGCAAAAAAAAAAGGGTTATTGTGCTAGTTATGAATTATTTACATTTCTGACTGGCTGGAAAGCTCTGGGAAAGATTGGTTGGGGAACATGTAAGATTTCTTATTTTGATTCTCAGATGAGCTGGGTTTTTTACAATTACAAAATAGAATATAATCTAAGACTGTTAAAAAGGTTTGCAAACAATTAAATTAGTAGTAACTCTTGCTGATCAGAGTTTAATTAAAATTATTTCTGCTTACAGCGAACATCTGCAGTGCTGAAAGTTGTCACTTCTGACAAAAAGGAAATGTCTGCAATAAATTCACCTCATTCTGAATATTCAGTCGGCACAGCAAGAAAGAAGGCAGTCAAAGAAGAGAGTGTTATTCCTGAAAATGGAGTACACGTTGTGGAAAATAGTGAAATGGTAAAAGTTAAGCAGGAAGAAGTTAGTAAAGGTATTGTACTTCAATGCTTATTGTTTTACAGTTATTCTATCTTGTACAGTAACACTTTACTAGCTGAGTTCAGGTTCTAGTTATGACCTTTAATGCATAACAAACTGGATTCTTGGTAACCCCTAGCCTTTACCCGGTCATTGCTGGCCTGCTTCTGACATGTCTTTACTGACACTGGTTCTCTTGTTCACACATTGAGCGTAGATGTTTATGCTACATGATCTTGTACTTATAAAGACCTATTCTATTGAAAAGCTTATGGAATTCTCTACAATGAGGCTTCTTGCGGTACATTCTGTATTGAGAGAGTGGATACAATATCAGTTGTACACCTGAAGAGAAAAGAAAGAGACAAAAGCCCATGGGGAGACATGACAGAAACAAAATAATGTGTTGCAGGAATCAGCACATGCCCAATATTTTGGAGGTGGCCCCCAAAGAGAGCAGATCCAGAGCAGTTGGCCCATTGGTTAGTCTGTGCCTTAATTCAACCTTAATTTAACTCTGTTCAATATCTGCTGCCAAATGAGATATATTGGACAGAACCTCTTGAATATTGCAATCTACAATGTGACATAGGAACCCGGGTGGTGCAGTGATTAGGCTGCTCTCCTGCAACCAAAAGATTGTGAGTTTGATCCTGACCAGTGCTCAAGGTTGACTCTGCCTTCCATCCTTCTGAGTTCGGTAAAATGAGTACCCAGCATGTTTTGGGCAAAATGCTAATTAATTTGTGAACAACACAGAGAGTGCACTAAGCACTATGGAGCGGTATTTAAGTGTGATTGCTTTGCTTTTGAAATGCTCTCCTATAAGAAGCATGTCTGGTCTAGCCTTTAGTTCTTTTAGATGTCTGACAAAAAAATGAATTGAAATCTTTTAAATTCCAACACTTTATAAAATTCTTACTACATGCTCTCTGGAGTGTGTTGTTTTAATGATTTCCATTTCTGTGGTGTTGTATTTAATGATACCAGTCCTCCATGAAGATATAGAAGTTTTCTTAGAAATAATGTTTGACTTGTTTGCTGTTCTGTATGGTATCTTTTGTTTACTGCATGATGTATTTTTATGCAATGCATCTTGAATTCACTCTGAAAAATGTTGTAGGTGTTGTAATGCTTTATAGGTTTTATAGATTTACTGTCTAGTGGCATTTGGTTCTTTTGTGGCTAAAACCTAGAGTAAAGATGGCTTAAAAGTTGTTAATATATATAATATTTTATAAAAATTGCTGAAGGTAAAATGTATTGAGGTTTTTTTGTGCTAAAATCTCTTTACAGTGCTTACAGAAGATGAAGTAGCTATAATGGATTTTGATGATGGAGACTTTGATGAATCTATGGAAGAAATAGGAACTGTAGAAAAAGTGGGTACATTGTTGAAGGATGAATTAAAATCAGAAGAGAGACAGGCAAATGAATTGGATTCTGTAAAGAGAAGTTCGAATGTATTGTAAGTATTTGTATAAAAAGATAAAAGATCTCGTTCAACCTTTATATTTTCTACGAAAATTAAGATCTATATAAAGGAATCTTCAATTCCAGTACAGTTGTACCCTGCATAACGAACGCTTTGTATAATGAAAAATTTGTACAACGAAGTGTTTGTTATGCAGCGGCGAAATCCTGCATAACGAATTTTTTTTTGTTATATGGGGTTTTAGGTAACTGGGGTTTACCCCGCTTAATGGAAACCCCGTATAACGAACATTTTTTCCATTATGCAGGGGATCTCCCATTGGATCCGCATAGCAAAAAAAAAATGCATAGCAAAGAGCTCCGTGGAATGGAGGTTTTTCGCTATGTGGGGTTCTGCTGTACAAGATGTACCTCGCTTAAAGAGCATAATGTGTTCCACAGGATTGCTCTTTAAGCGAATTTGCTCTTTAAGCGAAACACCATTATAAGTGACCAATTGTGACTTCTGGCGGCAGGGGGGGGAGGGATTCCCAACTCTGGTTTAGTTGTTAAGCGAGTTTTTGGTTGGTTTTATTTGTTAATCGAAGTGAACATTTAGAGAAAATTCTGCTTTTTAAGCGAGTTACTCTTTAAGCGAGGCACTCTATGTGAGGTTTGACTGTACTTTATGAAAGTATAGAATATTCCTCAGAAATGTTATTTGGTTTCCATGAAAGTCTTAAATATATCTTCAGTAGTGTTTTTTAAATTAAAGTGTGACTTTTTGAATAAAAATCTGAAGTATCAAATTATCTTTTTGCGTTTTTTCAGAAGTTCTTTCCTCCCTGATGTTTCATGTTGGGATAGTATTGATGAAAATGAAGATGGTCGTCTAGCTTCAGAAATACAAGTAGATTCCAGTCAACTTCCACTAGTTTGTGATGAAAATGGACAGCAGATTTTCAAGTTCTTTTGGCTGGATGCTTATGAAGATCAGTATAATCAACCAGGCAAGTTTGCAGCTATAAACCATTCTTCCTGTCTTTCTTCCCTTCTCTTTCTTCTCTACCAGAGTCTTTTCTTGATCAAAGCACTGTAGTCCTGAAATGATTCATTGTTTTCATGCTTTTCCTAAAAAATGAGTCTGCTTGCCATTTGTCAAATAAGATATTTGATGCTGAGTAAACTTAAGCAAGAAGTGGATGCCTAGGCTCTTTCTTTCAAAAGAATAGGGAAGGTTAACTCTGCCCCCGCCATCCCGTGTAGCTCTGAATCTGCTGTAGAGGGCTGGGACATCTTTTAGGCTTTGGACCCTCTATTGTAGAGGCGGTCAACCTTGGTTCCCCAGGTGTTCTTGGACTTCAATTCCCAGAAGCCCTGATCAGGAGGTATGCTTACTTTGACTTCTGGTAATTGAAGTCCAAGAACACCTGGGGTCCCAGGGCTGACAACCCCTGCTCTAGTGCAAGAGACCTATAGTGGGGAATGGAACAGATAAAACTTGTTGTGTGACTAGCACAATATTAAATGTAGCCCTATGCTAGTGGATATTTTGAGATTTCTAAAGCTTACCTTCAACTTGCTATCCCATGTCTGGCCAGGTTATCCTGTTCTGGTAATAGAGTAGACCATACTGCCAACGACTCAACGCTGTTAGGTAGCAGTTAACTAACCTGACAACTCCGAGAACTAATGGCTTGGGTGCTGAAATCCACAGGGAGGGGTGATGGTCCCCAAGTGGATTAAATACCACTTGAATCTATCTTGATGGAGGGCAGCAGCTTCATCAGTACTGGCCTGGGTCCGATGGAGACTTTGTGGGCCAAAGGGCTCAGAACCAGAAAATGACTCTCAGAACTAGATCAGTGGTACAGGTGTCTTGCTGTGAGGTGGAAGGCAGATGAAAGGCCGTGGCATTATATTCGCAGGACAGTCTTCATGGCTGATCACCAATATTCAGATTTGGATGCAGCAGAACAACAACAAGAAGACCTTCAACTTTGGGTGGCGGTGGTGAAAAGTGATCTAAAGTGAAAAGGCAGAAGCTGAAGTTTTCTGTCACTTTCCCATGGAACTTCAAACACGAACATGAAAGTTGTCTTGAATATATGGTGTTTAACAATATTGAATGCTTTAAATGTTAAGTATCATAATTGTTAATATTAATCTCCAGGGACAGGCAAAAGGATTCTGGATAAGTGCTCAGTTTAATAGAGTTCAGTGAGTTAGATATTCGGTTGTGGAGACAGAGGTTGGAAGTTCAGTTCCCCATTGTGCATCCTAGAACAGTCAGTCTGTGTGATCTTGGGCATGCCACACAATCTCTGGATGCTCCCAGAAGAAGGGAAAGGTAAACTACATCTGTGTATTCGCTACCTAGAAAACTCTAGAAAGGGTCACCATGTCAGAATTGACTTGACAGCACACTATTGTTATGTCCAGCTTTTCAGACCTTTATTGCCATTTAGCTTAATCTGTAATCTTTAGTTTAGAAAGAAGTACAATGAAGTTTAATAGCTAATGTTTCAGTTTAAAGGTTAATAGCAAAAAATAATTTAACATAATTTATAGCTTGGCTAGGCTTTACATATGATATCTTTTGGTATGCTGACTATATACAAACTCTTTATGATAATAGGTGGTAATCAGTGAAGCTTGGGTGAAACTGGTGACTAGCAAGGAAAAATTCTCAGCCCTGAAACTCCTTATATAACATGTTCACTTTTATCTTGAATTCTGTATGGTGTTTTTTGAATGGTGGATAATTATGAAAAGACTTCTGTTTCTTGATTATGAAAAGAGATCCTGTCATCATAAGTTTTCAAGGATGAATAATAAAGACTGCACCTGTTTTCAATTAGTAGAAAAAAACTGGCATTACTTTTTGTTTAAGAGAATCACGATAGTTATAGCAAATGAGATATTAACTGTCTTGTATAAAGGATTCATTTTATTTCAGAATATAAAAGAACTTCACACTCAAGCTGTATTCACATGAAATGATTAGAATCACGATTTGGCACTACCTTAATGAGCTTCTGGAAGCTTCTGGAGTAAAAGTTCTGTAGCCCAGTGAAGTTCTCACCTCTCAAGAGTTAGGGAGGAGGGGAGGACTTTCAGAGTCTAGATAGTGTAGTTTTAAATTACTCCTATTACAAGATGAACAATTAGGAAGGACATATCCGTGTTGATTTTACATAAAATGTCAGCAGATAATGTGAATCCCTTTTCATAATATTGAAATGAAATTTTCTCCATGCTCAATTCAGAAGGTTTAGAGAAATTGAAGGACAAAATGCAACTTTAACATTTTTTGTTGTACATTTTTTAAGGTAGTTTTTCCCAGCCTTTGGTTTTTGGACTTCTATTCCCAGAAGCCTAAGTCAATTCCCCAAAGCACTGATCAGCCAGTGTACTGACTTAGGCTTCTGGGAATTGAAGTTCCCCTGTGGGGCACATCCCCATGTCGGGAACCACTGGTTTAAAGCAGTTTGAGGACCTCACCACCCCTCCCCCTGTGCCAATACCAACATATTGTGATGTTATATAATGTAATGTATTGTTTGTCAGCCGCCCTGAGACGCCACGGCGAGTGGGCGGCAATATAAATTTGAAATAATAAATAATAATAAATAAATAATAAAGCCTCTGTCTACTTACAGTAAAATGAAAATTTGTTTTTCCCCTCCTTTAGCAAAGACACTAAAAGTGACTAGCAAGATACATTAAACAAAATAACAGTAATCCAGTGGACAAAATTCTTATGCATAGCTTTTTCTGATGCAGTAGGAACTCTGCCATTGGTAGGGGCAAGTTGCAGCTAATTAAAGAGTCATTGCTACTATTTTTCATTGCAGATGAGTTTACATTAGTCATGTGCAATCCAGAATTGAAGAAGGGACAGTAATTATGGCAGTCTGCTGCTGCCAGTGATGTCATTCATGTTGTGCTGACATATCTACACAACAGGATACTGACAAATAATTTTTAAAAAATTATGCAAACACATAAAAATAGCAACATTTTAACAGTGGAAAGTATTATTTAGAAAGCAAGAAAAATGGAATTTATGGGGAAGAAGGAAAAAGAATTCTTTTGAAACATAGTTTTAAAATCTTTTACTTATAAAAAAAAAAGTGGCATTCAATGCTTGCATTCTACTGTGATATGTGCCTGCATATGACAAGACTCTTAAAGCAATCACTTGACTGTAGAGTACTGACTTTCAGCAGATGGAGCTGTCAATTAGGGACTATAAATTGGAAATCTTTCTGTTCCCATGGGTGAATTAGTGTGTTTATTCAGTAATTCTTAATATTGCAGCTTTTCCATTAGCAGCTATGCTAAGCTGTTTTGATTAACATTCATTGTCTCTGCCTTTACTCTTTTCTGCCATCTTAGGAGTGGTCTTTCTCTTTGGTAAAGTGTGGATTGAATCAGTGAAGTCCTATGTTAGCTGTTGTGTGACAGTAAAAAATATTGAAAGAACAATTTACCTGCTGCCACGTGAACGGGTATGTCTTATGTTAATAAAATGGAGACTTAAAATAGTCTGTTTTGTTAAGATTATTTCGGCAGAAGATATTAAGTAAGGCATAAACCATGTTGACTGTTCTTAAGAAGCTTTACTGAATAATCTATGGCTATCTTTCATGTAACATGAACTGGAGCTTAGAGAGATATAATGGAGTAGTAGGAAAGTCTTCTGTAAATGGCATAGATGTCACAAAAAGAGTTAATAACACCTAATAAACATTAAGTGGAAGGAAGGGCGTTGGTTTTATCATTACTATAAGTTATTTTGTATATAGTGTCTAGACAGCATCAACGATAAGTTTTCAGAAATATATGTGGTGTTATGTTATTCTCTTCTTTGAAGCCTTTGGATTTAACTCCTTAATTCTTGAACGTAGGTAAAAATGTGACCTGAATAAGTAAAGCAATGTTTGCTTGTACAGTAAAACCTCATATAACACTAAAACCTGGTTCCACAAGTCTTGGTGTTATATGATTTTTAGTGTTATCTGATGCATGTTAAAATCCTATGGGATCCATAGTGATACATTGTAACCACACAGGCTTTAGCGGTTGTTATCTGAAGCATCCCATAGGATCTTAATGTTATCTGATGCAATTCTTCCCCCCAGATTCCTTAATGTTATGCGATTTTAGTGTTATTCGATACTAATGTTATATGAGGTATTACTGTATTTATCTTTTGCTATACCACCTCCTTCAAGTTTTAGTGGGAAGATACCCGTCTCTGTATCAGAGTAGTCTTCAATTAAATATAGCAACAGCAGTTACACTTATGAATATATAGTGCTTTAAAAATCTTTAAAGAAAAACTTTACCATCACTGTTAATTTTTTTTAGACACAAATTGATCAAGAGACAGAGAATCCTGTGGCAATGAAGGATGTCTATAAAGAATTCAGTGATCGAGTTGCAGAAAAATACAAGATTATGAAGTTCAAATCCAAGGTTTGTGTGAAATGTTTCCTCCATGCCTTTTAAGTTGAATGACAGGTATCTTCAGGTGGGGAAATAACTGTCAAGAAGAAATCAGGAACATATTAGAGGCACATGACACTTAAGCGTCTAGATAACTACCATAAGAGAGACAGGATAAATGGAATAGCAAATTATGTTGGTTTATATTAAACTGGATTTTACCTTTGGAAGCAGTTGTTGTCTAAGTAACATAAAAACTTTTTATTTGTCTTAATTTTTATGCTAATTTTTATGATTACAAAAGGTGACTTAATGAATACAAAATAATTTAAAGGCAAACAAATATTGGGGAAGGTTAGAAAAGAGAAGTGAAGTCAGGAAAAGTGGGGTGGGGAAAGCAACCGGAAAAAATGGAGAACTGCATTCTCATTCAGTTTCTACAATTCCCTGCTACAGAATTTGGCCCATGTCTAATTATATTTATAATAAATGTAGTGAAGACAGCGGGGTGTGTTAGTCATTACTAGTTTAAGTCCCATTTCAGTGTTATTTCATTGTTTGTGTGTATAAGTTGTCTGACATTTATGGTAAAAGAAACATGTATTTTTGAGTATATTCTTACTAGAGCATAATATGGTGGTTTGTTACGTTGAGAAAACCAACTGCACTTAAGGGCTTCCCAAATAATAATATAATTTGGATAACTCAATAACACAGGTAAAGCACAAATGTAATCTAGGCTTTATAAAAAATGGCTGTTGAATAAGAAATGTGTGGTCTGCTTTTCCATTCCCTTCTTGTGCACCAATTTTGATATAGAAATTGTTCAGATTACCAACCAGCTTTTTAAGGCCTGTTTTGCATTCTTTTACTGAAATAATCTGATATCACAAAAAGCTGATCGAACACAACACTGCTAAATTTAATAGACCATGGTTTAATCCAAGTAAGTTTAATTAAACCATGGTTATTAAATTTAACAGTGTTGTGTTTGATCAGCTTTTTGTGATACCAGATTATTTCATTAAAAGAATGCAAAACAGGCCTTAAAAAGTATGCCATTTTGGGTGCTACAAGGGGAAACATAAAATGTTTCTCTTTCTGCAAACTCTGGGGCATTTCTGTTTGAGTAAGAAGCAACAAGCAAGATATAACACCATCTCAACTACATGCCTGGTATTGAATATTGGAATTTTCAGTAGATGAGGTTCAGTACTTTAATACTTTGTGGTTTCCTTTCGCTCAAGGAAGTAGACTAAATTATGCAAATTACTTGAGCTAAACAAATATTTGTATGATTTAAACAATATAGAATCTTCAGGTTAAGTTTAAAGAGCAGATTTTCTGAGAACAAAAACTTTTTCAGAGTCTAGGGTTTGAAATTTGAAGTAATAAGATGATAAGGCTCTGTTTTTGCATGTTTGTATAATAGCACTGTTTTTTATACTTCATTGTGTGATAAATATTTCAAAATTTATATTTTGTCTAGAAAGTGGAAAAGAATTATGCTTTTGAAGTACCAGATATTCCTGCAAAATCTGAGTATTTAGAAGTTAGATATTCGGTGAGTAATGCTCTGCTCTGAAATTTCTCCTTATGATCAAATGGAAAAAGGTATGTGGTATGTTCAAATGGAAAATGCTTTAAATGGTCTTTAAAATTTTATATGTGTGATTCTGACACTGTAAAATTACAAATATTGTTCAGTTTATATTATTGTTGCCGTCCTACTTCATCTAAAAATAGCTGAAAAAGTAAAGTGCAACAAGATTAGTCAGTCGACTATTTTGAAAGTTAATGAATCATGGTGACATTGTGATTGTCTGATGATTGCTTTGAATTAAGACATTTGCATTTAATATGTGAGAGTGTATATGGCATTATGGATAGAGCAACTGACTAGGACTCAGAGTACATGAGATCAAGTTCCGCCTGGGCATTGAATTGTCTTTGGGGATGGAAGTTGTGAAGAACTCCTTGAAAATCTAGTTATGGTCTGTGTAGTTCAGATGCAACTTGATAGTACATGAAAACAACAACATTTTAAAAATGTACGTTCAACTGCATATTTGTAGATGGGTCTGGAAGCATTGTGTTAGGGAATACAACAATCTGGAGAGGTGTTGCTATTAAGTGTAGCATATCAATGAAAGTCACACTCCCTGTTAACCACACTTTGTATGACCACCACACAACAAAATATCTGTATACTTGTGATGCTGGTTGTAATATTTTACCAGATACCAATCAACCAGTCTCAACATTTCCTAGTATTGCCTCTGTTAATTGTGTCTTCCAGCCAGTGACACCTTGACTGCTAGCTCTATTCAAAATATAAAATATCTGGCTGCGAGATTATTTAATACATTGATGCTATATGAAAAGAACCACCTGCGTAAGTTTCCAGCATCATCTGCTAGCAGATGAGTTTTAGCATTTTGCTATATGAAACTTAATAAAACTAATCCAAGAATAATGATGAAGAAAATTTATTTTGTATAAAATGAATTTGTTTTGAAACAACCAGTAGATAGGGAGAAAGAAAATATAAATCTCTAGATATATAAACAGGAACACACACCCCCTTTCATTTTTATGTATCTAAATGGTGCATACGCATGTACATCACAACATACAGACCACTCTATTGGAAAAAAGGGCTATTAGTTTTGAACCTGACTCTCAAATTAACTGGCACTTCTCGTGGGTCTTCTTTTATTCAAACTTGCAACCATAAAAAAAAGCCTAGAATAATGATAGTGCATCAGCAGTCCACATTTGGCACAAGATGAGTCTAACACACACCTGTCAGTTATTCCACTATTACAAATACCACCACTATTACAACTACGTACACAACATCTGCATATACTGGAATAAGGATAATTATTATTTTTTCACTCCACTTGATAAACGCTGATACTGTATAGACTCCCTCCTGTATGCTGATGACAGGTTGACTATGGGACTTCACTGTTGGTGACAGAAAGCTCCAAATTTGTATACCCTGCAATTAGAAAATGTACCAGGAATGATAGAAAAGTCTGTTCCCTCCCACCATCTAATAAGGAGCTTATGTCTGTTTGGAGTCGATAGTGTGAGGCTTGGACATCTGGGATGCCTGAAGTAAGCTGTAGACCAGTATTGAGGAACATTCTTCTCTAGATGTTTCAAATTACAGTAAAACCTCACATAAAGAATGCCTTGCTTAGAGATTAACTTGCTTAAAGAGCAGAATTTTCTCTGAATGGTTGCTTCGCTAAAACCAACCCAAAACTCGCTTAACAAATAAATCAGGGTTCGCAATCCTGCCCCCCTTAGAAGTCACAGTTGGTCATTTACAATGATGTTTCGCTTAAAGAGCAAACTCGCTTAAAGAGCAATCCTGTGGATTGCATTATGCTCTTTAAGCAAGGTACAACTGTACCTAGAAATCTCAGCAATTGTTGATTACGGGGCCAAAGGTTTTGACTCTACTTGTAGACTTTACAAACTGAGTACATTGTTGTTCTCCATAAGCTTCATGAGATCTATTTCTGTCAGCCTATAAAACACTTGAGGATGTTTTCATTTTGTATGTCTGGTTTAAAGACATCTTACTGTTTCTGTGTACAGTTGTACCTTGCTTAAAGAGCATAATGCGTTCCACAGGATTGCTCTTTAAGCGAGTTTGCTCTTTAAGCGAAACACCATTGTAAGTGACCAATTGTGTGTGTGGGGGGGATTGTAAACCCCGATTTATTTGTTAAGCGAGTTTTTAGTTGGTTTTATTTGTTAAGTGAAGCAAACATTCAGAGAAAATTCTGCTCTTTAAGCGAGGCGCTCTTTATGCGAGGTTTGACTGTATTAGTTTTCCTGCTGGCATGCTTTATAATAGAACTGGCATAGGATCTTCTTTTACAAATTTAAAAAACAATCTTGCAACAACCAGTAATTGATATATTTCAATTATCAGGCTGAATACCACCAACTACCACAAGATCTGAAGGGAGAGACATTTTCTCATGTATTTGGAACAAACACGTCAAGTCTAGAACTACTTTTGTTGAGCAGGAAGATTAAAGGACCAGGCTGGTTGGAAATAAAAAATCCACGTATGAATGTTTTGTATAGACTATATTACATGTAGAAAAATTATTGTTTATATGGATATTCAGTTGCTGTGGCGTTATTCTTCTGCTGTATCTGAATCCGAATATTGGTGATCCTCATGGAGATCAGCCGTGAGGACTGTCCTGATAATATAATGCAGTGGCCTTTCATCTGCCTTCTGCATCGCAGCGTGACCCTCCTGCCACTGAGCCAGTTCTTTGAATCACTTTCTGATCCTGAGGCCTTTTGGCACGCAAAGTCCTTATCAGCCCAGACCAGTATTGATGAAGCTGCTGCTATGGGGTCGTATATAAGTGTAATTGCTATTATTTCTTGTTTTCTGTTCTGTGCTAACATTGGACATAAACATTGAAATCATTAGGACTTATTTTGGAGAAGATTGTGGGATCCCCCCCCCCCCTTAAGTTTATATAGGACAAAGTTTATTATGATTTATTTATTACACTGGGGAACAAAAAAAATTTTTTTTTCTTGGTGCCTAAATTTTTTCAACTGATTTTGGGCATTTTTGTGTGGCTGATTCCAAAAATGCCATTCATTTTGTTCTAGCAGCTCTAGTTCATGAGATAGCGATGATGTCATTATACATTGCTCTTATGACCACACTTGTATTTGCCTCACCATTCGTAAATTGATTGTTTTAATAATACTTATTTTGGGAGTGGGAAAATATTTTGGTGGGCCAAAAAAGTTTGGGTGGACGAAAAAATTTTTTTGGGGGGGCGGCAAAATTTCACTCCGCCCCGGGTGGCTTACACCCTTGCTACGCCTCTGGTTATATATGCAACCAGTATGGTTAGATTGGCCTAATGTGAATAAGCCATATCTAAAAAACTAGAGCTGATGGGGCATAACTGAAAGCATTTTTGGAATCAGTGACCCAAATATAGCCAGAAATAGGTGAAAATTGTGAGGGACCAAAATCACTGTTCCCCAGTGATTTATTAGTTCAAATTTATATTGCCATCCACTCGCCGTGGCGACTCAGGGTGGCTTACAAAAAATACATTACAATACAATATGTTGGTGTGGGCTCAGGGGTAGGAGCGGCGAAGTCCTCAACCTGCCCTGGCTTCTTCCTCCCCTGGCAGTTGGTGTAGGCACAAGGGATAGGGGCGGCAAGGTTTCAGTGACCAGTTACTGGGGAGACCATGTATCATTGCAGATAGTTAGAAAAATGTAGAATTAAGAGCCTTAAGATAATACTTAAATCATATTGTTGTATGTTTACTTGTTATACCAACTTTCCATCCTAAATGTATTGAGTACAAATTATTACAGTAGTCCTTTATATATTCTTTCCTGTAAGTTCTAATCATGGTTTTTGTATTACTCCAGAGCTCTCAGCCCAGTCTGTCAGTTGGTGCAAGGTAGAAGTAGTGGCCTTGAAGCCTGATTTGGTGAACGTAGTAAAGGATCTTCCCCCACCTCCTCTTGTGATCATGTCTCTTAGTATGAAGACAGTTCAAAACACAAAATCTCATCAAAATGAGGTGAGCTATGAATGTGGTAAAATTAATCAGAATTACTTGAAAGGTTAATTAGTTCTTCTCTAGCTATATTTGGTGCAGATTCTGAATTCTGTGGGACTAGAAACACTTTTCTACTGATAGACTTCATAGTGTGCTGTCTGTTGCTGCATTGTATTGTGTAGATATGGAGTCTGGAGCTCAATACTCTTTCAACGTACTTTTTTTTGCTGGGATTGTAAATACACATCTGAATAAAGCTTTGCCATCTCTTTTTAATAATACATTTTGTTACATTGATACTTATGTTAACAACTTTGGAAATTTGTGGATTTTAAATTTGTTCCACGTGAATCAATGAATGAAACATATGCAATCTAATCTCAGAGTTTTCTGCTACTTCAGCTTTTGCAGCCACACTCCATTCTTACCTGTTTGTTTGGATTTTTTAAAAAGAAGAAACATAAAACAATGAGCAAAAAGGGAAAAAAAGCTTCAAACGTAGTTTAAAAAAATCCTGGAGTTCATTGCATATTGACACTGAACTTGAACTTGTTTTTAAAGTTGCCAGGATGTAATGTATATTATTGTCACAAAGTTTGTTCATATGCTTAGATTCTCCTGTTTTGACAATTCAAGATAGATTAACAAATTTTAAGAAATAGAAGCTGTTTCCCCACCCCCACCCCCCCAAAAAGGGAAATAAGTACGTCCTGATTTTAGTTGCTCTCTGAGATGGGAATGCTATCCTGGAATGGGAAAAGTAAGATACTGAAAAATTGCTGATACACAGGTTGAGGGTTTTTTCTAACTTAACATCTGTTGTTCATACGAATTAAATTTAGCTTACAACATGTGAGTTATAACCATTTCCCAACAGACCAATCATAATTTCTGAGTAGTGTGGAAAATTAGATTTTCCAGTTGGTATGTAATTTAATAAATCGACAACAGCTTAGTTTAATGTGGAAGAATTTTAAATGGCTTACTTAGTTTTGTCCTCATTTTTGTTTTGTTTTGTTTGTACTAGATTATGGCTATTACATCTTTGATACATCACAAATTTTGCTTGGACAAAGCACCACCTGATCCACCTTTTCAAACGCATTTCTGTGGTAGGTATAAATGAAACACCATATTAGGATCTGAGTTTCCAGTGGTAACTTGAATATTGGGTGTAATGTGACAAATATAATTTGTCTGATGGCTTGATTCTTGTTTTGTACTAGTAGTCCTACTTTGTTCTGTAACAGTAGTCCTACTCTGATACGTAGGTCTGAATGTAAGAACATTTATTTATTTTCACAAGAAAGGAATCTGTGTAGGTATCCGTAATATGTAATATGCCAGTGATCGAAATTTAAATCAAATCTTGTCTTTAGTAAAGTTCTTTGTCATTTTTTTTGATCCTGTCACAATGAGAAATCACTGACGTAGCTTCAGAGATTGAGTTGTAGGAATTAATATTTATTTATTTAATACATTTCAATATTGTCCATCTTGGAGATGTTCCCATTTTAGGTAGTTTCCAATAGCATGGAAACATAACAAATTTAATTTAATTTTAAAACAAATTAAATTTAAAATACAATACGTTGACTCTTGAACTGGGAGAAATAGCCTGATTTGATAATGTCACCCGGTCATTCAAGGAGATAAAGTTAGAAGTAAGATGTGTACAAATAGAATATTGGAAAGTAGTGATCAATCTTTATTATAGTCCAAGACCTAGTATAGTACAGCATAAATAAAAAGTTAACATGAGGGTACTTAAAATATATCAAGAGACAGGAATTAAAACGAGAGTATATTTTGAAAAGGAACATTTCTGCTCAGAGATAAGGAGTAGTAAAATTAATATTTAAGATTAATAGTGTTTATTTATTTATTTATTTATTAGTTCAAATTTATATTGCCGCCCACTCGCTGTGGCGACTCAGGGGGGCTTACAGACAATACATTACATTACAATACAATGCAATATGTTGGGGTGGGCACAGTTACAACTATTACTAAGCCTATGATGTAATGCTAGTGGTTTATTTAGCTGAATTGTTCTTCTGATCTTACATGCTGCAGCACCTGGCAGTATTGTGGGTGAAGGTGGTTCTTTCATCAAGTAGCAGCCAGTGGGTGTATGTGGTGTTTGGCCGGCTAGGATACTTGTGGAGCAGCAGAAATATGAACTTGTTCTGGATGTCTCTATAAAAAGGGTAAATGCCAAGAACGTGTTCTATGGTTTCAGTTTCTCCAGTTTTACAGGGCATTATCTCTTTGAGATTGGTGTCTTTTGGAACTTTCCCTCGAGAATTGCAGAAGTTCGATCCGTTGTGAGAGAGGAAACTAGTGACCATTTCGTGTGGGTGGGGAGCATCCACGGGGGTGGGGGACATCCACGAGGGTCAGTGGGGGACGTCCACAGGGTGGGAAGCAGGGGGCTTAAGTATGTATGTCATCTTAAATGTGAGACTTCCCACAAAATCTCATTTGCTTTTTTTTTTTAACTATATAGAAACAATCAAGCCTGGATGTATCACATCCAAAGGGGGGATGCAACAAATATTGTGGCATTACACATTTGCCAATGAATTAGCATCTGTTGACAATGGTTTGCGTAACCCAGGCAAAACTGCAGCATATAACAACCTGTTAGATGTGGTGCATCAGCTTGCAAGAGAAGTTTGTTTTGCAACCATTTGTCCCAGAAACCCCTGACTATATTCAGACCCTTGAAATGCATGTCCAGCATGTCTCTCTGGATTCTGGTTTTGTAATTCCTCTGCTCTAGATCAGCAACCCTCAAGTCTGTGGCCGAGTGTCCAGGCAGATTAAAGTACACTAGTATCTTGGATAACATTAAGACTTAGTTCCACAAGTCTTAACGTTACCCAATTTTTAATGTTGTGCACGTTAAGGCATGGGGAAAACAAGTGTTATGCCTTCTTGCAATAAATGTGTAATTTCTCCATACTATTGAGGCTCATATAAAAGTTAGATCATATTCAAAGCTTTACAGAATATGAGTTATCTCATTACAGCTTTTATATTGTATACTTTTGATTGATTCTTAATTTCTTCGCAGTTATTTCTAAACCGAATGATTGCATTTTCCCATATGACTTCAAAGAAATGGTGAAGAAGAAGGTATTTCTCTTTTTCTTGCCCTTAACTTCTCATATGGTGATCTTCAGATTTATCTAAAGATTGGTCCCATGTCCATGGGTGTAAACACATGAAATTTACCTTTCTGTTTGTATTGGCATAAAAATTTGTTGAGTCTAACCTTATTTGTAGTAAATCCACATGTCCCTGCTTTATCTGCTATATCCGTGGTTCCCTTTCTTAGCTTGCTGTACTTTTGATTGCAAGCCAGAGTGGTGTTTACTACATTTCGAGCTACTTGATGTAAAAGTTCTTCCTGATTTAAAAGATATTTTTTTTGTGTGGATCAAGTCTGTTTTATAAGAACAGCTTTTTGTGCATGTTTATTACCATTCACTTATTGTTTATGTAAAGTTCATTTACCTTGCTGTTTTGCTGAAAAGTCTCCCAATTAATAGACCTGGTAGTACAGTAAAACCTCAGGTTACGACAGAGGTCCGTTCCTACAGCCTCCGTCATAACACGAAAAAATCATAATCCGAAGCACGTTTTCCAATAGGAATGCATTGACAAAAATAATAAAAAACCAAAAAATGCCAGATACGATTGTCCGTCACCCCCACAAAAGTAACAAAGTGATCTCCCTACCTTTTACAAACCATTTGGGGACCTTTTCTGCTCCGTTCCAACCTGGGGGAGGTACGCGTTGAGCCCATTTTCCGCACCTTCCAGCACAGGGAGAGTATGGGGACCTTGTCCGCTCGGTTCCCACCTTCCTCTGAGCTCCCTGGGAAGCACCACAGCTGAAAACGTGCACATCCCCCAGGCATTGGGACTTCAGATGGAGGTGGGTTACCATTTTAAACTCTAAAATGGCGGTGGTGGCCATTTTAAACTAAAATGCTGGTGGCCATTTTTAATGTGATTTTATTGTGTATTGTGTACTGTTATCAGCCGCCTGGAGTCACGCTTGTTGATTGGGTGCATATAATAATAATAATAATAATAATAATAATAATAATAATAATAATAATAATAATAATAATAATGATGATGATGATGATGATGATGATGATGATGATGATGATGATGATGATGATGATGATGATGCACAATTTTCGGTCGTAAACTGAAAATCGGTCGTATCCTGGATAATTTTATAAATTGAATGCCCTGTCGTAACTCGCAGCAAATGTAACCCAGGGCAGTCGTATGCTGGAGTTTTACTGTATTCCATTCTTGGAGGGTAGGAAGCAAATGCCAGGTGGATTGAGCCAGGTTGACTGAAGGGAGGGGTAACTCACTTCTTTGTTTCCTCTTTTACCCTATCACGTACTTGCTGATAAGTTTACACATATATTTTTCTTTGTTTTTCTGTTGAAGTGCTTTTGGTGGGATTTCTGTACCTTGGAGTGTAGCATTTAGTTTTTTGCATTTAGGGCTATTCATTCCAAAACATGGAAAATTGAGTAACTGAGCATATCTATGTAGTCCAGGGTTGGCCAAATTTTTCAGGTCACAGACTGGTCAGATGGTTCCACCCACCAAAAGCAAAAGTAAAATGCATCCGTGTATGTGCAAAACGCTGCCATAAATGCATCCATGGCTGTCGTAAATGGGTTTTGCGCATGGGTGGGCACGTTTTGCTTCCAGAAGCGGTGCAGCCATCATAGGCCAGATTATTTGGTGTTGTGGGCCGGATCCAGCCCGTGGGCTGTAGTTTGGCCACCCCTGATGTAGTCCAATATTTAATTCTCCTCAACACTTACATTGTTTGTGTTGTCTTGTTTAGAATGCTAAAATTGAGGTTGCCACAACAGAGAGGACGCTACTAGGTTTTTTCCTTGCAAAGGTGCATAAAATTGATCCAGATATTATTGTGGTAAGAAACTTTTTATTTGTTTTTCGCTCTTAAGACACTCCCCTATTGACATTGACTGGGCTGCTGTGAAATTTTAATAGCTAAGGTTGAATTTGGTAGTAGCAGAAGTTACAACAGAACATGCTATGGATGAAGAGGACAGAATAGGGAAAGATATGTAGCAGAGATCTGGAAAGGAGGTGTTCAGAACATCTGCCATTGACAGGCAAATAAAAATTGGGTTTTTAATGGGAAATTAATGTGTTAAGGGTTTTCAAAGAGATATCATATTCATTCGGTATACAGTAATACCTTGGATAATTATTGCATTGGATAACATTTGCCAAATTTTGAATTTTTTTTTTGCATCGGATCATGATCTGTTAGGGTTATCCGATGCAATCGTTCGTAGCAGTGGGGTGCCTGGGAAGCTGAATGGGGGCTCCCCATTTGGCTTCCCAGCTACCCTGCAGCTGCGGGGGCAGGGGCGGAGTGACTGGGAAGCCGACGGGGGACTCCCCCATCAGCTTCCCCAGCCACCCCGTAGCTGCAGAAGCAGGGGCGGGGGCATTGGAAAGCCGACAGAGGACTCCCCCATCAGCTTCCCCAGTCACCCTGCAGCTGTGGGGGCAGGGGTGGGGAGGCTGGGGAAGCCGATGGGGGACTCGCCATCGGCTTCCCCAGCCACCTTATCCCTGCCTACTCAGCTGCGGATCGGGTCCCCCGACCTCCCTGGAGCCGGCAGGGGTGCCGGAGAGCCCGAAATGGATGAAAAAAACTTCCATTTTTTCACCTATTTCAGGCTCTCAGTCACCCCTGCCACCTCCTGGGAGGTTGGCCACCCCAATCTGCACTGTTTCTGAACTTCCCCGATGTACCCGACCAGTGCACTGAGTCAAAACGCCGGGATTCGAATCCTGGCATTTTGACTCAGTGCACTGGCTGGGGAGGTTGGGGAACATTGGGAACAGAGCGGATCGGGTCCCCCGATCTCCCCGGAGATGGCAGGGGTGGCAGAGAGCCCTAAATGGACAAAACACCTTCATCCCCCCCCCCCCCCCCGTTTCGGGCTCTCTGGCATCCCTGCCACCTCCAGGGAGGTTAGGGGACCCGATCCGTGCTGTTCCCGACCTCTGCAGACACTGCGATCCGCCTGCCTCTTTGGAAAGGGCAGTGGGGATTCCACTCATGGAATCTCCACTGCCCTTTCCAAAGAGGCAGGCGGATCGCCCCCCTGTTCCCTTTCCTCTTTGGAAAGGGAACAGGGCTTTTTTTTAACGTTGTGCGATCAATGCATTGCACAATGTTAAAAAACGGATAACGACGAGACTTGTGGAACCTTACAGTTTTGGGAAGTAGTCCATTGTGTATTTTGTTGTTTTATATGTAGTGTTCCTCTGTAAGAAATAAATTTAAGAGAAAATGTTGCTTATTTTAGTTGTGTGTTCTATATTAAAGGATTCATGTGAATAGTTATACTGTATATTCCTTGTGAAGTTTTTGAATAATACAGACTCCTAATATCTGTTTTGTATTATACTGAATATTTATAGTAGATGCATTTGTCCATTTGTTTATTTTTGTTTCACTTTTTAAGGGACACAATATTTATGGTTTTGATCTAGAACTTCTTCTCCAAAGAATTAACTTTTGCAAAGTTCCACACTGGTCCAAGATTGGCCGATTGAGGAGATCAAACATGCCAAAGCTTGGGGTAAAACATTGATTACATCTTATTACCTTGAGGTTAAAAAAGAGTTGTTTTAGTTGCTCTACTTTAAATTTCCTGTCAATTTGCCTTTATTGGTCATGTACTGTGGATTATATACTGTATCAGTTTTAGATTGCAGTGATGATGAGAGTCTTATTTTCAACAATGAGACAAAACCAAGTCAATATAGTTGACTTGTCTCAGCAAGTTGGAGTTATTGATGTATGAATGGCTAATAGAGTTGTTTTGTAGGTAATAAATTATGGGGAAATGTATTTTAGCTTAGCTAACCAATTTGTTCCTTAGAGAAAAGTCAGTGGTTGGTTCTTTGAGAACAGATTTTATATTGCTGCAAAACACTCTATGTAATACAGTTGTACCTCGCTTAAAGAGCATAATGCGTTCCACAGGATTGCTCTTTAAGCGAGTTTGCTCTTTAAGCGAAACACCATTGTAAGTGACCAATTGTGGGGGGGATTGCGAACCCCAATTTATTTGTTAAGCAAGTTTTAAGTGAAGCAAACATTCAGAGAAATTCTGCTCTTTAAGAGAGTTACTCTTTAAGCAAGGCGCTCTTTATGCGAGGTTTGACTGTACTTTACAAAAGTGCTACCTACTGGGTGGCTTGATGTTTTTCAGAACACATCAAATATTCTCTTAAAATGTGTTTAATAATCAAGAAATGTAATTTCTTATTGCAACTGTTATAGCTGTTGGCAACTAAATGCCATCCCATTCACTTTGATTAGCAAAGCAGATACACTTATGATTATGAATTGATTAGTTGCAATCACCTTTGGTGAAACTATGGAGTTGCTCTTTAGTGTTTGTGATAGATGATAAATTAAATCCTTAATGTCATTATCAAGTTGTTTGCATCTATATGGTATAAAGAAGCAACTTCTATATTATGTACAAACTAGGCAATTAGTCCTGGAAGATATGGGTGCAAGCTCTAAAGGTATCTTTTTTTTCATGATGATTAAGGGTCGTAGTGGATTTGCTGAAAAGAATGCAACTTGTGGCCGCATGATCTGTGATGTAGAAATTTCAGCAAAGGAACTGATTCGTTGTAAAAGTTATCATTTGACTGAACTAGTTGGTCAGATTCTGAAAATGGAAAGAGTGACAATTGTACCAGGGGAGATAAGAAATATGTACAGGTATGTGGTTGACATTTTTGTTATGACATGGCAGTTTTACGACCACTGACCAGAACAACTATTCATTATATCTGTGATAGGTAATATGGTATCCCAAAAATTGTTTTTGTCTTCAGTTCCTCTCATGCTAACTATAGGCCAAGATGACTGGATTGATCTGCAGAGTTATAATTCAAAGCATTTGATAGGCACATGCTTGCTTAACCCCAATTTGTAGAATCAAGAAAGATGTCTAAAATTTCATTTACCTGCTAAGAAAAATATTTGCTGGTATTTGAACAATATATTTGTTATTTATTTTAAACACTTAGACTCTGGCTTTCTCCTCAAGCGGACCTAAGGTGGCTTATAACATTCAAATACTATAAAAACTGGAAGGGAAGGAACAAAAACAGATTCCTTCCCATTCCTAGCTGTGGGCAGCCAGCTAGTAAGAAGATGTCTTCCTAGAATTTTTAAAAAGATGAAAGAAGTAACCAATACTGAGGGTGTTTTGTATGAGAGACTGCTAGATTGACCTGAGAGTATCTCCCCCATTCATCAAAAAGAGAGTTCACTTTTTTATTTTTGCATTTAATGTCTGATTTTTTTAGCTTTAATTCACACTAACCTCCAGTTTATGAATGTGGGATGTTGTGCTCATTCATTCGAATTTATATGCTGCCCTCCTTGCAGGGGCAACCCAGGGCGGTTTACAACATCATAAAAACCAAAGCCATTACCTAAAACTTCAAAATTTACAGTTATAAAAAATTTAAAATTTTAAAAGATACAATAATCAATCAAAAATTAAAAGCTAAATCTTAAAAATAGAAAGATTAAAAGACTAAGGAAGAGATAGAACTCAAACTAACCAGTGAGCTGGGGGCATTGTACCATCAGGACCCCATACCTGCTCCGCCAGCCATATTTTTAAGATCTTCCTAAAGGACAGCAACTCCATCTGGAGACTTTTTTTTGAATAGTAGCCATGTTAGTGTGTGGTTCAGGCATATCAAAAAATAAAATAAAAAACACTGAAGCACTTTAAAGACTAAATGCTATATTTTTATTGTTAGCTTTTGTGGATCAAGTCCACTTCTTCAGACGAGTGAAACTTACAGGCATGGTTTATATACACCAAATTCAGGAGTCAAAGGGAGAAGGGCCTGCTCAAGCAGGATTACAGACAAGCAAGCACAACAATATAGCTTCCCACAGCCATCAGCAACAATAGATTATTCAGATTAGCTCTAAGTGTCTCCCTTTCAATCTCAAAGTTGTGGAGAAAAGCCCATTCTGGTCTCCGATCAACCTCTTACCTGCATGCCAGAAAACAAACAAAAACACTGTACCTGGTTACTTCTTGTTCTGCTAAAGAGAATTGGCAGGAATGTTGTACTATAATATATAAAATATCTAGCAGTATATATCAATCTGTGTATCAAATTTGATAATGTCCCAGAAACCCTTCGCTAATATTTAATCCCCTGCGATGGGTGTCTAACAGATGGATGTATTTGATTTCTGCTGTCTTCCTTTCGTTTTTTATTTTGTTTACATTTGGAGACGTAGCTCAGTTGACAGGAGGTTCCATAGGGCTGGAGCAGATACAGAGAAGGCTGTCCTTCTAGTGCCAGAGAGGTGCGCCTCTCTGGCAGATGGAACAACTAGGGAGCTTCTATACCTACGACTCAAAACGCTAGAAAATGATCTGATATTGCTGCACAATATCATGTGAATGCTGCCAGCAGGAAAAAAGGATGCCAGTCTTATGTTTCAAATGCTAGCCTGAATGTTGACAACACCAATGGCAGCAAGTAAGATGATCTACAGCAGGAGTTCTCAAACTTTTTAAGCCGAGGGCTAGGTCATGCTCTCTCAGACATTTTGGGGGGGGGCAGACGGCTATTTTACCCTTCTTCCACCACATAGAGCTCCCTTGTGTGGTGGAGGTGGTGGGGCCCCACAAATGGTGCCATGGGTCGTATCCAGCCCATGGGTCACAGGTTGAGAATCCCTGGTCTATAGGATACCCTCTTGGGCTCACTCATTTACACGTGTCAAAAAACAGCCATGACAATTGCTTTGTGTTTGAGTGACGAACAGTTCACGGATGAAAAAAGAAGTCAGTTTCTGGTCATCTTGGTCACAGTAATAGTTTAAATGTTTTTATCCTTACAGAAAATTAGTAGTTTACTAAAATTGCCTCTGCTTCTTCCCCTAGTGATTCTCGTCGGTTACTTTACATGCTGGAGAACACGTGGACTGATGCTAAATACATTTTACAAATAATGTGTGAGCTGAATGTTCTTCCACTAGCTCTTCAAATTACAAATATTGCTGGCAATGTTATGGTAAACTTTAATTTCCTTTTTCCAGCAAATTACATATGAATTGCTACATTGGATTTCTGTTTTCTTTACAACAGGATGTTTATTTTTATCAGAACAGTTTAGTTATGGCTGAGTCAGAGTAGCTCGGTATGTTGTAGCTTGTCAACTGAGCAAAGATAAAGGGTCCTTTACATATTTATTGTGCATTGGGTGTTAAAAATAAAGCATTTTAATTGTTGTCATTTTGACCCATTTCAAAATGCCTTTTTTGCAGTCAAGGACACTAATGGGTGGACGAGCTGAGCGTAATGAATACTTGCTTCTTCATGCATTTTATGAAAAGGATTTTATTGTGCCTGATAAGCAGCTATTTAAAAAGCCTCAGCAGAAACAGGTGAGTTTCTGAGTTTTATCCTCTTTCTGTCTCTATTTGTCCCCCCCCCCCCGGTGTGTCTTGGGCTTCCATGTTCCCCTCTGCTCCAGAGCCATGTGAGGACGTAGCAGATGTGCTACTAGGGTGCAAAGATCTCTCTAGAACAGGTCATCTTGGACAGGAACATACAGCACAATTAGGGGATCAGTTAATATACTGGCCTCTTTTCTGTGAGTGGAAATAACTGACAGCAGTTGTGTAGTTCTTCTGTAGTAAGGATTCTTGTCTTGATGTTCAACTGCATTTCTGCTTTGTCATTTTCTTCTACTTTCACTATAAATCATTTCAAGTCATTGCTCCTTTTGCCATTAAGATGATGTCATATGCATATCTTAAATTATTGATAGTTAACAATTTTCACTCCTTCATCTTAGCTAGTCTGGCTTTCCATATGATACATTCTGCATACGGGTTGAACAGATAAGGAGGAAAAACCGTTGTCTGATACCTTTGCCTATGAGAAACCATGCTGCCTTTCCATATTCTGTCCTAAGAATAGCTTTTTGTTCACAGTTTAGGTTACATATCAGGAAAATCAAGAGGTTGAAGCACCTCATTTTTTTTCCAGAACCGCTAGTAGTTTTCTCATGATCCACATAGTCAAAGGTTGTAAAATATAGATCATCTTATTGTTTTACAGTTCCAGACTTCCTTTTGCTTTTGTGCACTAGACACCCTTTCAGCTTCAATCTAGTTGCATCATTAGGAGCAAACCTATTTGTATTTATCCTTTACTCTTCCTCATATTTGATTGAGCGCTTTCTGACCTGGGAAACTCATTTTTCAGTATTATCTCTTATTTCATTTGGGGCTGTCTCATGAAAAGGAAAGTTCAGCAGAAGTTTACCATTGCCACCTATTGTACAGAGGTTAGCTTGAGTGCCTGTGCTGTTGCCTCTTTCGCCGGTGTCACCTTCAGCTACTGCTGTTGCCCAGTAGCTGCCACCACCATCAGCAATGGAATGATAAAATCTCTTCTGTTGATGTGGTTGTCATTTGCCAGGTGATTAAAATCAGATTCTTCCTCACAGTCTCATTGTGATAATGAAATGTGGAGCAGAAGAGCCAAGGATGATGTTTTGAATGAAAATAATAATAATAATACAGTATTTGCCGGCGTATAAGATGACTGGGCGTATAAGACGACCCCCCCCAACATTTCCACTCAAAATATAGAGTTTGTTATATACTCGCCATATAAGACTACCCCCTCTTCCGCATACCTTCCACACACCAAATAAAACGTAAAAGAACATCAGATTTGATTTCAACATGTTAATTTACGGTAAGAGATAAAGCATATAATAAAAGTCGTTCAACAAGAAAGCAAACATGGACAAAATGAGACATTCCAAGTTGGAAGGGACATTGCCCCGGCCGGCCCGAACCTTTCCCTGCTTCACTCGCGACCAAGCCCTGGGAAGCCGCTTCCCAAGACTTTCAGTTTCCCAGAAGGGAAAAAAGCAGGGGCAAAAAAACCTGCATGTCCCAGCATGCCTTTGGGAAGACTTGAAGTGGGGACTAATCTTGTTGACGTAGATAGGGATTAAGGGTACGGGTGTGCGAGTGTGTTCGGTCTTTGGGAAGTTAGGAAAGGGAGAAAGCAAGCCGCCCTGGTAAACAGCGAGGGACAGAATAACGCACTGAAAGTAATTTTCATGGCTCAAAAAAGGGAAGTGGATTCTCATCTTTAGTTTTCTGAGTTTCTGGTCGAAGAGAGAACGACCAGGAAGAACATCCGAGAAAAGAGGTAAGAACAAGAAGCAACAGCCGTACCTTCGACTTGTCGTAATTTATGGAATTTCAAAACCCACATCGGGTTCAAGGCTGCTGCTTCCGAATCACGGTGATTCCATGCATTAGTAGTGCCTTCCTCCCAAATGGGCAGCAATGTCTATCCCAACTGAAGTTCACCCAGTGTATATGACCCCCCCCCCCAACTTGGAGGCATGTTTTTCAGGGGGGAAAGTCATCTTATACGCCGGCAAATATGGTAAGTTGTAATGAGAGTCCTCCTGAAGTTCTGCTGGAGGCTCAACACCCACACCCTTCCTAACATGATTCCAGGTGTGATGCTAATTGCACACTTAGAGCCACACTTTACAGGGCACAGAGGTGTTTGAAGAGACACTGCATCTGGCTGATATTGGCTGTAAATATACCTGGAAGAAGAGGAGGAGCCACCGACTGGCAGGAAGCTTCTACCAGCTTCCCATGTGCACGTATAAAAATGGACCTGCTTCTGATTAAACACATAAGATTGCTTTGCACATCTTATCATTTCAGTACTATAAGGCATGATGAATGATTGTCTTTTAAATTTTGCTGGGTAATGTGCTATATCAAACTTCAGTTTTATCTTGTTTTTGTACAGCTAGATGAAGATGAAGATTTTGAAGGTGAACTGACTAAATCGAAAACTGGTAGAAAAAAGGCAGCATATTCTGGAGGTTTAGTTTTGGAACCAAAAGTTGGTAAGATCTGGCTTTTTTTTTTTGCTTGGAATAGAACATCAAGTGATGAATCAGAAAGCTGATCTAGATAAATTACTTTAGAATAATGTTTTAAACCATATCCTGCTTTTTCTTCAGTGAGTCACAGATATAATAGTGGGAGACTTATACAGGAATAGTGAAGCAATGCTGCATATTGTGGAAGTGCCACATATGTTTCCATTTGGGGAATATAAGAACAAACATTAGCTTTAATTGAGAGTGTAGCATCTCTTGCATTGAATGTGGAGGAGGAAAATTCATGCTGACAGTATTTAGATCTAATTGAGCTATTCTATGGCAGTAAATTGTTTTCCACTTACACTTGTAAAGCATGTGGAATGAGAAATTTTGTGTGTAAATTTGTACTTAAATATCAAATATGTAAAGTGTTTGTAATATGCAAAATGAAGACAAATAATTGATACCTTGAGTTAAGCCATCTTCCTAATGTAAATGGATAGACAAATTGTACCATAATAGAAAACATGGAAAGGGTAACCATTTATGTGAAATGGCTGTATTTTCTTCATTGTGAAAATCTTCCTTTCTTCTTTTCAAAGCAGTTGCTTTCAGTCTGGACTGACTGGCTGTTAGGACTGCAGTAAATATATGCCTGTATTGAACCATAGCTACGCAAGATTGTAGTTTTCTGGAACTGGAAAGACACTTCATCTTGTTTATCATATAATGTTGTTTGTTCTTGGAAATTCCTGCTATGCATTTCATTTTCATAGAACAAAGATGGACAGCTTTTTGTAAAACAGATGGGATCAATGCAGTATTTGAAGAAAATACACCCTGTTATCATGCCTTATAGATTGTGAGTGGAGGATAAGTGCCACAAATAGTTGATTGGCTGCACAAAAGGCATGAATGGGTTTTAGGTCCCTTTTTTTTGAATTTTTGGGATGTCTGGTTATCAGGAGCCATGAAGGGTCATATGAGGTCAATTTACTTAGCTTTGATGAGCTCAAGGTGTTATCCATAGCTATTCTCCTTCCAGTTTCATTGTTCTCTCAACAAGACAGGCGAGGCTGACAGATGGTGACTGGCATAAGGTCACCCAGTGAGACTTGAACCTAGAATGTCCCAAATCTTTGTCAGACACTAGTCACTATACTGCTAAGGTGACTCTTCTCTCTCTCACACACACACTCACTCACTCTTTAAACATAGAATAGGAAAATTGACATATGTGTGCACATTTGGAAACCAGAGTAGCTACTTAATTGTTTCAGATATAGTGGCAAAATCCTGTTGTTTAGAATAGTAAGTTACACTTGAGCAGGCCTATTGAATCTGTGATCATTTGGTGACTCAACTTTGTAGATTCCATTTCTTAATCACTCATTCCTTCTCCCCTGAAATTCTGAATCTGATGTAGATAGGCAACTTTGAAAATGAAAGGGGAACTTGACAGGTTTCATTGATTCTAATGAGACTACTCTAGTGTGACTTACAACTCTAAGCAACATGATTTGTGTACAGGTGGGATGAACATGGAAAGAGCACCCAAATTAAATCAGCCTCCTATTTCAAACAGATATTTATTTATTTATTATTTATTTAATAGTTGCATTTGCTATCCCGCCCCAATCGAGTGATCCCGACTCTGGGTGGCTTACATCATAGTTAAAACATAGGATAAGCCTATAATAAAAAACTTAATATTTAAATTTAAAATCGCAAAAAGTTAAAAAACAGGGCACACAATGTACACAGATTATGTTAAAACTGAGAGGGTGGCTGTCCTTTAAATCAGCCACCCTACATGGGAACCCACATTCGCGGGTCCCCATGCTTGTCCTGCCAGCCAGGTTTTTAAGCCCTTCTGGAAGGGCAGGAGCTCTGCCTGAAGACACAGCTCAGTGGGCAGGAGGTTCCACAGGGTTGGGGCGGCCACGGAGAAGGCGCTCCTCCTAGTGCAAGAGAGGCACTATGCTTCAATGACAGCTGCCATTCTGAACAGCCTAAACATGACTTTTGTTAAATAAGCAGAAAGATGGTCACAATGGTGGAATACCCAGCTAAGAATGAATACCTTACCAATCTGTAAGTGGATTAACAGATCCTGGCAGACTATAATATTATATTTTAGGCACTGCTTTAATTTTGGGTACAGGTATAAAATCCCTCTTGTTTGATTAGTGGATGCTTAAAGTTTGTTTCAGTGTCTCTTTTTTGTGTGGTGACAACGGTACTAAAGTATTCCAGGGTAACACAGAAGCTATCTTTTCATCTCTGGATAGCTAACCTGGTTGCATCATTCCACATCTGTCGCCTGTGCATCACTAGTAGTGTAGCATAACATGCTGGTATTTTTCCATGCCTTTATGCTGACTGGATTATAGTAACACATCCATAATTATCTAAAGTATCTTTTGTTTCATAGTATTTCTGAAGCAGTGGTCAAAATTCTGTTGCTTATCTTACTAAATTGCACTAAAATAGATCATTTAACTAATGAGGAATTACTGAATCAACTCTTCTGTAAATACAGTACAAATGGGTCTATAGTTAGAGTGTTGCAGTTAGAGATGGTTCATTTGAACCAATGCAACTAATGGAGGAGTTGATTCACCAAATCACCATTGATTTAGGTCAGATACAATTTAATATAATCCAGTATCAAATGCCTCTCTTCTGAACTGATGTTTAACTTGCCTCAGACTCTTTCATGCCCACCCCCACCCACCCCACTATGCAAGTACATCTTTGGTCTTGTTATTCAATGAATGTATGCTGTGAAACTTAAACTGAGTCTCTCTTTTGTTTTAGGTTTTTATGACAAGTTTATTTTGCTTCTTGACTTCAATAGCTTATATCCTTCAATTATTCAGGAATTCAATATCTGTTTTACAACAGTGCACAGAGTGTCTTCTAAGGGGCAGAAAAAGACTGAGGTGTGTGTTAATCTAATGGTATTTTTAAAAGCTAGTTTTTAAAGAAAAATCTAATTTTCACATTTCAGATAAACATTGGTATCTCCTAAATATTTCTTCTATCTGATCGTTTCAGTGGGTTTCTTGATCCTCAGATAAATAGTGTAGTTTTCCAACAGTAATGAATTAAGTGTCTTCACATGTCTTGTGTTAAATCAGAAGCATTATATTTTGGGTATGTTAACAAATGTGAGTACTGTATGTTCAAAGTTACTGTTCTGTTACTTCTGAAGTTTGTTTTGTTTTTATTTTATTATTTCCTATGTATATACAGATTTGAATCTTTTTTTTCCTCCTGAGTATTTCTGTCTTTTCTAATGGCAGTACTCCTTAAACATGGCTCACATACTTAATTAAAACCTTTTCAGATATGAAACCTCTAACAATATTGTACTAACACCAAACAGGATTATGAGGAGGTGGCATAATAGAAGCAAATAATCATTTTCCATCCTTGTGTCATCAGATTATTATTCAGCGCAATAATTCTGAACAGGAACAATTTGTACATTTGTGCTACTCTTCTATGTTAATTTACCCCAAACAATTTATGTTTGGTTCCTTGATGCTGATTCCTAGTCCATGTGAACTGAGAGAGCTTGGCAGTTTCTGTCTAAGATCAGAAGTGCCTCCTTGATTGGGTATGGGATGCCATCTCTGCCAAAGGAAGATCGTGATTAGGATCTTAATCATCATTATATAATAGACTATTATAGTCTAATAGGCTAATCTTGAATATCATTTCTGGGATTGGTGTACACATGATTGAAGAGCCATTTCAAGCACTTCTTGGTAAGGACACCATTCTATATAAGATTAAAATAGCTTGTTGTGGCAATTGTTGGGGGGGGGGGAGGATTCCTCCAGAGATTAAGGGTCATTCTTAAACCATTACATCTTGATTTTGGGCTCAGTGGAGCAAATCTTCAGTAATGAAGTTGAATTGGAACAAGTTTGGGAAATAAGCTACTTTGATAGGGTTTAACTGTCCTGTTAATCTTTTCACAGGATGGAGAACAAGAAGAAATTCCTGAATTACCAGATTCATGCTTAGACCTGGGAATATTGCCTAAAGAGATAAGGAAGCTAGTTGAGCGAAGGCGTCAAGTCAAGCAGTTGATGAAACAGACTGACTTAAATCCTGATCTTTACCTACAGGTATATCAAACAGAAAAGCACTTGGTCTTCTTTGTGGTCTCTGAGAATGCACACATTAAGTCTTTCCCACACCTGTTTGGATACCCTCAGAAAGTTCCAGAGCTGTAATTATACATGGAGCCTCTCCCATCATCATGCATGCATGAGCAAACCCCCACCCCCCAGCTCTCTTTTTATCACTGCTATGAGAGCTTCCTGATCATGGAACTGTAAAACTTCAACTGTTTCTCTACGTTGTCCCTCCTACCATAATTCCTACTGTGTCCCCTTTCCTTCATGTCCTTCATCAGTTGCAAGCCTTATTATTATTTTCTATCATTGTGGCCTTTTCCTGCCACTTTTTGGCCCTAGCAGTCTCTTTTAAGGTGTGAGTCTCCTGCTGTGGTTCAGTTGGTTAAGACGCTGATCTTGCTGACTGGAAGGTTGGAGTTCAATTCCCAGGTACCGCATGACGGAGTAAGCGCAGTTCTGTCCCAGCTCCTGCCAACCTAGCAGTTTGAAAGCAATAAATTGCAAGTAGATAAATAGGGACCACTTCGGTGGGAAGGTAAACAGCGTTCTGTGCATTCTGGTGTTGAGGCATGCCTACCACATGTCCATGGAAATGTCTGCAGATGTAGACAGTGCTGGACCTTTGGCTATAAACAGAGATGAGCACTGAACCCTAGAGTTGGATATGACTGGCTTTTGAGCAAGGGCAACCTTTTACTCCTGTTCAAATAAAGACCCTCTCTCAGACAGACATTAAAAATGGCTTTTTTCTTTTTGTCAAGGAGGGGGGTCACCAGACTAATTCATGAACTTGCTGCCAAAATTTCACAAAGCTCCCTTTAAAAAACAGATGATCAAGGCTCAGATTCCACCTCTGTGAGAGTTCTCTTCAGGCCTCAGAGCAAAAGCTATCTTGCTCACCATCACCCAATTCCCCATTCAAATGCCCCGGAGAAAATGGCAAATCCAAAAATTATGGAGGCAGTTCCTCAGAACAAGGAGCCTGCCAATTCTACATCAAGGCATCAAACCCTGGCCATTGATATGGCCATTGATACTCAAATTTTAACAAATTTCACCTGAGCACCTTTCAACCTCTTCGCAAAAGCCACAGTCTGTTTTGAAAAAGAGGAAGAAATACAAAAATGAACCACTATACTCTTTAAGAAGTCAAAATTGACTCATGCTCTGAAACTGCTCTCCGGTTCTCGAACCTAGACACTTCTGACCTGGCTTACAAGCTTTCCAGCTACAGTCTTTGACTCAAGCCAAGCTTGTTTGCCTGGGGTCAGTTTCAAAGGCTGATGATGTTCACCAGTCTGTGTCATGATTCTGATCTCTTTACCTAGAGATCTTATTATTCCTTCCTGCCACACTTCACCCTCTGCCTCCTTACCATCTGTGTCTGTCACCACCTTGTGGGGCAACCTTACTTTATGGGCTCCCCTGTGACTTCACGTGGCCTCAGGCTAGTGAGTGCACAGGGTTTAGATTACTCAGATTATTTAGATTAGGTAACATAAATGTCAGCTCTTTATCCCAATTCAGTCGACACAAAGGATCTCTATTTTATAAAGTTTATTTAAGTAAGTTAAAGAAATGAATATAGCATAGGAAATCAGACTTGCAATCTACTCATTCATAGAATACATACAAAAATAAGAAAACTTAGATAGGTTTGGCCCTTCTGGCCACCCTAGTACTCACAGGTCCAACTGTGAGGCCCTTCCCCTGGACTTCCATGGCGAAAGAGAAAGTAAAATTCCTCCCACTTTGGTTTTATTCTTTTGATATCAACCTCTTCACATGTGGAATCTCATCCAATTGGAGTTAGTTGATAATTGGCTGGTGAGAAAGTGCTAGGCTCCCTCTTTCACACAGGAAAAGAATCTGCAGTCTGCCTTATCACACAAGTGGCTGTTTCTCTGTTTCTCTAATACAGTAATACCTTCGATAATGATTGCATCGGATAACCCTAGAATCAGACAACAATAATGATTCTGGATAACGATTCTTTAGCGTTATCCGAGGCAATCGTCTGGGTGTGTGTGGATTGGGTAGAACATTACCCAATCCAAACCCGCCCCCGTATCCATCGCTGTGGTTGGGGGGTGGATTGGGTAACCCAATCCAACCCCCAACCATAGTGATCGCTAAGAGTGCAGTAGGGTTGGGGGGAAAGGCGCTCGCTCGTGTGCCTTTTTGCGTGCCTTTTGGATCGCTGCGGTTGGGGGTTAGATTGGGTAGCCCAATCCAACCCCCAACCGTAGCGATCGCTAAGAGTGCAGTAGGGTCGGGGGGAAAGGCACTCGCTCGTGCGCAAAAAGGCACTTGATCGCTTGGAAAAGCGGTGGATTGGGTAGCCTAATCTACCCCTCAACTGCAGCGATGACTTCAGGGACAAACCGCACGGTTTGTCCCTGAAGTCAGGGCTTTTTTTTTTAGCGTCGTTCGATGCTGAAAATCGGATAACATCATGACTTGTGGAACCAAGTCATAACGTTATCCGAGGTTTGACTGTATAGGCTTCCATAGGAACATTTCTGGTTCTAGCAAGCAAGTCTAAACAAACTGGGTCTCATCCTTGGATGAGCAGAAGCACAGAGTTTTATAGTGAGCAAAAGATCATGAAAAAAAAAAAAACATAGCCCAAAGCTAGGATTTTCATGACAGTCTGAACAATTCAGCTTGTCCCTGGAACAGACTCCCTCTCTCCAACAAGAAATTGGAGATATTAGCTTCTTGAGAAAGAAACTTTTTGAGACTTTCTCCTCCTAGGACAGTGATGGCAAATCTTGGGACTCCAGGTGTTTTTGAACTTCAATTCCCAGAAGCCCTGATCAGCAGGAGTGCTGATTTGGGCTCCTGGGAATTGAAGTTCAAGAACACGTGGAGTGCCAAGGTTTTGCCATCACTGGTCTAGGACAGTGATGGTGAACCTTTTAGAGACTGAGTGCCCAAACTCCAACCAAAAAAACCACTTATTACAAAGTGCCAACATGGGTGAGCTCTGTGCTGGGGGGAAGGAAGAAGCACTCCCATTGGGCTGCTGGGCAGCAGGGCAATGTGAACTCTGTGCTGGGACAACAGCATGCATGCCCACAGAGATGGCTCTGAGTGCCATCTCTGGCACATGTGCCATAGGTTCACCACCACTGGCCTAGGACTCCATCTCCTCCAAGAAGGAAACTTAAAACATACCAATTTCAATGGTACAAGCTATGACTGTCACAGCAAAACCTCATAAGATACCTTTCTAGCCTTCAAGCTGACTGTCCCCACTGTCTTTTCAGTCTTCACAGTCCTTCTGGCCTGAAATGCAGAACAATATGGAACTTTCCTATGGTTTTTGGGGACCTCCTATACCACATAAGTGTCCTTAACAGCTTCTTGGTTTGGTCATAGGCCATAATAAAATACACATATATAGAAACAAAGATACCAAAATGTTCAGTTCTTAAAAATAGATATTTTAAATAATATACATTTTGTGTATAGTTAGATGCAGCATTTTTATAACATTCCTTCCTAATTTCAAGCCATTAATTTGATATATTTAAAAAATATTAGTAAGCTTTCTGAACCACTTCAGTTTCATCTTTAATAAAAGGATGGGTTCTCAACCTTGTATTTTTAACTGTCCATTTTTTGAGTCTTTATAATGGGAAATCATTTTCCTAGTGGTGATTGTTTGAAATGGCGATAGGAGTTTTCACTTTCCCATTGCTCAGCAACCTTTTGGCAGTCATGGTTGCTATTTTCCTATTTGTAATAAAGTTGGAGAAATACCAACCTTGATGGAAATCTTTGTAGTCCCTAGAGATCTCATCCCTTGATCTCAGTATGGGTAACTCATGGACACACAGGTTGACTGCCTAGGAAGGACACAGAGGTGGAGTTTTAAATTGCAAGAAACAGTGCCTGGTTATGATATTTGTGTTTATGTTTGTATTTGTTTTTAGTATGATATCAGGCAGAAGGCTTTGAAACTTACAGCAAATAGCATGTATGGATGCCTGGGGTTTTCCTTCAGCAGATTTTATGCAAAACCCCTTGCTGCTCTCGTGACATTCAAAGGTAGAGAGGTAAGTCAACAGTGATTGATACTGTGTTCTGTGTGTGTGAATGAATAAGCAAGTGTGTGTACATGGAGAAAAGGAGCATTAAACCAGGTGGCAGCCTTCCAATGGACGATGTTTATTTCCATTATTTCAGCTCTGTAATGTTTTTTGTTTTAGTATTTATTATTTCTGTTGACTTCCCAATGGTTTTTAAAATGGCCCTGATAACTGAAAATTATGTTACTGGTTGAATGTGTTTCAGTTTCAAAGTAATAAATGGTTGCTTTCTAATTATAAGGGTCAATAATAAAAATTGTTTAAAGCTCAGTATAAAATAGTATTAATATGAGATTATCCATTGAAACTGATGTCAACATTATTGGGAAAGAACTATTGTCTCTTTGCTGTCTTTTCCCAGGTGTCTTGATGATGTGCTACTAACAAAAAGTGACACTGGATTAGATTGAACCAAATTGAATAAATTACGATATTGTGGGTTTTTTTTGGTCCAGTGGACATTAATTTGTCTAGTAATGGTGTGATAATTGTTCAAATTGTTCACTAGATGGCAGTAGTGATCTTGTGTTTATTAACACATTTAAGACACTTCTGGTCACTAAATCTTAATCCTGAATAGATTCAATTTTATAATCCTCTGGAGGATTACAGATTTCCTGAATTGTGGTACATTATAAAAATGAGCATCATTGAGAGTTTGTTATGGTTATTATTTTTTCAATGAATGATAACTGGTAAATGTAGTTAACAAGTAAGATGCAGATGTTTTGGGCTTTAATTTAATTTAATTTAATTTTTAGACTTTTATGCCACACCCTCTCACAAAAGCGACTCTGGGCGGCTTACAGGGATACAAGATACAGTTACAAATTACACATGATCAAATAACATCATACTACGGATTAAAAATCATCACAATTTAGATAAACCCAGAACAATAAATCACAATTAATTAAAAGATTTGGCTATAATTAGCAAAATACTAAAAAACAGATTTAAAAGTTAAAGTTAAAAGTTTAAAACAGCGAGAGGGGTGGCTGTCCTATCAGATCAGCCACCCAACATGGGACCCCACATTCCTGGAGCCCCACACCTGCCCTGCCAGCCAGGTTTTTAGGCCCTTCCGAAAGGGCAGGAGCTCTGTCTGCAGACGTAACTCAGTTGGCAGGAGGTTCCAAAAGGCCGGGGCGGAGAAGGCCCTCCTCCTGGTGCTAGAGAGATGCCCCTCTCTAACCGATGGAATGATAAGAGAGCCTCTCCAATCCGCCCTGGTGGGACGGACAGATGTTCTTGGGGTGACGCGGTCTCTTAAGTATCCTGGCCCACTACCATATAGGGCTTTAAAGGTAATGACCAGCACCTTGAATTGTACTCGGAGACATACTGGCAGCCAGTGCAGCTCCCGAAGCAGTGGTGAGGCACGAGTATAACACCCGCACCCCATCACTACCTGGGCCGCCGCATTCTGGACCAGCTGCAGCCTCCGAATGGTCACCAAGGGCAGCCCCATGTAGGCTTCCACAGATGTTTTGGGTTTCAGTTTCAATGAGTGTTACTGGCCATGTGTAATGGGGCTGATAGTGATTGCAGCTGAAAACATCTGGAGGGCACCTGCTTGGGCATGTTTACATTACTACTCAAGGTATGGGTCACGAAGAGGATTGTACTGTTCACATGGTTTTCAGAGAAGAACATGAGACAATGAACTAGTATCTGTACAATTTCATGTATAAAAGTTCTTTCTATTATTAAACTATATATTCATCAATTTTTAAAAAACTGCATAGGGAAAGCCACATCACAGGAGGGGTTCTTGTGAACAGCTGTTTTTCTTTGTGAATGGAATGTTCTGCATGAAGGAACATTTATTTATATGATCTCTGATCTACAGCTAGGTGCAACATATAAGTGATATGTTGGCATCTCAGGCTTATGTATAATATTAAATGCTTTATACTACCATCCAAAACACTACATAATTCCATTATTCCCACCCCCAAATTTGTATTTCTGATGGATTAGCTTTACTCTTGACAGGGATTGTAGATTTGGAAGACTTGCATGAGGCATTTTGAAAACCTAATACAATCAGGTTGAAACCTAGGGGTGTCCTACTATTGAAGAGACCCAATGAAGAAAGGGGAAGTTCTCTTATAGTTAGATATTACTCATTGTTGATATGATGCTTTCTTTGGCTCAAAGCATTTCTAGGCACTTACAGCTTCTTAAATGCTGTGGTTGTTTTCTTGGCAGAGTGACAGTGAGATAGCTAAATGGATCATCACTTTCTGTTTCTGCTTGAATAAAGAATTCAGACTGGATTCAAAGTATGACTGTTGAAATCAATGAGACTGAAGTTAGTTAAGTCCCATTGATTTCAAGTGTGTCAAGTCTAAGCATGGCTAATTCTGAATAGAGTGATGGACTAAGGCTCAGGGGAACTGAGATCCAATCTGCTCAGCCAAAAAAGTGCACTGGCAATGGTAATCCACTCCTTCAACATCTCACATAATTAAAAAAAACTATCGGGGTTGCTGCAAATTGGAAGCAACTTCATAGCGTGTAATGAACACTCTGGCCTTGTAAGAGCTGTAATGTGCAATATTTTTTGAAAGATTCAGTTGGCTGAGAGCTAGAAACACTTTAGTGGCTGTGAATGTTGGACAGTATTTGCAGATAAGTTTGTTATAACTTCATTGCCTTAAATTATAGCTATAAGGCTTCTAGCTTAGACATTTTAGTGAAGCATGCTATTTTTGTTCTTACTCCAACTTCATGCATGGTTATTCATTTCCAGTTACAATTAATGAGTGGGTTATTTATTTCCACTTAGCTTCTTTAAGATGTTAAATGATGTTAAAGCATGATCTTTAGAACTGCCTCCCACCATAGGCTCACTCTTACAATTGGTTGAAATGTCTTTGATCTCACAGTATACATAGACCCTTCCATGCTACATGGTATAATGGTCAGCAAGAATTTGCCACCATTTTCAATCATGAGTGAATGTTTTGGTATACTCCCAAGTATATAAGTAGTGCCTTCAGATCTTGCATCAGTGTTCCATGCCATGTTATTTGGGGGTGCCTTTGTTGTCATTTGGCACCAGGTGTGTGTGTCCAACTAACTGCCAAGCTAGAGATCCAATTGTTCTTCATGCAAAGGATGAGATCAGTCAGTTGGAATCTTATGCGTGTAATGATATTGGATATGGCTTTTGCATGAGTCACTCCTTCAAAGCACCTCCTTATTGGTAATATGATAAAATATATCAGATCTTCAAGATCTGGTGGAGGCTTCTCTGTTGGAAGATGTCAAGCCTATTATTAATATTTGCTTACAGCTTCCAAGTCTTGCTGACATAGATAACTGTCGGAATCATGATGGAAACAAATAGACAGAGCTTAATCTACAGTGCTATGGAAGACAAGGACCATTTCTTGTTCATCCTCCAAAAGACACAGACTTGTAAAGGAGAGTGGTGTTAAAATGACAAATCTATCATAGTTCACTGTCTTCAAAAATATGTCTCAAAATGTCAATTTGGTCTTCTAATAAAAAGTAGCCCTCAATTAATTTCTGTTGCTGCTCTTTTAAATTAATGGTACACTGTTTTTGATACTGTTTCTGGCTATGTGAGCAAAATGAGGTAAACATCACAAATATCTTCCACCACCACCACCATGCATGTATTTTGTTTATGTATTGCCTTTTTGGTAGAAGAATAAAATCTTTCTGAGGTTTGATTTTGATTTGAGCATGCTTTTTCTGGGTAAGTTTATTTCCCTAGATCAGGGGTTTCCAACTTATGGCCCATGGCTGGCCCTGGCCCTTGCCCCCAACAACATCCCATCCAGCCCATTGCTGCCTCCACTGCACCTAGAAGTGGAAGCGGGCACGTTTACGTCATCCATAAAATGAGCATGTGCAAACGGACCCACGGCTGTCATGCACACAGAAGTAGGCACATTTATGACAGCTGTAAATGTGCCTGCTTCTGCTTCCGGGGGTGTGGTCTGGTCCACTCAACTGTCCAGGGGCATGGTGAGGCTCCTGACGTAAAAAAGTTTGACCACCCCCTGCCGTAGATTGTTGACTTTCTGACATCTGCATTCTACAGTATGTTGCAACAAACTGATTCTTATATGTCATTTGTGGGGCAGTTAGCTTGACAAGTCAGTGTGTCCTTGAACCTGCTTTTTCATTTTTCAAATGAAGAATGAGAAACCTCTATGGCTTGAGTGTCAGCAGTTTCTGCAGCTGACACGAACCTGATCTGTTGCTTGGTCCTTTTCTGTGGGTGCTGATATGCAGTACCAGTGTCCTTTTGCTCAAACTAGAGGTACCCTTTGAATGGTTCTAATACAGCTGGGGATGGTTATGGCTGGGCAGAGTGATGATGTCTTCTGTCTTGAAGCAATTATGACAACTTGTAGAGAAAATTTGCAACGTGCTGCTTAAGCAGCTACTGTTGTGCGGGCTTGATGTTTTTTGACCACATGGAATTCTTCTCTTAGTGCTAAATCCTGTTGGAGGGGATGAGATTTTAGCCTCTCTTCAGCTGTCAAAACAGTGGCGTATATCAGGGTTAAAGGTTGATGAAAACTGTAACTTGAGCTGTTTGATATGGGAAATCTAATTAGTAGTGCCAATTACTTCAATAACTTAGGGCGTTCAGATCCTCTTCAGAATGTCAATAATACATTTAAAATACATATTTATTCCTTTTTTTCATTTTCATTTTCACTTATTTGAATAAGAAATAGATTTATATCTTGTAATCAAGGATGCTTACTGTAATGTACTGAACTGGATAATTGTGTGAGGCTTTATATTTTAATGGTAATGATAGTTAGGTTAGTAGCTGTTAGAAATATTGCCTGCAGGACAGAAATAGCTTTCTTTCTTTTTTAGAGTAATGTGTATTTAGGTACCTGGAGTGCCTTGCATCTCTGTTTCTACTGTTTCACTTGCAAATGACAAGATTGTGTGCTGTCCTCCCTGTTGAAGCATAATACAATTATTGTTAAGCATCAACCACCTGTTAGCATCATTCTTTCTAAAGGTCATTGTGTGGTGCCATGCTGTCTGACTTTAATAGCCCTGTATCAAGTTTGTTGGCCACTATTTTGTATGGGCAAATGTTTGAAAAAGAATGGGACCTTAATATCTAAAAGAAGAAAGAGAAGAATAAACTCTAATGCATTGCATTATTTTTATGTTGTGATTATTGAATTGATAAATTAATACTTGGACTTAGGTAGCTTTGTTTTTACAGTTTCTTATGTACAGTACTACCGTGTTGTTTTACATGGAAAAATATCTCACTCACATTGGGCAAGATCCTGCTGCCTAAGGTTACAGTAGTGTAATCCAGATCCAGGGCCTGAAATAATTATTTTAAACTAAATGGAAGTTCCCTATATCCCCCTTCAAGTTCCAAAACACCTTGGGATCCCTTTCAACACGAGGAAGCCTTGGGGAGCCTTTAATTGTGGAGGTGTCTTTAATAATCAAGAATTGCTGCCAGATCGTCACTGCTAGTCCTAATTCCTGAAAAAGTTTAATTAATCAGTTTAATTATTTCTGGTGGCATATCAAGTTTAAAGTACAGTAATACCCCAGACAACGTTTGTACCGGATAGCGCTAGAATTGGATAACGATGCAAGATTTTTGGAAAAATCTTGCATCGGATAACGTGATTTTTAGCGTTATCCGGTACAATCGTGTGTGTGTGGGGAGGGGGTTGGATTGGGTAGAACATCTACCTAATCCAACCCCCTCCCCAGCGCCCGCCTGCCTTCCCCCCTAGCCTTCCTTTTGCTTATTTTCCCTTCTCCGACTGCCAGCTGATTGAAGGCTTTTTTAAAAAACTGCAGGGAAGGGAGGGAAAGAGAGAAATGTGGTTGGTTCTATAGAGAAGTAAAGGAGGCCAAAGCTTCTCTCCCTGTCACTTCGCTCCTTCCCCACCCCCACCCCTAGCAGTTTGGGGACACCCCACTGCCTGCTCGGCCACAGAGAATCCACCCCAACTCTGTTTACCTAATGTTCTTGAGCTGCAATCTCCACCCTGTGTTCTTGCTTTACTTCCTGAATTGAAAAAAAAGGAAAGGGGGAAAAATACAGAGATGTGATTGGTTCTCTAGAGACTGCCAGCTGATATAGAGAACCAATCACATCTCTGTATTTTCCCCCTTGCCTTTTTTTTCAATTCAGGAAGTAAAGCAAGAACACAGGGTGGAGATTGCAGCTCAAGAACATTAGGTAAACAGAGTTGGGGTGGATTCTCTGTGGCCGAGCAGGCAGTGGGGTGTCCCCAAACTGCTAGGGGTGGGGGTGGGGTGGGGGTGGGGAAGGAGCAAAGTGACAGGGAGAGAAGCTTTGGCCTCCTTTACTTCTCTATAGAACCAACCACATTTCTCTCTTTCCCCCCTTCCCTGCAGTTTTTTTAAAAAAAGCCTCCGATCAGCTGGCAGCCGGAGAAGGGAAAATAAGCAGAGGAAAGGCTAAAGTAGCGTGTGTGGGGGGAGACACTTTCCCCCCTACTGCAGTCGCATGGGGGTGGCTTTAAAGGTAGGGAGGTCTCTTTCTTTCCCTCCCTGCCTTTAAAGCAGTTTGTCCCTGAAGTCAGGGCTTTTTTTTAGTGTCCGATGCATGTATCGGACAACGCTAAAAACCGGATAACGTCATGACTTGTGGAACCAAGTCATAACGTTATCCGGGGTATTACTGAAGTATATATTTATGCCAACGGGATTTTGCCCATTGGGTTTTTTTAGTGATTTGTCCATAACCATCTTTATACTTCCTTGTGTGTTAGTTTTTAAATTGAGGGTTTGCAGCAGATATTAAGTTTATGAGATGAACAAACCTGTTCTTTTAAAAGGCTACCAAAAATCAGCAGCAGCTAAACTTGCTGAATATTAACTTCATGGTCAAAGGTGGGAAAATACTCTTAAATTCATAGAGTCTCAAGTATCATTAATAGGAAATTAAAGGCTGAAGAAGAACAGGAAATGTAAATCTTTTAGCCATTAACCTAATATATTAGTTTTATAAATTCCATTCTAGAAGACAATTTTCCTTTTTACCTAGGTCAGTCAAGTACTTCTTCTTGGTATAGAAAAAAAATCATTCTTTCTGAACAATCACTGAAAGACAGTCACACAATCTTACACTTGTCTTCTTAAACATTAGCCCTACTGAGCTGGTTGGGTTACTCATTGGAAAATGTATACTGTATATGATTATAACTTCAGTGAATTTTAATCAAATTATATTAAATTTGTTTTAGGAAGATATTAAAATTTATGCAAAATTTGACTCAAGCCATTTAGAGGTTTCTCATTCTTCATTTGAAAATTTTGAATAGTCTTTCATCTCTACTAATATGGTGAATTACTGGGAATTAATATATAGACAGAGTCCAGTATTGGACTTCTGATGGCAGAATAGTTGAATCAAACAAAAGGGTGGCTATCTTATCTTAAATTGCAGGGGGGGGGGGGGGCTGCGCACTCCCAAAACCTGTTCCAGATTACTGGAAAGCCATCGGGAACAAATTTTCAAGCAGCTCAGCTCATATTTTAAAGGTGCTATTAAGATTATCAGCGTTCCGTCTCTTAATTTTTGAAATATAAATGACTGCTCACAATGATACTTTAAGGAGTGTCTCTCTATGTCAGGGGTCCCCAAACTATGGCCTTCAGCATCAAATAATCCAGCTTGCACCCTCACTCTGGCTGCTACTTCTGCCACCACTGCCTCAATCGTCCCCTCTGCTTGGCTTGGCATGTCCCTGCCAGCGCTCCGTAGCGTGGCTTTCCAGCGGCCACTATGGCCAAGCGTGGCTTTCCTGGTGGCTGCTCTGGTCAAGTGTGGCTTTCCCAGCTTTTGCTCTGGTCTAATGCATCTTTCCCAGTTGCTGCTCTGGTCGAGTGCCGTGTTCTCGACAGCTGCTCTACCCAAGCATGGCTTTTCCAGCAGCTGCAGCGGCCAAGCACGCTGTTTTCTGCCCGAGTTCATGGCCAAGAAGGATAGCCTGGATCCTACCTTTACTCATGCCATGCAGCTCCTGGGGAAGGGCCCTCAGAGGAGAGTGTGGTGGACTCAGGGTTGTCGCTGGTGGTGTCAGCATTGTGTATTTGTGTGGTGGGTTGGGGTGGTCACCGGTGGTGGTATGGGGGGGGGGAGTGTGGTGGACTCAGGGTGGTCGCTGCCATCACCGGCATTATGTGTGGGGGAGTGTGGTAGGCTTGGGGTGGTCACTGGCAGCTGTGACATTGTGGGGGGAGTGTGCTGGCCTCAGGGTGTTCACTGGCAATGGTGGTGTGTGTGGGGGTGTGGTGGGCTTGGAGTGGTCACCACTGCTGCTGGTGTTTACGATGGGGGAGTGTTGTGGTTTTGGGGTGGTTGCCGGTGGCAGCAGTGGGGGAGTGGGGTAGCCACCAGCCTGGCCTCTCAACAGTCTGAGGGAGCATGAACTGGCCCCTAGCTTTAAAAGTTTGGGGACACCTGCTCTATATGATGCCCCTGATGTTCTTAAACTGTTTTATGACTCTTTAAAATAGCCTTTCTATGTGAGGTTATTGATATCTACGCAGGCAAGAATAGGGCAGCTTTAACCTTAGTTTTCTCTAAACCTCACAGAGTCCCTTACTGTTGGAGGAAGTTCATGCAAAGCTAAACAGTTTTCTCCTCTGCACTAGGAGCAGAGCCTTTGTTTTGTGGTCGGTACTCCCTTCACAGTGTATCTTGGATCCCTGCTGTTCTTTGCTGTTTAGAAAATAGGGGGATAACCTTAAAAATATTCTACTATGTTTTTTTTAATGGAATCTTAGAAACATTTACAGTAGAACCCCACATAACGAAAAAATTGGTTCCACAATGTCTTTCGTTATACAATTTTTTTTGTTATACGAAAAATGCTTCAATCCCTATGGGATGCATTGTACAACGAAAATCTCTATGGGAAAAATCATACAACAAAAAAGTTTTGCTGTATGATGCATCCAATAGATTTTTGTTGTACGGTTTTCCCCATAGGGATACATTGCTTCATATAATAAAAAAAATTGTTATACAGGGTATAGCGTTAAGTGCAAATCCTATTCATTATATGAATGTTTTGCTATACAAGGCGTTCATTAAGCGGGATTCCACTGTACTTAGACAAGAAGCATAAACATTGAGATGTCACAGAATTGTCTCTTAAAAAGTAATTTTAAATTCTCCAAGTCTCAGGTCACTACTTCTAAGTCTAGTGTGACTTCGAATTCTACCATCCCTAGCCAATCCACCACTGAGAAATTAGGTGACAAGGAGGATCTCCTCTATCTAGGGTTGGGGCACAAAATGGCTGGCCAACTAAGCCTTTTCCTGAGACTCTGTGTATTCTACCATTTACAAGTATCTCGCCCTCTGTGTTGTCATAATAAGAATTTTTGACTCATTTTGCTTATCAACAGTTTTGCGATGCTTCTGGATAGGAAGGATTAACCAGCTGTACACCATTGTCTAGATGCCTCAGTGTATTCACAATGCTTTCCAAACATGAGAGGAATTGATCCAATAACGAAAGCCTTGGCCTTCAGTTTGTAAGATCCAAGCAAGGCTGTTAATGATAGGCAATTTTGGAGGTTATTGAGAGCCAGTGTGGTGTAGTGGGTAGTGTTGGAGACATGATTCAAATCTATAGTACTCAGGAGACATCTGATGGTTCAAATCCATGTTTGATCATGTAATCTTGGTAGGTACTGGCAACAGTAAGCCCTCCTTAAACATACCGTGCACTTTGAAAACCCTGTTAAAGTCACCATACATTGGAAGCAAACTGATGGCATGGAAGAATAGTATGCCTATAGCTTACTTAAGTGTTAGTGCTAAGTGAATATGTGAGAACTTTTCTGTTCCTTATTCTTCATCTAACTATTTTAGTCACGTCTGGGCAGGTTTTCCTGCTATGGTAATAGAGTAGACCATAAGGTCAGTGACTCAATGCCAAGCATCAGGCAGAGGCTAACTAACCTGACAACCCTAAAGATTAGTGGCATCTATACTGGCTTGAGGCTGAGGAGGACTTTGCGTGCCAAAAGAGCTCAGGACCAGAAAGTGACTCACAGAGCTGGATCAGTGGTATGGACGTCATGCTGCGATGTGGAAGGCAGATGAAAGGCCACTGCATTATATTCTTCACAGGGGAATCTTCTTGGGGGATTGCCATGATGATCGCCAATATTCGGAATCGGATATGGCACAAGAAGAAGAAGAACTATTTTAGATACAGGTCTTTAGCTCCAGAATGAAGAATGGTTTAGGAAGCTGGATCTTGTTTTGCTTCTATATACAGTAATACCTCGGATAATGTTTACCTCGGCTAACGCTAAAATCGCATAATGTTAAGTAATCTGGGGAAGAGAATTGGATCGAATAACGTTAAGGTCCTATTGGATGGATCGGATAACAACCGCTAAAGCCTGTGCGGTTACAATGTATCTCTATGGAGCTTTAATGTTATCCGATCCATCCCATAGGATTTTAACATGGATCGGATAACACTAAAAATCGGATAACACCAAGACTTGTGGAACCAAGTCTTAGAGTTATCTAAGGTATTACTGTAGTTCAGAAGTATATGCATTAGATTGTTTCACACACACACCAGCCTCAAACAGGACAGCTTAGAGTATTTGTATTTGAATGTGGGATGTCTTCGCCTTTGTCTACTCCAGGGATTCTCAACATGCAGCCCGTGGGCCATATGTAGGCTTACGACACCATTTCATGTGGTCCCCTACTGCCTCCACCACACCAGGAAGTGCCATGTAGTGGAGGAAGGGCAAAATGGCTGTCTGGCCCCCAAAGCTGTCTGAGGGAAGGTAACCTTCCCCCCTCCCCACGGCTTAAAAAGGATGAGAACTCCTGGTCTACACAGTTATTAGATAAAATATTACAATCTATTTGCATGCAGAAGTTCAACAAGAAACTGAAGAATTCTTGTTGAAACATTCTAAACTAGCAGTGCATCTTTTTTATTCCTCTGTATTTAGTACATTACCCAAACAAAGTTAACAAGTGGGAATTAAAGGACAACACTTACTGAAGAATCTTTGCTTATAGCGATTGATATCTTAAAGTGCTACAGCATTTTTGTTTTGTTTATTCTCTGTTACCTTAAAGTTAATGATAGGAATATCTGCAATTTCTTCTTTACCCATTTGTTTATAAATAAAATGTAAAATCTGTTCTAAGAACTAGAACTAATTCAGTTCTGTCAAGTTGTAGATAGGTAACAAAGAGATTCATAAACAATGTTTTGTAAAACTGTTTTTATGCTTAAGTATTAGGAATTTTATACAAATAAGATAACAGTAGGTCTAAATGACAAATTAAGGATTTAAAAAACTCCTCAGCATGTCCTTTGCAGTAATGGATTTATGGAGGAAGTATGTTTTAGTTGGATTTGTAATTAAGGTTTCTCCATTAAAAGAAATCAAGCCAATTCCTGTTGAGCAGTATCTTTCTGTTCAGAATAGATGGATTGAAAGAGTGGGGAAACTGAAATTTTTAATCCGATTTCCTTATGACAAGCAAGTATTCACAATGGCTTCCTGTAGTTTAAGGTTCAAAGATTAAACATTGTTTGTTTTGCTAATCTTCACTGTATTCTGTCTTTTAACAATTAAGAAGTGAATACATTATTCTGCTTCTCAGGGTGATGTAAAATGCATACAAAGAAACCAAGTGAGTCATATTTTTAACTTGAATAAATGAAGCTTGTGTAAGGTAAATATTGAAATGTATGTATATTTCACATGGAGTCCTAAATTACTGGTTATTACTGGTGACCTAAGAAAGATCAGAGACTAATAGCTTACTACTGTAGTGACTTTCTCAACAGCTTCTAAAGAGTGCATCCTTACCATTTATCAACTTACTCAAAGAAATTTGACTAGCAGAATTAATTTTGCTTACAGTGGATGCATTTCTAATTCTATTGACTTCAAAGCAACCACACCACAATTGTTTAATTTTAAATTAAAATGAACTTTACCCAACAGTGCAGCATCTTGAGTTCTTCAGGACTATCTAGCTTTGCTTGTCAGTCACAGGACTCCAGTCTGATCATATTCTAACAGAAGTAGGAGGGTGTCAGGGATCAATCCTGCCAAATAACAAAGAAGCAAGGTTTTGTTTGTACTGTGCAGTTGTTGTGGTCATCATCATCAACAACAACAAAATCTCCCGTTCCATCTACTCTCTTTCTGGTTTATAGTGGAGAAGGAAGAATTCCTTGGAACTTTTCCATTTCCTTAGGATGCAACAAATAAACAGCTCCTGGGCAGATCAAAGAGGCAATTTCTTGGACTACCAAGCAAGTCTTTTCTGCCTCTTTTGTCTGCTACAAGTTAAAGGTGTGCAGTCTCCTTATCACAGTAGATTCCTAAACAACACATTACTTATCAGTGCTGTGATTAGTTTATTGTTAAGCTTTTTAAAATGATTGTCTTTATTATATCATCTTGCTTGTGTTCCCTTAATCTTTCACTTCATCTTGTTTTTGCAATATATGTTTTCTGTAAATTGTTTTATTACTGATTTATTTGTTTTAATTTTCTGATGGGAAATAGTGCCAGGAAAATCATGGCCCTGCTTACCTTCAAGCCACCACAGCTACTGCTCCCACCAGGTTCCCCAGGCAGCCCTTTGCACTGGAACTCATGGCTGGCCCAGGCAAGGGTAGCGTGCACGATCAAGCCAGCCTCGCCCATGTGGAGTCAGCCTAGCTACTGAGCCAGGCTTGACCACCCGATTGCAGAGCACAGAGCTATCCCTTATGGCAGGCAGAGGCAGCCGAGCGCCGATGCAAGAGATCAGAAAATGGAGAGGAATGGTTGCCAAGGCAGCAAGAGACGCATGCATCGGATAAGGCTGAAAAATCGCATAACGTTAAGACTTGTGGAACCAAGTCTTAACGTTATCCGATGTATTACTGTATACACAATAGATACAAAGCAATACAATATATAATATACAATATACAAAATTCAACATTACAGTATAATAATAAAGTCACAACCACTCAAGAAAAGTTTCCCACAAAAACAACAAAGTTCAGGAGTGGGACGGCCATCGCCTCAGTCTCCGGGCGGGACCTTCCTCCTCCGCCTGAGCCAATGCGGCTTTTGAAACCCCCGGCAGGTGGGCATCCAAGGGTTGGGCGGCCATTGTCCTCAGCCTCTGAATGGGACCTCTGCTCGGCATCCATTGGTTGTCAAGGTAGCAGCAAAGTTTTTATGTCCAGTCAGACGGTCTGCTCAGCTGCCTCTCATTCTCCAGCCCGACTGGCTGGGAGTGTCTGGTGGTCTTCAAGGAAGAAGCAGTGGCAGAGTTTTTACGGCCGGCTGGCTCAGTTGCCTCTCGTTCTCCCAGGTTCATCACCACTGCTGTATATGCTTGGTTGCTCAAGCCATGCTCTGAAGCCCTTTGCTGATGAACCTTTTCAGAGCTACATTCTCCTTGTGGGCAACCTTCTGATGGCTGCATCCCAATCATGGTGGTTGGCGCCAAAGAGACAGTGAAGTTGGGGGAGGGGCACAAAAACCCCAGGTTCTTTGACTTGAAAAAAAAGTTTCTTACTGAGGTCAGATGATGTTTGAGTTAGATTCCCAAAGGTCAACCCCTGGTATTATAGACGTGTCCTCTTCTTGTTCTTTTCTTTGTTTAGAGAAGGACACTTTCTTTCACTCTTATCTTACTTAATAGATGAGTGGGTTATTGATTTGGAAGGAGAACATTTCAGATTGCTTTAGACTGGCTATCTCTTGTTCATTTTGTCATTGCAGGAAAGAAGGGAGCAAGACCCAAAATGTTCAGTTCCATATTAACCACAGACTTGGTTCCTTCTCAAACAAATTGGTTAAAATAATTACAATTAAACTAAGGTGAACCTTTTGCTGAAATAGTCACTTTAGCAGTCTGTGCCTATGTATTAGGAAAAAAAGGGGAGGTAAGCCCATGAGTTTTCTGAACTAGAAAACAATCCTTTTATCATACCCCATCTTGGACCCTAGCACGGAACATACAGACTACAGTATGGGATAAGGCTGAAGCCAGTGGAGATGTGCAATGGGTTATCTGTTGCAATCAAGTTGTTTGGATATAAGAGCATGGTTTTTATTGTGAAATAAAGATTTATTTTTATGTATAACTGACTGAAGAATAAATGTTGGCACTCTGTGAAAGCAAAGAGTCACAATTGCAGGGCACATATACTCTATGATGGAAAATAATGTCTATGTTGGCTGTTCACCAAGTTATAAACAACAGAGCTTGAGTATTTAGAAATAATAAAATAAATACTGGATCACTCAGAAAAACTCAGTGAATGATTATAGTATGATACAAGTCAATGTATTCTAAAGCCATATCTCTTCAGTTTTCATTGTGAGAGTAGGATTTTGCCAAGGCTAGTTGGACCTGGATGGGAATCTTATGCGAACTACACAGTAGACACTTGTTCTCTACCCCTAAAACCCAGATTCTAGGTTCTTTGCCTACATCCAAAATTCCCCAATAATTTTTTGGGCTCCCAGCACTTTTGCATAATGTATTGTCAGGTGTATCCTTTTTGCAACGTGTGGAGAGACAATTAACACTAGAGGAAAGATTCCTTTTTAACATTTAACATGAGAAAATATGAGTATATATGAATATTTTGGCTTAATCAGGTATTTCAAAACTAGGTTTCATATAAATGGCAAGTAGCAGTTGTTAACTTAGTAAATATGAATACATATCAGAAAACAAAACAACCCCCCACACACACACAAAAAACACACCACTGTAGCACTTTGAAGACAAACTGCTATATTTTTATTGTTAGTTTTCGTGGATCAAGTCCTCCTTGAAAGGGAGACATTTAGAGCTAATCTGAATAATCTATTGTTGCTGATGGCTGTGAGAAGCTGTATTGTTGTGCTTACTTCTTGTCTGTCATTTTGCTTGAACACATTCTTCTCCTTTTGACCCTTGAATTTGGTGTATAAAAACCATGCCTGGAAATTTCACTCCTTGTCTCAAGAAGTGGGCTTGATCCATGAAAGCTAACAATAAAAATATAGCAGTTAGTCTTTAAAGTGCTACAGTGTTTTTTATTTTTTGTTTTGTTTATTTTGTTTTGTTTTCTGATATGCCTGAACCACAGACTAACACGGCTACTATTCCAATGAATACATATGACACTTAAAACCTGTACTGTATATTGTAGCAAGAATATTTGAATTTATAATACAGTTACTAACTTTATAAAAGTATAATGAATGACTATGGTATCAGCACAGGCTATAGAGCAAATAATGTGTTTTGCAATCAGAATGAGGAATAAAAAGGAAACAAAAACTTGTAACTTCACTACAGGAATACAAATGCACTGAGGTTCACCTTAATGGTGCGAGATTAGTCAAAAGTAGATTAAAACGTGCTGTCTACAAGTAACTGATAATAATATTTATTGAATTTAAAGGCTCTTATTGAAATAGCAACATAGAGGGGGGAAATATCATTCAAGGCAAATACGACACTTTCAGTTTCTGCACTACGTCCATAATGGGGCTCATTTCTTCTGTTAACAGAGAAAATTCAAAAATTCTCTGTTATTTGGTTAGGAAAAGTTAACACAATGTCTAAATCACACCAAATCATTGCTATACTCTTTAAAAGTAAAATCTTAACATTTTAGACCATAAGGAAAACATTCCTAGCATGAATTAAATAAGACAGAACATAATAGTTTTATAAAATGTAAAAGCAACTAGAGCAAGTAAATGAAGTAAAAGGCACTGTCTTATTTCATTGTTTTGATATGCCTCACTCTCCTTGGCAATACACCTAAACAGCTGATGGCATCACTTAGAGCAGGGGTTCTCAACCTTTTTTGCACCATGGACTGGTTTAGTGCTAAGCAATTTTTTCACAGACTGGAAAGTGGGGGTGGCGGGATTGGACAGTGCAAGCACATAATAAAATATGATAAAGTGCATAATATATACCACACTGTTCACAGGTGGGGGGGGGGAGAGCCCTGCTGTAGCTCAAAAACAAGGAGGAGGAGCCCAGCCACCTGCCAACCACACTGTTTGGCTCAGCAGTGAGGTATACTGTACACAGGTGGGGTGGTGGAGCCCTGCCATAGTTAAGCAGTGTGGAAGAGGCGCCCAGCCACCTGCCTATCTGCTGTGTCTGAAGCCTGGGCTCTCACTCTTCACTGGGCAGACCCGGCGGAGGACATTGAGGGCAGAAAGCTGCCATCGGTGCTCCCAGTGCTGCCACCCTACCCACCCCAGTTGGGGACCCCTGACTTAGAGCAACTGGCCAGAGAACCAGTGTTGGATTTCTGGCTGTGGCAAATCCTTTTTTTTTTTTAACCCTTTGGAGCCTCCCCCTCCCATCTATGGATGGGGGCTTTCAGCAAGAGCTTGCCTGAAACTTTGCCCCCTTCTCTACATCCCTTTATGGTGCTTCCTTCCTTGCTTGCCTCTTTTAACCATTTTCCTTCTCAGATCTCCTAAATACGAGTACATTGCTTTTTATGAGTGGATGCTTTCAGGCAACATTTAATTGAAATGTATACATGACATCATGATGATAACTTTCCCAACCAAAGCTTCAGGTGTCCCCCATGGTGTCCTGCCATATTTTACAGTACCTGTCTAGAAAAGACAATTTATTTCCCAGGGGCTTTTTTAAAACAGAGAGCCAACTTTGAACTTTATTCATGATCTAACACAGCACCAATATGAGCCCTTCTGGCCCTGGTCAAGTCAGTGGGATCTTCCTGTTCCATAGTTTGATGCATAAACACCAACATGGCAGGTTGAAACTGGGTTTATTACAACAGTAGGACCTCGGATAACATTATGACTTGGTTCCACAAGTCATAACGTTATCCGGTTTTTAATGTCGTGCGATGCATTGATCGCACAATGTTTAAAAAAATCCCTGTTCCCTTTCCAAAGAGGAAAGGGAACAGGGGGCTGATCTGGTTTGCTTAGCAAGGGGGGTGGGCTGAAAAGGAGGGACCCAAGCCTTTCTTGGGTCCCTTCTTTTTAGAAACCTCCGTCTGGCTTGCTAAAGAGCTTAGCAATCCAGGCCGGGGGGGGGGGGGAGAGGCTTCCTAACAGAGGTTTGGCTCTGGATTTGGATCAAACTGCTGCCAGAGAACTTCCTTGTAGAAGTACCCCCAGTCCCCAGGTGGCTTCGGTTCTTCTGGGAACTCCACCTCTACTTAATCATCCTCACTAAGGTCTTCCAGGACAACCCTCCAGAACCCTTTGTCTATCTCTTCCTCCTCTTCAACTACCAGTCAGGGTGTTGGTCTTCTGTCTGAGTACCAATTGCTGCAATTATTTCTTCCTCTTGTGCTCCAACTGCCTCTTCCTCTCTAGAGCCCTTCTCGTATTGTCTAAGAACCAAGGCCCTATTTTCTCCTGCAGGGGTCATTTCCTGAGCCTGGGGCCCTCTTCCCGTGTCCTCTTCTTGCTGTCCATGGTATCCATACAGGTTCCTCCTCCTCAGACAAATTGGGCATAATACTTATAATTAAACTTCAAAGGTTTCTAGTTCTCCAAAGTTTACTGGGGAGCTTAAAGTCTAGAACTCTGTTAGGCTCTGGAAGGAGGTGAGAAAGCTCACCATCCGAGGTGCCTTTGCCATTGTCCACAGCCTCACAGTCAAGAAGTATCTTCTATGTTGGGCAATTCCTATGGTCAAGAGATGGTCATAGGTTTATTTTTAAGGTATTTACTGTAAACATGACCTTGGGGTAATTTATTTAAAAACAAAAACCACTTTACAGTTTGTAAGTTTAAATATTCTTTAAATATCTCTTATTAAATAATATTTCTTATCTAACTTTTATTTCATTATATGCATGTATCTTATTGAGTTGTAATTGAATTCCAGCCTTTATTACATGAATGTGGTTTAAATATAATTATCTATTGTTCATAATGGTTGTGCATGATATATACTTAACAGATCTGTTACGTGTGACGTAGACATTAGGTCTTTTCTACTTATCCATTCGCAGCTCCTAAATATTGCATGCCTTTCAAAACTAGCAATTATCCTGTAGTATCCTGCATGACTGTGTTCAATTATATTCATACATATTTTGGATTTTTTTTAAGATTAAAAAGTACACTAAAATATGTATTCAGCGTTGTAGATTACAGAAGAAAGCAGTATGAAAGAGAAAATAGTTCTTTTGCTCAAAATTATTTTGTAGTAAGGAACAGGTGAATTCAAATGGAATATAGAATACCATGGAAGACAATAAGGAACTATTTTTCAATTCTGTCCTTTTCTTTTCCCCAACTTCATCATAAAACTCAATTTTCATTGTATAGCTCCAATGATTGATATGATCGCAGTGCTGTCATTTTTAACAAAAAGTCACTTTTGTTCTAGGTATTTTAATAGATTCCCGTTAAACATGTATTGCTGACTGAAATATTAGCATGAAGGGCTCTCACTGGGCTGAGACCATGAATTAAGAAGTCAGGAAATCAGCTGCTGCATTGCAAAAGAGTCTTGTGTGACACAGGATCTCCTGATTGGGGGGATCATTACTGCTATTATGACTCTACTTGCGTAGGACTTTTGAATTTCATCTGAATGTCAGTAATAACCCTCTTAGCAAATTATCCTGAATAAAATCACAAAGGCATTTTATATAATAGGTGTTGAATTACTGGATAGATTTGCTAATTAAATACTCTTTGTTCTGGTGCAGTTGACATTACAGGGTAAGATCTTGAACAATTATTCTCAACAGCTGTACTTTGTTAAGGGAAAATTAACTACAAAGTTTATTTTTTACACTTGAAGTTGGCAGATTTTTGAAATGTGCTTGAAAAAAAAAATCTTCATCCAGTTGGTAATGAGAAGATAAATACGCAGGTGTTTCTGTGAAATATGATAACTGCCAACCAATTTATTAATGAATTTATTGAGACTTGATAACCTGTTCCTTCACATTTGCACTTAAAAGTAATTCTTTATAAGGATAGGCAATATTAATATTACACTTGGTATTAGGAGAATGTTACTTATCTTGTGACCCTTTTGTAAATATTCCGACTGCTGCCCATATGAATACAGTAATACCTTGGATAACGTTTACCTCGGATAATGCTAAAATCGCATAACGCTAAGTAATCTGGGGAGGAGAATTGGATCGAATAACGCTAAGGTCCTATGGGATGGATCGGATAACAACCGCTAAAGCCTGTGTGGTTACAATGTATCTCTATGGAGCTTTAACGTTATCCGATCCATCCCATAGGATTTTAACATGCATCGGATAACACTAAAAATCGGATAACACCAAGACTTGTGGAACATAAGTCTTAGCATTATCTGAGGTATTACTGTATAAAGGAAAAGGTCTCCCTTGCTCGAAAGTGAGTCACATCTAACTCTAGGGTGCAATGCTCACCTTTGTTTACAACCAAAAAGGCTGTGCAATCTGTGTCTGCAAACATTTCCGTGGTCAGGCATGACTAGATCCCAGAGAGCACAGAACACAGTTACTTTTCCTGTTGAAGTGGTACATATTTACCTACTTGCAGTTTCTTGCTTTTGAACTGCTTGGTTGGTAGGAGCTGGGGCAGACAATGGGTACTCACTCCATCATACACCACTTGGGTCTCGAAATGCTGACCTGCCAAACGTCCAGTCATCAAGCTCAGTGTCTTAACTGTGGCCTACCAGGTAGAGACATTAATTTATCCACATATGGATGATCCTTCTTATTTGCAGTTGTCAAGGTAGTCTTGGATTTCCTAGTGACCAAATACCTTCATTGCTCCCATAATTAAGAATTTAATCACAGGTTTAATGTTTATTCAATTCTTTTGTTGCTTTTGTTGCTTAGATTTGCAATTATGTACGTTACTATTAGTTTACTTGTCAGTGAATAGTGAAATGTGCCTTTGAATCTAGAATGGGCTTCTGGTCTTAAAGATAGGCACCAGATCTTTTGTCTGTATGTTTGTGATTCACATGATGTAACATGTCTAGATACAAGAATGGTGTGTTACTGAAAAATATTTTTAAATAAATGGCACAGTATCATAAACCTTTTTGCCTAGTATGTATTTGTGGTTGGCGTCTTTGGTAAACAAATCTAAAGTTTGTTTTCTGATCGGTATATTTTGCATATAGTAAGTTCATAATCAAATTTCATTAGATTCAATCCTTTTTCTTCCAGATCTTGATGCATACTAAAGAGATGGTAGAGAAGGTAAGAACAAGCATTTTCATTAAGAATCAAATCCTTATATGTTAGACTGTATTACATTTCTTAAATAAAACCTAGGAAATGAGAATTAGTAACAATTCTCAGGAATCCTAAGTTACAAATGTAATGCTTGTTAATGGATTATAACTCTTCAGAAAAGTAGACATGGCCTAATTCTTGCTTGGATCCTGTTTTTCAGTATTGTAGGCAAATCTCTTGCATGTAGCATCACTGATGCTTTTGCAGACTTGGAATGTTATAATTCTTTTATGTGACTTTCCACTTGATTACTCAATACTGGTGTATAAAATATTAATAATAATTTCTCCACATATGGATGATTCTCCTGGAACACCAAATCATCATTTGGCATGATGAAAAAGAGCCATGTGCATTTGTGTTCCTCCTTTCATAAATTTTGCTTAAATCAGTTTATACAGGTCACCTCTTATTTCTGTGGGTGTAATATGTACACTTTCAGTTTTCTGTGAGTCTAAAAATATTCAATTAAAAAATCCCTGCAATGCACAATACAGTCAAACTTCGCATAAAGAGTGCTTCGTTTAAAGAGTAACTCGCTTAAAGAGCAGAATTTTCTCTGAATGTTCGCTTTGCTTAACAAATAAAACCAACCAAAAATTCTCTTAACAAATAAATCGGGGTTCATCCCCCCCACACACACACACAAGTAACAATTGGTCACTTACAATGCTGTTTTGCTTAAAGAGCAAACTCGCTTAAAGAGCAATCCTGTGGAACGCATTATGCTCTTTAAGCGAGGTACCACTTTATATATACAGTACAGTAATACCCCGGATAACGTTATGACTTGGTTCCACATGCATCGAACAACGCTAAAAAACAACAACCCCTGACTTCAGGGACAAACTGCTTTAAAGGAAGGCAGGGAAAGAAAGAGACCCAATTGGGTCTCTTTTCCTCCCTGCCTTTAAAGCCCCCCCCCCCCCCCCCGCAGCGGTCTCTGTGACTGCAGTAGGGTCGGGGGAAAGGTGCGCCTTCCCCCGACCCTACTGCAGTCACAGAGTCTGTTTGTGTCTCTTTTCCTCCCTGTATTTAAACTACAGGGAGGGGGAAAGAGAGACGTGATTGGGTCTCTAGAGAACCAATCACGTCTCTCTCTTTCACCCTCCCTATAGTTTAAATACAGGGAGGGAAAGAGACACAAGCAGTCTCTCTCTCCCTGTAGTTTAAATACAGGGAGGGAAAGAGTAAGACGCCATCGCGATCGCGTCTTACTCTTTTCCTCCCTGTATTTAAACTACAGGAAGGGGGAAAGAGAGACGTGATTGGATCTCTAGAGACCCAATCATGTTTCTCTCTTTCCCCCTCCCTGTAGTTTAAATACAGGGAGGGAAAGAGACACAAGCAGTCTCTGCGACTGCAGTAGGGTCGAGGAAAGGCGCGTGCTTTCCCCCGACCCTACTGCAGTCACAGAGACCGCTGTGGGTGGAGGGTGGATTGGGTAGTTCCACCCAAACCACCCCACACCCGGAGACCATTGCCTCGGATAACGCTAAGAATCATTATCCAGAATCGTTATCCGATTCTAGCGTTATCCGATGCAATCGTTATCTGGGGTATTTCTGTATGTATTTCTCTGGCACATTATCAGAGCTGGCCACTAGAGGCCACTGTCTGAAATGTTTTGGAATAGTAGCCATCTAAAATGCAATGTTTATAAGGAATAGAGATAGCTATTTTGGTAGGTCTTATCTAGAACAACAGAGGCATTTGAAGCCCCTTCCCTACTTCTAGGACTTAGGTATATGTGTTAAATATAGAGTTAATTATTCAGAGTATCATGTATTTGTGGAAGGTCTTGGAACATATTTCCTGCAGATATGTGAGGACATTCATGGTTTCTTATTAAATCTGAATTGGATAGCAGTAGTATGTGCTTGTTCTAGGGTTATTTAGAATAGGGGTGGTCAACCTACAGCCCGCAGACCAGGCCAGACCTGGCCCACGGCACATTTCATGTGGCCTGCTGCCTTCCTCATTTCTACCGGAAGCTGACACATTTACGATAGCCATAAAACACACCTTCACTTGCATAAAAGTGTCCACATCTGCCGTAAATGCTGGCATAAATGCACCCGTGGCTCTCATAAACGTGTTTACAACAGCTGCAGATGTGTTTTACAGCAGCATTTATGGTGGGAGGAACCACGTGACTGGTCCACTCAGCTGACTGGGGTGTGTGGTCTGGCCCCTGGCACAAAAAGGTTGGGAACCCCAGATTTAGAGGGTCAGAACAAACCACAGTTTGTAATTGCTATCATTTTTCCTGATTTTGTTTCTGGCAACTCTACACAAATTTGATTCTTAGGTATGAAGGTGTTCTTATTTATGCATAGCTCCATGTGTAAGGGTAATCATTTATAGTATGAATTTTGGATTGGTAAGTGTTATGCTCACTCTATAACTATACAGGAAGCTTATTTTCCATGCTTTTTCAAAGACATTTACTCAGATTCTTAGCAAGAAGGTCTGTTTTTAGTTTGCAAACACTGTGTGTGATTTCCCCCCGCTCCATCTCCTTAGATGAATTTGGAAGTAATTTATGGTGATACAGATTCCATTATGATAAACACAAACATTACCAACCTGGAAGAAGTCTTTAAACTTGGGAACAAGGTAAAGGAACTTTAAATGTTGCTTGTAGCTTTGGTACAATTATTTGTTAACTGTTTTTATCCCCAATATACTTTACTTCAGGGTGTATTTGCTATTTCAAATTAATTTAATTCACTAGCCAATAAGTAGATTTAAATCATGGTTTTCTACATAAAGGCTCAGAAGGTTTCACTTTCATTCTTAGCTTCTTTTCCATATCTATTCAATTATCAATCTTCTTTCGTGTCCAGATCAAACCCGGAACTGCCAAAATGAAGCCACTTTCTTGGCTTTGTCTTTGGCCAAACTTAAGTCCTCATTAAGTGGTTGATTCTGTGTTTGTAAAGGAACAATGGATTTCAGGTACTTTTCTCCACTCTATGTTTATTTTGAAACATTTTTTGCTGCGAAGAAGAGGCATGTGATCTCTGCATAAACAAATTCACAGTTTTAAGAACTGTAAAACCAAGCATCTGTGATAATAATAATTTTGTATCAAAGATTACTCTGGGTTGAAAGGATTTTTGCTGGAGAAACTCCGCTCAGTGGATGCCCAAATGAGGCTCCTTTTGTGTCCCCAAGTGCAGCCTTCAGGACTGAAACCCAACCTTCCAGTCTCCAGTTCAGCATCTTAACCACTAAGCCACTGAGGGAGCTGCTATCACTGTGATAATATCTTCTAGATAGAAAAACTCCAATAATCTTATTGAAATCTCTGGAAGAGCATGATATTGTGAATGGGTTAAACCATTAAAGGAATTGATTACTAAAAAATGTAAACATTGCATGAATATATAGAATCATGGTATATAATTAAAAGTTAATCCTTTGGACTATAAGTGTCTTAAATAAAAAACTATATTTTCTTCAAAAATCATTTTTAAAAGATTCATTTAAATAAAAATCTGATTTACTGTATTTGATGGTGTTTAAGACACATCAGAACATAAGATGTGCCTCATTTTTTATACACAGTTTTAAGGAAAAAATAATTTTCTACTTTGTCCATGAATTTCCAAAATGCTTTGTGTACAGTAAAACCTCCCATAAAGAGCGCCTCACTTAGAGACTAACTCGCTTAAAGAGCAGAATTTTCTCTAAATGGTCACTTCACTTAACTAAAACCAACCAAAAACTCGCTTAACAACTAAAACACGGTTCGCAATCCCCCCCCATGCCAGAAGTCACAATTGGTCACTTAAAATGGTGTTTCGCTTAAAGAGCAAACTCGCTTAAAGAGCAATCCTGTGGAACACATTATGCTCTTTAAGCGAGGTACCACTGTACTAATTTTATAGTTATTTATGTCTACAAAAAATGTAACTAGGAAACACTGTAGTTAGGTGTCTTTTAATCTTCATCCTCAAACCCCAGAAATTCATCTCCAGAGCTAAATGAAGAATCACTTGAAGCTGTGCTTAGGGTGGTGGGGAATGATAGAAGTCTACCTTCAAAATTCCTATCTGGTGATATACTGAATTTCAACTGAGCCTCAGGAGTTGAAAGCTCTCATAGCTTGTAATTTTTTACTGCTCCAATAATAAGTAGCACAGTAGCTATTTCCCTGTGAGGACTAAACTCACAACGTTTTGGTTGCAGTACAGCAGTTTAACCACTGTGCCACCTGGGCTCTTAAGAAAGCATTACCCAAGGATAAGTGTCCCCCCGCCCCCCATCTTTAATGGTCTTGGAGCACCTTTTTCATTTTGGGCATAGGGATGTCTGTCCCATTGCTGAGCATCTGACCCTTTTAACTGAAGATACTCATATTTATTTGGGACCTTCTGCCTGGAATGTGTGCCTCATGTCGTTCATCTCCACTATTTGTCTAGCCCAGGGAACTGAACTCCTTGGAACAGAGACCTATTCTCTTGTATTTGAGAAACACGCTGAAGGCACTGTAAAAATTAAGATGGCTGCTTGAATCAGAGAAGATATCCAGGGCTGTCTCATAATCTCTTGAGTGACATTTTAACTCCCTCACCCAGAAAAGCATTCCCCCACACCCCAGCCCAATGGCTCCATTCACTCAGTGCCAGCTGAGAACCCGTTCTTCATAAGCCACCCCACATCCCATTAAAGAGCTCACCCAAATTGCTCCTGAATTCCTGCTATGAGACTAGAAAACCTCTTAAAGGAGCAAATCGAACTGCCCTTCCCTTCCCCACGAGCTTCCAGAGCTAATATTACCACAGTGGCCCATTAGAGGCCACTACATACTGTGAACAAGAGATGCACTCCATTTTTTCGGTGTATTATAAGGGGTGGGGAGTGGGTCACATATGCCCAAAATGCAATAAATTTTAAAAATCTGATTTTAAAATGGAAGGTTTGGGTGAGTTGATGTGACCCGTGGAGTTGCACGTGTGGCCGGTCCATCTTGCAGTGAAGCTTCATCGTATGAAAACTGTCTATAGCCCTCTAGACCAGTGTTTCCCAAATGCTGGTTTTTGGACTTCAATTCCCAGAAGCCTAAGTCATTTCCCCAAAGCACTGATCAGCCAACGTACTGACTGAGGCTTCTGGGAATTGAAGTCCACTAGTGGGCTGTGTACCCCTTGTTGGGAACCACTGCTCTAGACTGAACTCAGTTGGAAGCATGACAAGTGGTCCCTATATAGTCTGAATCTGCTCTGGATCCAGTAAAATAGAGGGAGTAAGATTTTGGAGGAAGACTTTGGTTGCTAGCTATATATGAAAATTTTCCTCTCAACAGGCTCCTCCTACTCTTCTAGCAAAGATCAGCTGTATATTTCAGTTAATAAGGGTACAGTCTCTGGAGAGGAGTCCTTGGACTGATAAATATGAGTTCCATGTCAGTAATCCCAGAGACCATGTGAGAATGAAAAAGGGTTTTTAAAAAAGTTTCCTTGCTGGCAGATTCATCTCTAGATGCCATCTTGTTTAATGTTATAGCTGTGCAGCTGAATATGGTGACCTGAAGACATGATTTGGGAGCATCAATGTTGATGGCCAGTTCAGTCTTTGAAACTTTCAGCTTTTTAGACATTCATTGATGGCTTTAGTGATTGAGATAAACAAGAAAACAGTAAAATGGTTAAAGTCTTTGCTTTCTAGCCCCCCAAAGCCAATTTCCTGCCAAATTGCTTGTATTCAAATGGCTGCAAGTGATCTTGGAGCCTCAGTTCCAAACCATTGAGTAAAATGTGTTCTTCAGCACTTTAGCTCTTCTTTAGCAAGTTTAACTAAGGAAACAAAGAATCTTGTTGCCTAAAATTAGCTTGTTCTCATCAGCATGAGAAGTCTTCTCCATTTTGCACTGATGTTGGCTTCAACACTTCAGACTATTAGATGTGGCGGGTGGGGATGTCTCACCCTTTAAATCCTGGAAGTTCTACCCAAACCACCACCCCCGCAGACCATTGCCTTGGATAACACTAAAGAATCGTTATCCGATACAAGTTTTTTCCAAAAAACTTCCATCGTTATCCGATTCTAGCGTTATCCGATGCAATCGTTATCCGGGGTATTACTGTACAGTCAAACCTCGCATAAAGAGCGCCTTGCTTAAAGAGTAACTCGCTTAAAGAGCAGAATTTTCTCTGAATGTTTGCTTCGCTTAACAAATAAAACCAACCAAAAACTCGCTTAACAAATAAATCGGGCTTCGCAATCCCCCCCCCCCCCGGTCATTTACAATGGTGTTTCGCTTAAAGAGCAAACTCGCTTAAAGAGCAATCCCATGGAACACATTATGCTCTTTAAGCGAGGTATAACTGTATCACAATCTTGAAGGAGGCTCTTTCTGTGTACCCCGTTCATCCTACTAAGGGAGGTGCATCAGCAGTTTATTTGTTTTTGTTGCAATTATTTGGATGGTTGTTACCAGTCCAGTAAGTTATCTGCAAAGGTCTTAGTGGTTCTGGTAGTGTAGCTGAACAACTGCATCTCTTCATTCATACTTAGATGACATTAACCAGGAAATTTTAAAAAAGGACAAAAATGTTGTGGCACCTTAAAGACTAACTGCTATATTTTAATTTTAGCTTTCATGGATCAAGTCCACTTTTTCAGACATAAAAATGTGACTTTGTGATAATGATTTATATATGGCCACATAACCAGATAGGAACACAGAAGGATATAATAGTTGGCTAGTATAGGAGATACAATAATAAATTATGTGAGTCAGTGTCGTTTTTTACTCTTGGTAATGATTGAAGATCCCTGATTGACATTCAGATTCCTAAAATGTTTGAGGTGGTAGTCATATTAGTCTGTGCAAGCATATTAGATAGTAAATTAAAAAAGAAAAATGTGGCACCTTAAAGACTATCTATTATATTGTTAGATTTCATGGATCAAGTCCACTTCCTCAAAACATCACAACATTTTTGTCTTGTTTTGTTTACTATATGATAGTGTTATTCCTGTGAAACTTAGTTGTGAAGTGGCAAATGGTTAGTAGATAGGTGATGCAACAGCATAATTATTGTGGCATCACACAATTGGTAATGAGTTTACTTTCTAGACCTTGCATTTTGCATTTACAGAATATGTTTGTGAAAAGAGACAATTATTGGTTACTTGTTTTAGCCTAATAGATAATAAAAGTTATTAAATTTAATTTAGATGCTTTGTTCTGTAACCAGGCCAGTGTAGTGTTTGAAAAGACCTCTGGCTATGGATTACATGCATAAACTAATAAGAATCTTTGACTGTACCTCTGAAGTTTGTCCTGTAAAGGTAGTAGTGAAGGAATCTGGATATTGAAAACCATAGCACAAAGCAATCTAATAATTATGGCATTTCAAATTTGGTAATGCCCCTCAAACCTTTGACTAAGATTCAACCCTCCTGTTTCTGGATCCTTGTCCTGTAATTTTCCTATTCCAAAATGGTAACTTTCAAATCTAAGTATTCCTGATGTCTGATTTATGTCCATTAATACCTTTGTACAAATATTGCCCCTATTGTCCTGTGTAGAGCATAGCAGGGCATTGTTGGCAAGAGACGGCATAAATCATATTGGTAGAGAAACAGTTAGAAGCACCCTTGATGTCGTGTAACATTGTTGGGTTCTGTAATTGTGTTGCCAGAGTACATGTTTGGGCAAAGCCTGTATCTGGGTTTGTAGCAAAGTTTAGTGCCCATCTCTGTTTTAGTTTTATGTAGTCCATTCTGGGAATTCATCTTGCCTGGTTAATTTTTTCTTTTCTTTAACCATATTGGATGTGTATTGTAGTCTGAGTAATGCATTTTATAAATCATTGAATTTGGAATCTCTATCATGTGGGTCAGAACAGATACGATTGTACCTGAGGTCAAGGCAGTAAGCTATGGAGTCTGTCATGTACTCAGGATGGAAGCCAAAGGCATGCAAGTAAATGTACTGATCAGTGGGTTTTTGATACAGTATGATACTGAGATGTCTGTGTTGCAGCTTCACAGTGATGTCAAGAAGGCTTATCTGTTTCAAAAATTGGTCCAGGTTGAGATTGATGTTCAGATGAAAGTTATTAAATTCATGGCAAAATTTCTCTAAGGCTTCCTTCCCATGAATCCAGAATTTAAAAATGTCATTATGTACCTCAAATAGAGGGGTGGTGTATGGGTACAACAGTTAAGAAAGCATTGTTCTAGGCCAGCCATGAATATATTTGCACGTTGTGGAAGCATGTTACATGATGTTGTTATACATGTGTAATCAATAGAAAAGAATTCATAGGATGTTCTGGTTGTACCAAGGTTTATATGTAATTTTAAAGCAAGAATGTTAATTAAAAGCCTAAAAATGTAGTCTCCATTGAATGTAGTATCTTACTGGAAGCTAAGCCTATGCTTTGCGGATTTATAAAAGCATACTTTCCTACCAGCAAGGTTTTCACTTCAGGCTTATTAACTAAAGATCTGTGTATTACTTACATAGTCCATTTTCCAGCTTGTGTTTAGTGTGCTGTGATTTGCAAACATTTAGGGTTCCTTGTTGGAACAGAGCTGCAAGTACAGTACTATGAATTTCTGCAGGATTTTCTCCTCTGGTATTTAGCTCCCCAACTGCTAAGATTCTAAAGAGTCATCAGTCTGAGATTTAGCTCCCTCTGCTGTGCCCTTATTTTGGCTTCAACTAATGATTCATGAATTAAATGATCAGCTGTATTAATTAAATAAATAGGTGGGTAGGATTTACTTTTTCTTTGCACCTGTGTTGAATTTGGGCCTGAAGAACTTGATGTCTTGGACTCATTTTTGCATTAACTGAGCTAATCATATCAAAGTAGAAAAATACCTCACACAAAGCTCCAGATATAGGGATAAAGACACCCCCCACCCCCAATAAAAACATGAATTTCACTATATACTCTAGAAATTATTCCAACAACCACAGTACTAGAATTTTAGCCAAGCATCCTAAAACCAGAAGTAGAAGTACTGGATCCCATTTCCCTGGCTGATCCTTAGCCTCCTATGACTTCTTCTCTAGGTACTAAAACCTTGATTTATTTCATTATTTATTTATTTATTTATTGTGATGAACCATACTCTTCCTCACTTCGCCTTGGGACCTCTCCAGTGTTTCCTTCCAAGGAGAATTATTCAAAATCCCCTCTAGAAACTCACCCAAAACTCACAGCAAGGAATGTATGATCAGTCAGCCCACATCCAGCTGAATCAAACCTGGGTCTTGTCTGCATACAGTGCCCAGCCAAATTAATATTAGAGAGGTAAAATGGTAGTGTTAAAAAGGAGGCAAGTGGCCTTACTTTGCCTTACCCTGGCATTCCATTTTCAATAAACACATGTTGATGAAAGAAAGTAGCTTGATTGAAGTTGAAGCATGGTTCTTGATGAATCAGTTTACAGATCTCAGCATAGAAAAATAACCTAATCAAAATTTGCTTTTAGAGAAAGAATGCTTTCAGACATATCCTCCCCTAAATAAATAAAAAAATCTATCTCTCTGTTCTGTGTTACCATATTGAAGACTTCAGGAGATGAGGCCTGTTGGGATGGCAGATTCGAACTTTTTTCTCAAGCCATGTGCTTGACTCTCACAGGGTATGAGGTGATCCTGGGTAATTAGCATACATTCAATCAGGTCCCAGTGTTGGGGTAAACAACTCTGGCCCTATTGATGAAGCATGGCGCCTCCCAGTCTATCTGTTCCCATCTGGGTCCAAGGGAGTGAAAACAAACAGGTGGCCTTTTGCTATCAAAAGAAGCCACACTTCTACTATAGTCTAAAACCTAATAAATTCCATTGTGGATATGTGAAGAACTGGGGTCTAGTCTATTACATTTATTCAGTCACACTTCTATGCTGTCCTCCTCACAAATGACTCAGGGTGGCGAACAACAGTAAAAACAACAACAATAAAACCCATGATAAAATTTAGCGTAATATACCAGTGTGATCTAATTATACTTGAAGCTCTGTGGTTTGTTATCTCTGTGGAATATATTTATTTTATTTTATTTATTTATTTGTTCAGATTTATATTGCCGCCCACTTGCCAAGGCGACTCAGGGCGGCTTACAGTCAAAACAGCAACACTACAGTAAAAATAATAAAATACAGCCTCACAAAACAACCAAAGCAGAACACAGATTAACTCCACTCTGGCGGTTGTTGTGGGCCCAGAGGAGGGGGCGAGGTCCTCAGCTGCCTGCCATGAAATCTTCTCCCTCAGGCAGTTGTTGTGGGATCAATTGACACATTGATTGTGTCTCCTTCTTCTGCCATATGTGAATATTGGCGATCTTCATGGCAATCAGCCATAAAGACTGTCCTGAGAGTAAAATGCAGTGGCTTTTCATCTGCTTTCCGAATCACAGCATTACTTCCGTACCACAGATCCATTTCCGTGAGTCACTTTCTGGTCCTGAGCCCTTTTAGCACACAAAGTCCTCCTGAGTCCCAGGCCAGTATTGATGAAGCTGCTGTCTTCCATCAAGATGGATTCAAGTGGGATTTAATTTACTTGGGAACCATCACCCTTCCCTGTGGTATTCGGCACCCAAGGCCATCAGTTCTCAGGGTTGTCAGGTTAGTTAACCGCCGCCTGACACTCAGCGTTGGGTCCCTGGCAGTATGGTCTACTCTATTACCATAGCAGGATAACCTAGCCAGACTCAGCTGGATTAACACCGCTAATGGTAGACTACCCTTATTTATCCATAGTATATGTAGAGCTTTCTCCAACACCATATTTCAAATGAATCAAAATGTTCTTGCCATCTATATCGTCTAGCTTTCACATTTGTTCATAGCAGTCAGGGATACCATAGTATGGATGACTGGCCGAAATCTAGAGTGACATATTCTTATTGTTCAAGATTTTTCTAGTTCCTTCATAATTCCGATTCTTAGTCTTGTGATTTTATGGCTGCAATTTCCATTCAGATCGATGTTTTAACCAAGGTGCAAAAAAAAAAAAAAAACCACCCCCCCCCCCAAAAAAAAAAACCATTAACATTTTTGACTTATTCATTGTCAACATTAAAGTTACATAATTCTACTGAGGTGTTGATATTTGTTATCTTAATGTTCAACTGTAATTCTGCTTTGCAACTATTTATTTTTTAAGCATATTTTCTCTTCTGATTAAAATGAGTTTTGTTTTCATTTACAATATATCTGCAGATTAAAAGTGAAGTAAACAAGTTGTACAAGTTGTTGGAGATTGATATTGATGGAGTCTTTAAGTCTCTTCTTCTGTTAAAAAAGAAAAAATATGCTGCTTTGGTTGTGGAGCCAACAGGAGGTGGAAAATACATTACCAGGCAAGAACTTAAAGGATTGGACATAGTGCGGAGAGATTGGTCTGATCTTGCAAAGGAGACAGGAAAGTAAGTTATATTTTTCTGGTTGAGGTCTTCTGGCAAGACTGTTGACTAGATTAATCTTTTATTTAGCCAAGATTGTCAAGATAGAAGTGACTATGATCCCACTTGTGTATAGGGATAGGGTTTGAGGATTTTGGAGACTGCTGGTTCCATAATTATCTATTTCAGAAGTCTGTTTTCTGACTGACAGACACTTAAACTGAAAGTTTTTAAGGTCTACTTAAGCCTAGCGTTGCACAAGCTTCCTGTTCCTGTTGCACAGTTAACTGGGAACTTTTTCTTTCTGAACAGGAATCTAGGTAGAGCTAGGTCTCAAAGCATTAAGCCTGTCTCCCAGGTCAGCCACGTTTAGGTCTCTGTCTCTTCTGTAGAATTCCCAGAGTGGAGCATTATGGGATTTGCAGTTCAAAAATCCCATCTCTAGTGCACCTCTAGTGTGAGAGCTGGATCATTAGGAAAGCTGAGTGCAGAAGAATAGACACCTTTGAAATGTGGTGTTGGAGGAGAGTTTTGAGAGTCCCCTGGACAGTGAGGAGAACAAATAGGTCAGTCTTAGAAGAAATCAACCCTGACTGCTCCTCAGAAGGTCAAATAGTAAAGATGAAGCTAAAATACTTTGAACATCAAATGAGAAGAGAAGATTCACTTGAGAAAGCCTTGATGCTGGGAAAGGTGGAGGGCAAAAGAAGAAGGGGGTGGCCAAAGATGAGATAGCTAGATGGTATTGTAGATGCAATGAGCACAGAGCTTGGCGGGTTGAGGAGGATGGTGGAGGGCAGGGGTGCCTGAAGGGTCCATGGTTCATGGGGTCTCAAAGGGTCGGAATCGACTGTGCGACTGAACAACAAGTGCATGATACCATTCTCATATCTCACTAAATTTGCAAAATATGCAGGTCTGATGTGTAATTTCAACTATTTATGTTATAAACTGCCTTTCTCTTATCACAAGGAACAAAAGTACCTTACAGTAGTTTTTTAATACTCCCACTAAGAACAAAATAAATATTAATATTAAAATTGATTAAATCCATTATCACACTGGCACTGTATAGAACAGTGATTCCCTATTGTACTGGTGTACCAAATGCTTGTGGAGTACAGCGCCAAGAGAACCTGACCTAGTGCATTTTGAAACTTTAATCCAAATACATTTGACCTTGGAATAGGAGACCATTGCTTATAGAGCTGATCTAGGGAGAAGAGTATTCACAGACTTCTACCTTCTGCAGAGGGTAGAGCAATAAGTAACAATGTATAATGATCAAAATATTGCTTTTAGGACATTACATTTATTGGACACTTTGGCCTGATTAACCAAAAAAAAAGTAGAGTTTAATATTAAATTTTTAAAATGAACATGTTATTTCCATATCAGAGTAAACAAAACAGAAAAAAAGACAAAGAATGTTGTGGCACCTTAAAGACTAACTCCTGTTTTTAAATGTTAGCACAACAAACTTCTCTTGCAAGCTGATGCATCATATCCAAAGGGTGGATGCAACAAATATTGTGGCATTACACATTTGCCAATGAGTTAGCACCTATTGATAATGGTTTGAGTGATCCAGGCAAAACTGCAGCATATAACAACCTGATAGTTGTGGTGCATCAAATTTGATAATGTCCCAGAAATTCCTGGCTGATATTCAAACCCCTGAGATGTGTGTCCAACATATGCATGTACTTACGGTAATCTCTGCTGTCTCTCCCTGGAGTCTAGTCCATTAATTCCTCTGCTCTAGAATAGCAACCCTCAAGTCCATGGCCGAGTGTCCAGGTAGATTAAAGTAGTTTGAAACGGGTTTCTGTGTATTGCCACTCTTGATGTGTGCTTTATGTCCATTAACTCTTTTGTGCAGAGATTGTCCTGTTTCTCCTATGTAAAGTGCAGAGGGGCGGTTTTATGTGTATGCAAAATATAGCATAAATCACTTATTTATTTCCAAGCTCTTTTCTCAAAGCAGAGTTGGAGAGATACTCTTTACTTTTCATGTGAGAAACATATAGAAGTAAAGGTATGAAAATTGTTGTCACATGTGCTTAAATCTTATTTACAGTTACATAATTAGCCAGATTCTTTCTGATCAGTCCCGAGATGTAATTGTAGAAAACATCCAGAGGAGATTAATTGAAATTGGAGAAAATGTGATAAATGGGAGCGTTCCATTAAAAAAATTTGAAATCAACAAGGTAAATAATATTATTTCTACTGTCAAATTCCAGTCTGTCAACCTATTCAATGGGATGTTTTACTAGCATCAATTTCTTGTGTATGTGAAAGCCTACCTTCTTTCAGCAGGAACATTATGTTCAGAAAGCTTCTATAGCCTTATAGAATTTTGATGGTCACCGTTTAAGATTTGAAGAATTTATGGAGGATGAAACTTTCAGAGGCTGATGGTTATGATGGCTGTCGTCTTTGTTGGCTGCTACTTGTATCCAAGTATACAATTTTGTATCCAAGTATACAATTTCCCCCCCTGGAAATCATTTTAGAAGAATGGCAAGCAGGAAAAATCCCATTGGCATGAATTTGGTTACGGTGGATTCCAGCTTGCCATGCAGTGACCCACACACTATGATCACGGACCCATCTCCTGCAGCATGTATGAAATGAGACATGCAGGATTCAACACCGGGACAACAATGGACTGCAGCAACCTTGAGGATATTATCAAGGTGCGCCTTCACAGCCAGTCCATCTGGCATGGCCTCTTCCACCTCCATAACCGTTGGGAGTCAGAATAGTGAAGTGGTCCCTCCTCCACTCATTTTGCCATTGGGCTCAATATGATGGTTTCCAGTGGCATTTCCTCCACTGAGGGGACCATCTCCCCACCTAAAGGGGCTCATTCGCCCGTAGCCATTGGTCCCTTTAGGGAGTCAGGTTATTTACTGCCACCCAGCACTCGGCATTGAATCGCTGACTGTACAGTCTACTCCATTACCATAGTGGGATGTCCGGCCAGACACAATAAATTGCCTGTAAGATCAGAGGCAGTATAATATTAGTACCAGTTTCTAAGAGCTGTTGCCCTCATGACCTGTTGTAGTTTCTTACACATATATAGTTGACTCCTTTGGGTGACAAGATGTTTGACTAGATGGTTTTTTGGTCTAATCCTGTACAGCTGCTCCTATTTTAGCACTCTGTGCCTGGCATCAATCTGAATTTGTCTGAATTACATGGGTTTTATACCAGAGTGGCAATGCAGAAGGAGGTGTTCATGTAAAGCAGAACTGTCATTTTAGAAGTCAATTTATGGAGAAACATAGATGAACAGACCAGTGTTTATGTTGTTTCAAGTGCTGGTAAATAATAACAATATTGTTGAGAGTGCTGTAGTGCTAGTAAATAATAGTAATATTTTTGAGAGTGCTGTTTCTAACTTTTTTTCATGTGTATTGCAGCATGTTATGTGACATGTTAACTTCAGTGTACTTTTACTTGATCTTCAGGCATTAACAAAGGATCCTCAAGATTATCCAGATAAAAAAAGCCTTCCTCATGTACACGTTGCTTTATGGATAAATTCTCAAGAAGGTAGAAAGCTGAAGGCTGGAGATACTGTGTCATATGTTATCTGTCAGGTAAAAAACCCAGAAAATTCATTTATGTAATTGCCACTATTCTTACCATTAAATTCAAACTGGAACTAAATTAATTATAATGAAAAATACAGTCTGTTGCTACAGTAGCTACAGATAAATAGTGATGAAGAATATCTACAGTACATATGTGTACTTAATTTTTTAGAAGATGAAAAAATATAATGCTTCTACCCACCTCATTGGGTTCATCTGTCTTTGTCTCCTTTTTGTGTAGGATGGATCAAATCTAAGTGCCAGCCAGAGAGCATATGCTCCAGAACAATTAAAAAAACAAGCAAATCTTGCTATTGATACTCAGTACTATCTGTCACAACAGATCCATCCAGTAGTGGCTCGCATTTGTGAGCCCATAGATGGAATTGATTCTGTCCTCATTGCAGCATGGCTTGGTGAGTACTGCAAATTGGCATATATTTCCTAATTGGTTGTTAATAATCAGTGTTTTTTAACAAGTGAGCAGACACTATTTCTTTTAGTCTTCATAATCTTTACAAGAATACAATTCTCAAAGTCATTAAAAATGTGGCTGAAGAAAATTGACTAAATGGGTTAAACCCACAGCGTTAATGTTCCGGTATGCAGCGATTGCAACTCAACCAGCCAGATGTGTAGGAGATCCTGGAGTGATTGTAAGTAGTCTACAAAAAACATTAATTGAGACATCAGATGTCCTTTCCTATCATCTTAGGCTGTAGGAGAAAAGGGCTTCCTAGACCAAAATCATTCAATCTTCCTGTGGTGCCTTATAGTTATTCTCCATCTTAGATCCTCCTGTTGCTTGTGATGGTACTGTTATAATTTTTCTTAAGTGTTAAACTTGTACTCTGTTCTTGGTAGTTAACAGAAAAATGTCAAATAAAGTACAAAATAAAAATCAAAATGTAACTGTCCTGACTATGAATCAAACCTACTTTGCATCTTGTACATAGATAACTAGTAGTGAGGTTTATGTTCTAACATAGTGAGAAGATTCTGCTGTATACATCTTAGGTTATGACTTTGCTACTACTTTGTCTAACTCAAATTCATCCATATAAAGATCAACTCATAAATTCAGGGGAGGAGGATGATTAGTAGTTAAATGTTACAATATACTGAAGTTCAAATCAAATTTGTTTGGTAGCATTTAGCACTTCTGGAATACAGAACTACTCATCCTTTTAAAGGATCCCTTTATGTAGCTAAAGCTCATAGGGTAGCTTACACCTCTGAAGACAGAATCAAAAACTGGTTGATCATTTATATCTATTATACATTGTCAAATACAGTCAAACCTTGCATAAAGAGGAAGCCTGGGCAGGATGAGGACTTTGCCCCTCCACCCCCCCCCCGTGCCCACCCCAACATATTGTATTGTAATGTAATGTATTGTCTGTAAGCCGCCCTGAGTCGCCACGGTGAGTGGGCGGCAATATAAATTTGAACTAATAAATAAATAAAGAGCACCTTGGTTAAAGAGTAACTTACTTAAAGAGCAGAATTTTCTCTCAATGTTCGCTTCGCTTAACAAATAAAACCAACCAAAAACTCACTTAACAAATAAATCAGGGTTCGCAATCCCCCCCACAATTGGTCACTTTCAATGGTGTTTCGCTTAAAGAGCAAACTTGCTTAAAGAGCAATCCTGTGGAACGCATTATGCTCTTTAAGCGAGGTACAACTGTACAATACACTTACGGCAGTTCCATTTTTCTGCAACCTCCACCTACTCTTATGGCAGTCCATTTTTCTGCAAACTCACTTTTAGGTTCATTGTTCCCTTCTGGACCATTTAATATAGGGCACTGAACTTTTAAAATACACTTAAGTTTATAATTTGTGGTTATTTTCATCAAGGATTTATGCTTAAATATAGTATATTGATACAATGTATTTTAAATTTCTACAGAATATTGTTGAAATGTTGAATTTTCCCTCTTTCATTTTCTGTGTTTTTAATACCATTCATTGTGGCTTGTGTATTATAAAAACAATGATGACAAATACTGTTCGGTATGGCATTGTATCTGGCTACTGTAGCGCTAGTGAGAAAAGCTACAGTTTATCATAGCAGTATTAATGATCATTGTATCTTAGCCAAGTAAATGTAACCAAATCTATTTCCATCTTAATAGTTAGCTTGCTGAGACACATCTTTTAAAGATATTATTTAGATAATGAAAAATGGTTGAAGTACTGTATGAGTTTTTCTGGTCTAAGTAATCTGCCATGAAGATTATCCTGGGAATAAAGAGGGATGGGCTCTTTAAGACCTTTAAGCAAAGACATCTCCAATACCTTGGTCATATCATCATGAGGAACAACACAAAGAATAGAATACTCCAACTTGCTCTGCAAGGAAAGATCCCTGGGAAGAGAGTCCCTGAACACAGACGGACTTCATGGCTGAAGAACCTGAGACACTGGTGTGGCAGGTCCTTGGAAGAACTTTTCCGAGGAGTTAAAAACAGGAAGACTGTTGCCATGATGATAGCCAATATCTGGAAGAAGAAGTAATCAGCAAGCAGTGTTGATCAAACTAAGCATTTAAGTAGCAATTGCTTTTTGAAAACAGATTCTGATTTTAAACCTCTAGGTGGCAGCACTGGATACTACTTTCTTGTCTCTTTCAAAAGCTTTCATGAATTAGCTGTCATTAACTTGGAAACTTGCATAGTTATCAAGTTAGACTGGAGTAAGAGTTTGAATTCTTTATTTCTTTCTTTGTGTGTGTGCAAAAGGCAGTGTCTTGCTTTTTTAAAAAATAATTCATTTCGAAATGATAAAACCAACCTTGCTGAATTTTTTTCTCTTTTTACTGGGAATTTTCCTATGTACAAACAATTACAGCAAAGCTTTAAGCACATATCTTGTAATTAACCCATCATTATATAATAGCTGTAACTTAAATTTTACATTTTCCCCAAGAGATGATCATATTAAAGCTTATTAGGTTGGCACTGTTGTTAATGGGTTGTAATGGCTTTTCAAACAAGATGTGTGTAATCTTAAATTCTTCTGTTTCTATAGTTAATTTGCAGAATCATAACTCAATTAATTATAACATATGGTATCTGAGAAATTACTTTGGATCTCATTTTGACAGGTTCACACTTAAACAAGAGAGATTAATTTAATACAAACAAATTTTGGATACTCTCCTTTTACTACTACAATGTGTGTTAAATAGTTAAAATTTAATATTACAGTAATTATTTTTTCATAAACCTTTTGGTACTCAGACACTGTCTTTTAATGTGCAAAAATGGATTTGTTGCATGAAACAATAGTCTATATGTAACAAAATAGTTGCTGAAATTATGTTCTGTAAGGTATGTCACATAAGGCTGATGACATCATCAGTTGCTGAGATTTTCTGGAAATAAAACATTTCTGATTTCCCCACCATCAGAAACTAACCTTCCCCTGTATTGTGGCTCCCGGTGGCTTCCCCATGTTAATAGGGACCCCACAGAAATCTTGGGATTTTGAAAGGGGATCAGAAATGTTTTGTTTCTCAAAAATCACCATGCCTGATGGCATTGTCAGCCTTACACAGAGTACATGTGTGAACAGAAATCCAGCCATAGTGCAGTGTCATTTATCAATATATCTATTTGAAATTGTATCTGTTAAGTGAAGGGAAATGGTAAACCATTTCTGAGTATGGGAAGAAAAGGGTCAACATAAGTCAGGATTGCTTTAATGGTACATTATGATGGTGATTAATTGGATTTCATTACTGTGGATATAAATACATTAGTGAATCAGGACCACAGTTGGCAATATTGTTTCCAGACAAAACATGTTATTGTTAAAATGAAAGCAGATGCAAATTGCTGTTGATGGAACCCCATTTGTATTAGTAGAGCTCTGCTGCACAAATCTGTATCTAAACTTCTTGTTAATGGACACAGAAAGCTTATGTGTACCTCACGGTTTATTTAACTTCCAACATTTGCTTCTTCAGTAAAATACTAAGTAACATGACATAAATTATACTAATGTTATAGTTTGGTATATCTTATAAAGGTCTTAATTCTTGAAAAGCAAAAGGTTGTTGAAATTTTATGAACCAAACTAAGACTTTGAATGACAAATTATAGCAAAGAGTATCAGAAAATAAACTACAGCAGAAAGGAAGGAGGGAAAAAGAAAACTACTCAAAACTACTTTAAAAATATACACAAATCTTTACCTTTATAATAAAATGTAATGTGGTATATAATATCACAGTAGAAGCTATTTGCTGTCATGTCTCCCTTTTCTGCTTTGATGTTTTGATAAACTTAAAAATTGCTTGCTCTTGAAATGCTATATACTGTAATTAGTTCAAAGATCAGAATTTTTAGCTATTTGTTGAAAATACTATTTTTAAGGCTATAGGTTAGATAATTTAGATAAGATTTTCCTAAAGTATTAGTAAGTTAAATTTGATATCAATTCTCACATTTAAATGCTTTGGAAGAGTATCAAAAGTTACAATGATAAGTATAGGGGTTACATTACAATCACTCTTCAGGAATTGTGTTGATTGTATGAAGTAGTTTTAGGTGAATATTCAGTACTTATTTCAACAAAAGGAAGATGCAGAAATATTGTTTCACCAAACTTACACTGAGAAAATGTAAATAGAATTTTCATCATAAAAAAACCCAAGTATCAGAGTTAATGCATGAAATTAAAAGAGATGCTTTGTTCAGCTAGCTTGTTTTATGAGGGATATGCTTTGTGTCCAATTTAATTTTTTATGTTATAAAAAGCTCTTTTTTCATTACTTATTAAGAATGGTATGGTCAGCTCCATTACCAAAATAAATCAAAAAGGTTAAATTAAAATATGTTACTAACTTTGCTTATAATTAGTGTTTTTGTACTCTCCCCCTTCAAATATTTGTTATGTAACATTTCTAATGACAGTCAATCAAACTCCTTTTCTTTATGCTTGTCTATTATATTATTAACCTTGCTTGAAATGTACTGTATCTAAAGACGAAACACATCTATGTAACAATAAATAATATTGATGGGGATGCAAGTCATGTTTGAGTTGCTCGTGTTTCTTAAACTTTCTGGCTCCTGATAACCAGTAATGCTTTTTGTTTCCAATTCTGATTTTTAAATGCTGCTGCTGAATCTTAACGATTGCATTAGATTGAAAATGCATGCTGTTAACCACTGAGCCAAAATGAAATCGACCACTGTATTGAAGTCTGAGTTGGCAGTTGTGTACAGTTTTGAATGAGTGGGTAATAGCAGTACAACCAGGCTTCTTTTAATGGGGTTTTTATGTTCTCTTTTTCTTTTTAATGATGCCATTCTGCTTAAAGACTTTCCTAATAAAGATGCACAATTTTATTCAAATATTCTCTCTGTAACTTAAGAAAGTAGCAATAATGCTGTTCTCTTGGAGTTACATCTCATACACAGAACGTTCTGTTGCATACGCCCCATGATAGGTAATGCATTGTGCTTGTTTTATTTATAAAGCAATTTTGTGTGAAAAGATAAGTAATTTCTTCATGTTACTCAAATCTTTATCTTGGGTTAAAAATGAGAAAACAGGTTTTTTTTTAAAAGCATCTCTTCCTGAAGGCTTGATTTTACTTTGGATTTTTCAACTCTCACTTGGAGCTGATTTATCAACATAGATGAATTGCTTCCTTTGGAATTTGAATTTATATTTCTTATTAATAGGGCTGGATCCATCACAATTCAAAGTCTCTCACTATTATCATAAAGATGAGGAAAGTGATGATTTGCTTGGTGGCCCAGTTCAGCTTACAGATGAAGAGAAATATAAAGACTGTGAAGCATTCAAGTTTGCTTGCCCAAAATGTGGAACCGAGAACGTTTATGATAATGTCTTTCATTGTTCGGTCAGTATTTTTTATGTTTTTTTTTAGAATAGTGTATTTCTTTAGATGATACCATAGAAAGGAGTTCTATTTATGTTTTATAAGAGATATATACATCCTGGTGACTAAATCTACTTTTTGTATACTGTTCTCAGGAATAAATTGTCATTTCCTACAGGCATTGGCACTCCTGAATTTTCAGTATATTTATTGTCTTAGAACTGTCCATTTAGTAAAGCTTCTCTGGTAACATTTAGTTGCTCTAAATCAAACTAATTGGAAGACAGCTTTTTAAAAAAGGTTCTGTTTTTTTATATTTATATTCCTCTTCCCTTTCATATAGAAGTTCTTCTGTGTTATCTTTCCTGCTGTCTTTGTACATCAGACATAAAAAGTCACCGAGCACATTCTTGTCAAGCAGCACTGCCAAAAAGAAGTATCTTATGACCTTGGATCAGAAGTTGAAATAAAGCCAACTATTTAACTCTATTGCAATGTTATGCATGTACCAGTTATTGGCAAATTAGCAGGCAGCATAGTGAAAACCTTGAAAGTTAAAGCAAATAAATTCTTTATCTAAATTGAAAGTAATTATTTTAAGTTAATTTGGACAAACAGCAGATGTTCTGTGTTCTTTGAATCAAAACAAAGCAGTTGTTGGAAGTGAGTAAGAGAGAAAGGATGACACAGATCAGCAATACTTGGTAAATCCTTGACTTTGTTTCATTACAGCTGTAAGTAAGATAATTGCATGGAGGCTTGACAACTTACAGATGGGCTAAGTGTGAGAGGAGCGGATGTCAGGCTCTACAATCTCTTCCACCTGGAATTGCTTAATGTTGTTAGTGAGGGAGTCATTGGATTGGTTCACAGAAGAACAGATTTTTAGCAGTAATAGAAAGTGGGGAGCGTGTAAAGTTCTATGCTGAGATTCAGTGAATTCCTTTATCATGGAAAATTTACATAGTTTATCTGTGGCCAGACTCTGAATATTTGTGTCACTTACAAGTCAGATAGTACAGTTTTCATTCTATTTATTGTAGTAGGGCTTTTTAGATCTTTTATCTTCATTTAAAATAGCAAAAATGCTATTACAAAAATGTCATTTTTATGCCTTTTCTTAAATTGTTGCTTCTATATGTATTAAAAAATCATGACACTTTAAAGACTAACATTTTTCAATCTAAACTGTCATTAAGCAAAATCCGTTTTTTCAAAAATATTACGCTTTAGATTTGTACATGCAGAGTATGCTCCCCGCGCCTCTAACATGCTTTCTGTATGCATAGTCCTCTAGTCTAACCATTACATTCTGTGAAGTTTAGGAAGACGATTTTAATCTATGGAATTTCACATTGGAATCAATCTGTCAGTTTTTAAGGTGCTAAAATACTTTATTTTTAATTTTTGTTATGCATGCTGAAACAACTAACATAGTCACCTCTTTTAAACCAACTGTAATACTTAAATAAATGCTTTCAAAACATTGATCTTTTGACTTTTATATTTGTAGGGCGGGATGATCAAACTCAGTTTGAACCAGTGTAGCAAAAAAGAATGTGATGAATCCCCCTTAAACTATCAAATGCAGATTACCAACAAACTGATCTTGGATATAAGAAGTTATATTAAAAAGTACTACACTGTGAGTAACTTGTTTTTAAGGTTTCATTTGGCTGATTATTTGAATTGAATCTTTCCTGTCTTGATCTTTGTTTTTGGGTCTTTGGACCTGGGAAAATGAGTCAAGATCTTACTCGACAGCCATGGTTCCCAACGTGGGGCACACGCCCTGCCAGGCGGCAATTTGATTTTGGGGAGGGGCAATTTGAGAATGTTTAGACTATGTTAATGGCATTTTAGGCTTCTTCCATTTGAATAGGAGTTCACTTTTTGAATAATAAGAATTATATGTCGGGGGGGGGGATCAGCATTTTAGAGATGCTTAGGTTGGGCATGGCCAAAACACAGTTGGGAACTACTGCTCCACACCATGATGTGAAACTGAGATCTGATACTAGTTACATATCTCAGTTTATGGAAAAACATTTTCACAGTTTGACTGTCAGATGGAATTGTAGTTTGGGAAAGCAGGATATCTCCCAAGAGGAAGATGATGAATAGGAACTTCATTGAAGTACTTTTTGTACCTAGTCTGAAAAAAATATGGTTTAGCATAGAGATTGTGATACTAAAACTGGGCCTAAACATTTTATGTATAAAACTGGCTCGAACTCTATTCTTATTTTATACTTATGTAAGGAAATTGGCATATGTCTTGGTAACAAAGCTGTTTGATAAGGTGCTAGCTGAATTCCTTGGGCATTGTTGATTGTGTGATTGAGTGTTTGCTCAGGAATGGAATCAGCATATTATTAATGAGCAGCGGCTTGCTGTAAAGACATATACTTGGTTCCCTTACAGCACTATAAATCAGCAATAAGACTCTGGCCCATGTTTCATGTGCTGTGCTTAAAAAAGGCACATCATGGTTTTAATCAGTTTTACATAGAAAGAAATATCTTACATTCAGTAATACCTCGGATAATGTTTACCTCGGATAACGCTAAAATCGCATAACGTTAAGTAATCTTGGGAGGAGAATTGGATCGAATAACGTTAAGGTCCTATGGGATGAATCGGATAACAACCGCTAAAGCCTGCGCAGTTACAATGTATCTCTATGGAGCTTTAACGTTATCCGATCCATCCCATAGGATTTTAACATGCACCGGATAACACTAAAAATTGGATAACACCAAGACTTGTGGAACCAAGTCTTAGCGTTATCCGAGGTATTACTGTATTTCAGTTTATAAAATAGATGGCTGAATATAGTTTAACCTCCAAAATATTTAGAGAATACATTTTCCAGCAAATTTTCTAGCGTTTGTGTTAACCATGAGCATTGTGGGTAGTCTACTTTTTTTTTAGTCTGATAAAAGCTTTTTTAATATGTGAATTTTCTCTTATTAAATACTATCTCCTTATTTAGCAAAAGACTACTTATGAAGAGTAGTAATTAGACAATCCCCACACTTAATGTTTACAAAATAAAATAAAAACATAAAAGGAGAATTGATCGGGAGGAAAGAGGAGGGAAAAAAGAAATTTTTGTCTTAAGTTATTACTTTAAAAGTTCTAACATGCTCTTAACATAGCAGGAAAGTGTGAAGATGACTACTTACAGCACTAATAATGATAATATCACTGTCTCTGTCTAATGTATGGGATGGGTCTGGACCCCCTCCCCTCTTATTTTTTTCTGTCTGGGAGATGTTGGGAAGCAACTGCTGGTAGCCCAAGTTCCCCACTCAGATGGCAAAGACCAATGGACCGCTTTTTAGCTCTGTCGGGGACAACATCTGAACTTCATCAAGTTCTGAATTGTAGATTGATTTATTTGGGAGATTAGAAAAAATTTAACAGGGAGAGAGGTTTGTTAAATAGAATTTTTGGTCATTTCTGCCATACTCCTTCCTATATAGAATTCTCAAAATACAATGTTTGATAACAACTGAGTGTATTCTGAAAATAGCCTGACCAGTCCAGTTCATATTAGAGATTGTGAGAGAAAATAACATGACTCCTAATCATTTCTGTCCTGCTTTAGTATAACTTTTTTACTCAAGGAGAAATACTCTTAATGCTAATAAACAGAAAAGTTAATGGTAGAAAATTATGTCTGGAAAACTCTGTAACCTACCAAGGACTTGTGGTTATCAAAATGGTCTATTTAAAGCAGGGGTTCCCAACCTAAGGCCTGTGGGTTGGATCCACCCCACTGTTCTATTTCGTGTGACCCCTCACCCCTCCAAGGACATTTGAGAAACAAAATGACCATTCCTTTGAAGCTGTGGGGACAAAATGGCCACCCACATCATGCAGGCAGGCCAAAATGGCCATCAGGCCCTCGAAGCTGACAGAGAGCATGACCGGGTCCCCAGCTTGAAAAGGTTGGGAACCCCTGATTTAAAGTGTTGAGCAAAACATTACGTAATTCATAAAGATATTTTTTCTGTGCTTTTCAGTTTTAGTGTTTTAGATAGAATTCAAAATCATTCTACCTAGTTACTCTTGTGTGGCACAAATGACATAACTTTTATGGACCAATTGCTTCAAGTTAAAAAAAACACCATAGACATTATCAGGTGTATACTGATTTGTATGGTTCAAAGTGCAACTGATAATGTCTGCGGATATTTTTGAATTTGGAGTAATCTACCTCCAACAGTTATGCCATTTGTACAGATCTGTCAGAGGATTTTGTGTTCAGTAGTGACCTAATGTGGTAGGTGACATTTGGAAGATTCAGAATGAAATAGGTAAAACAAATAGGACAGCCGTTTCTTCTTAGTGGTCCCTGGGAATCCACACTAAGGGGTTAAAGTATGTGCATACAAAGCTTCTGTGCAGTCTTCTAGAGCTCTTTTTTGAGTTGCAAATTCCACTCTCCTTTCCTCGTCCACTCAGTACTGCCTGAATTCCACTCAGTTTTTCTTTTGTCACAATGAGTTTTCTTCAGGAGCTACCTCCATGCAGCCTGTAAATATTCAAACTTTGGAGAAGCAACCTGTTTCTCCAAAAACCTGATAGCAGCAGTTATGCTTCACTGACATGCTTAGCTCCTGACTATAGAGATCCCTGAGGAGACCAAAACTAGAGTTGAAAAGATGGCATTTGATGGAGAGGTCTTATTTAACAATAAAACAGACAAGACACTGGATGACCTATACAAGAAATGAAACATGGCTAAATGAATGAGAATCTCTTATCAACCTTATTCAACTAGACCATTTAAGACCTACCGGAAACACCCCACATATCAATTGTCTCACTTCCATCTTACCAGCAACCTGTTTATCATCGCACATAACAACATTCTGCCTCACCTTTCCCATCACATCAAACCTTTTTTCAGGGCAAAATACGAGGGCAAATCCACCTCAAGACACTCAAACAAGAAACCAAAGCATAGTTTTTGACTATATTTTCCCAAGGTTCAACACAAGGTTTCTGAACTATTTACAGCATCTCATACTGCTTATGCCATACTTTCACTCTTGGTTACTATCATAAATGACAAGTGGATACTACGATAGATTTGTTACAGTAGACCTGGCAGTTGTGTATTTTCATATTCCCATAAATAGAGGACCATTGTTTCCTCCGCTTCATACTCAAAAACTGCATTTTCAAGTATACATGCTTCCCTTTGGCCTATGCACCACCCCCACTGCTTACTTCAGAACCGGGTATTACCATCTACTTCTGCATATATGAATGGGTGATAGTATTGTTATCTAAGGCCCAAAAGGAAACATGTTGTGAGTTCGATCCTGATGGGGATCAAGGTTCACTCAGCTTTCTAGTCTTCCAAGATTGTTAAAATGAGTACCCAGCATGTTGGGGCAAATTGCTAATTAACTTGTGAACCTCCTAGAAAGTGCACTAAGCGCTATGGGGCGGTATATAAGTATGATTGCTTTGCTTTGCTTTGGTAAGTGCGCTTGTTAGTCACCCTTTAGATTGAATTCACAGGGACCACAAAGAAGGACAGGTTGCTTACCTATAACTAGTTCTTTGAGTGGTCACATATGAATTCACATGTCTCACCCAACCTCCCCTCAAAACATCACTAATAGCTGTTCAGAATGTTACTGGTGGAGCCAATGGATTAACTGAGAGGAGAATTTGGGTAAAACAGGGTCCACGAGCCATGGAGGGCAGAGTTTGCAACTCTGAAAAAAGCTGTAGGAGATTATGATGAAGCTGCACCTGCGCATACCTTAACCCTTTTGTGTGAATTCACAGGTGACCATTCGAAGAACTACTTTTTACAGATAAGCAATCTGTCCATATAGGATTGTGTGGAACTATGTAGGTGGGAAAGAGAAGTTTGGATAGTTTGAGTGAAATGCAAGTAACTATTTCAGCTGGTAAACACTATTATATATATTTAATTGAATTAAACACTTGAGAATGTACAAAGAAACTGAATGAAATATGTGGAAAACATGCAAGATAGACTTGTGTCGTCCTCATGTTGGGATGATACAGCATGTAACAGTTAGATATGACACTGCACATTTGCAGTATAACTGTTTATTCTTGAAAAAGTGAGTTAAAATTTAATACTACAGTATTATACCAAAGATAGTGGCATACAAATAGCATATTATCAATGTGTTATCCTGCAAGTCTTTACATGAAGTGATACTATAGTGCTGTAATTTCTTTTTTTAAATGCTTTTATTTATAATTTGCTAACAGAAAAAAAGTAGCAATACAACAATACAGCAAATACAAACGGTCATAACTTGAGTTACAGATCAATTTTGATTACATTCTTGTTAAGAAGTACTTTAGTTAAAGAAATATATAAATCATCAAAAAGAGAAAAGGAGAAGAGGTACTTATACCTATTCTCCAACAATCTATACCTCTATTTAGTACTTAACCCTTTCCATTCTTCCATTTTTATTCAACTCTACATATGAACCACCCATATGCTATATACATTGTCCAGGAATTACAGCAATTCATTTTCCCCAAAAGTTAGCATAGTCTGGTACAGGTTTAATTCCTTTGTTTTTAACCATCACCTATTCCACAAATCTTTTCCAAATTCTCCAGAATCTATTTTCATGAACTATGCCTTTTCTAACATTCAGCTCCCATGTTAGTTTATCATTGAGTGCTAATTGCCACATTTCTTTGTACCAATCTTCTATTTTTATCATTAGCTCATTTTTCCATTTTTTGCAATACATTGTCTGGCTGCTGACATCATTATGATCAATAATTCCTTATCATCATTACACATCTTAAATTTATCCAAAATTGCTAATAGTGCTGGTTTCGGCCCCAGTTCAAGTCTCTGTCCAAACATGTTTTTAATTTCTTTTTCTATTTCTCCCCAGAATTCTTTCAATTTATTGCAATTCCACCACATGTGTATATATGACCCCGTTGATTGCTTACATCTCCAGCAAACATTGCTTATCTTATTATCTATTTGGTGTAACTTAACTGGGGTCAGGTACCAGCGCCACAACAATTTGTAATTGTGCTCTTTAACACGTACTGAGATGGTTCTCATAATTCTTCTTCTCCAAATTTCTTGCCATTTTTTTCCTGAGATTGTTATATTCAGTTCTTGTTCCCAATTATTTTTTAAAATTTCTTGTATATTTCCTGTTTTGTTTAAAATTTTGTATAACTTGCTAATAATCCCTTTGATACTCATTTTACCTTTTCTAATCTGAGCTAACATTTCTTCAAAGGCTGTCGGATCTCTTTCTAGGCTTCTTTCATATATAATGTTTTTATTCCATTTACTTATCTGAGAGATCTGAAACCAGTTTAGTTTCATCTGTAAAAAGAGTTCTTTTCTTTCATCACTTTCTTTGCATATTTTAGCCCAATCCTTGAGCAATGAGACTTTTTTATCTATTAGTATGGTCTTAATTCTTCCATCTATTCTTATTGGGAAATTGTTAAAATCCCCCATTTCTAAGACTGGTGAAACGCTATTTTCACCCTATTCCATTCTTCCATAGTTGTCTTTAAAATTTTATTTTGTATACCTTTTTTACCTGTTTTATTTCCTTCTTTACTTAAAAATATTGCCTTACCCATTTGGGATATTTCTTTCATCTCAATTCTTTCCCAAATCACTTCTTCTTTCATTAATATTTTAATAACATTTCTAATTTGAAAAGCTTTATAGTAATTTTGTATATTCGGTAAACCTAATCCCCCCTCTTTTTGAGATAAGTACAACAGTGCCTTAACAATCCTCGGCCTATAAGTTCCGTTACAAAATTTGTTTATCATGTTCTGATATTCCTGAAGTTCTTTAACACTATGTTTAATTGGTAAAGCATCAAACAGAAAATTCAATCTAGGTAACAACATCATTTTTGAAAGGGCTATTCTACCAAACCAGGACAGATTCAAAGTTTTATAATATGTTATTTTCCTTTCCATTTCTTTCTTCACCTTCCCATAATTTAATTTTTTGAGATCTCCAAATTTCCCTGTTATTATTATTCCTAAATTTCTTAATGAACTTTTAACTTGAATTTTAAATCTTGTCCTAATTCTATCTTGTTCGTTTGTTTCTCCATTACAAAGTATCATCTCTGATTTAACTTAAAACGATGAAGTTCAAACAAACGCTATGAGGGGGGAGGGGAGGGGCGGAGGGCAGGGAACCTTCAGGTGATTTATATTCAATGGCGATCTTGCTATCATACACAAATAGATAAAGGTGAACAGATTAAACCGTCGTATTCCTGCCCAGGAAATCAGTCCAATAACAGAAAAGGAAACTGTAGAGAGAGAAGATTATCCGTGGCTCAAATCGGAAATTTAAATTTGCCAACTAGAACCTTTTTCTCCTTCCCTCTCTGCTTATTAAGTTTCGTTTCTCAGTTTTAGGTTTCGATTTCCTCGGCCATTTGTAATCTGTTACAGCTTCTATTCTTCTCCCTTCAGTTATAGTACATCGCAGTTCTTTCCTTTAGCTCAGTCTCCAATTGACTCAGTCCCCGTCGCTACGTAGATTGAGAAAGTTTTTTTTAACAAAGTCTCAGTTTCTTAAGCAGATCTCTGTCCCTCTCTCACCCTTTCCTCGCCACTTTAAGACTGTCCCCGACACTTCGTCTAGCCTTCGCGTTCCACACTCCGCTTCCTCCTCTCATCGCCACTTTTGCCCTTTATAAATCCAATAAACTCTGCTCGTGCACGATCTCCGTGGCAGTAGACAGGCTTCAACAAACTTCGGCACCACACTCCAACTTCCAAAAGAACGCCAGAGATCCGCTTTAACCGGCAGTCCCTCCGCAGCACCCCACTCGTCCCTAGTAAGTCCCGTTTTATCTCACCACGACCTCCTCCTGTCCTGGGAAGGGGTCCGGTGTTGCGATCTTTTTCCAATCTCTTTCCGATCACTTTCCCTTTTTTTTTTAAACCCAGCTTCGGCTCCCTGGCCGGCTCAACAGGCAGTAGGCGAAATCAGAAGTCTCTTACGAGGCTCCGATTCACCTCACTACCCAGAGCTCGCACCTTCGGAGCCCCGCTTGCAGTCGACTTTGGTTTCTTTTCTCCCGTGGACTTTCAACAGGCTTTCAGCTTCCCATTCATAAATTATTTTTGACAAGATTGCTCTAATTTAAAGGATAAAACCTCATTGGTGTCCCATTGTTCTGGCGGAGCGAAAGGAAATGTGTGCTTCCTCTACGCCATCTTAACCACGCCCCCAGTGCTGTAATTTCTGATATATTTAAGTTTCACCATTCTAAATAACCAGCTTACACCTCAATGATGATCAAGTTAATCTTAAATAATGTAATAATTATTTTTCTTCGATTTTCTGAGGAAAGGATTCCCATAGATAAGCTTTTTAGGGCTACTACATTGCCTTAACACAGGGATTCTCAACCACCAGTCCAGTTACTAAAAGATAGGACATAGGATAGTGGCTGAAATCCTGTTGTTTACCATAGTGAAATTGCAGCTAGAATAGTCTTATTGAGTAAGTTGAGATTCTGTGGGCCAACTTCTCTATGTTCCATTGATTCACTGGGCCTATCCTAGCTGCACTTACTAGGCAAAGCAACAAGATTTCAGCCGTATTGTTAATGTGTGTTCCTTCAGTAATGTTTGGATATTAAATATACCCTGTTGAATTCTGTGGTCTTAATTCCCAATTGTGTTTGTTAAGAACAGTACAGTAATACCTCGGATAACGTTTACCTCGGCTAACGCTAAAATCGCATAATGTTAAGTATTCTGGGGAGGAGAATTGGATCGAATAACGTTAAGGTCCTATGGGATGTATCGGATAACAACCGCTAAAGCCTGTGTGGTTACAATGTATCTCTATAGAGCTTTAACGTTATCCAATACATCCCATAGGATTTTAACATGCATCGGATAACACTAAAAATCAGATAACACCAAGACTTGTGGAACCAAGTCTTAGCGTTATCCGAGGTATTACTGTATTCTGTTTCTTTAATTCATTTGTACTTTGAATAACAGTCTTCTTCATTGTGTTAGAACAGGGGTTTGCAACCTATGGCCCATGGGCTGAGTCTAGCCCACGGCGGCAAATCATCTGGTCCACCACAACGACCCCAGAAGCGAACATGTTTATGACATCCTTAAACACGCCTGTGCAAACGCACCCACCACAGTTTACAGCAACATGAAACCACATGTCCGGCCCACTCAGCTGTCTGAGGGAGCGTTGCCCGGCCCGTGGTCCAAAATGATTGACAATCTCTGTGTTAGAAGCAATTCAGTAGTACTTCCAGAGTGGGAAAGTCCGCCAATAGGATGCCATAGTTGCCCAGGGAACACCCAAATGTGTTTATGATCATCACAATCTTTAGGGACGTTCCTTCCATGTTCATCTTAATAGCAGTAAGAGATAAATACTGAGTAATAAGTACTGTTAGGACTGCAGTGTCTTAGTAGTTAAGATGCTAAACTTGACAACTGGAAGGTCGGCAGGTCAGTAGTTTGAGATCTGAGTGCTGCATGACAGAGTGAGCTCCCGTTTCTGTCCCAGCTCCTGCCAATCTAACTGTTGGAAAACAAGAAATTGCAAGTAGATAAATAGGTACCACATCAGTGGAAAGGTAAACAGCATTTCATAGACTCCGGTGTTTAGTCGTGCCTACCACATGTCGACAGAAATATTTGCAGACACAGACAACGCTAGCTTTTTGGCTACAAACGGAGATGAGCGCTGAACCCTAGAGTCAGATACAACTGGCTTTCGAACAAGGACGACCTTTACCCTAATATGTCCCGCTATCACTTGTATTGCAATTTTTTCAAATTGACTTTGTTAACAGATAAAATGTTTTTCTTTTGCCTGGTGTTAATTTTCTGCCTGCTTTTGTGACTAGATCATATATCTGGAACATTTACACCAAGGGTGCCCCAGTGTTCCAGGCCAAGGGCTGGTCATGTGGTTCAGGGAGCCTGTCATTATGGTCTGGGGGCCAGATGCACCCCCCAATGCCAATTCATCTGGCTTGCGAAGCCCTCATCACTCCTGGAAGCGGAAGTATGGGCACATTTTACTTCAACTTCCAGCAGTGACGAGGGCTTCACAGGCCAGATGAATTGACATTGGGGGCCACATCCGGCTCCCGGGCCGCAGTTTGGGGACCCCTGATTTACACAAACTTAAACCTTTATCCTTACAATGACATACTGCTTCTTGGTCCTAAAGATAATGTGTCATGATTTTAACTTTGTATTAAACTGATCAGGGTAGTGACTTTTCACAAAATAAGTGGTATAGAAATCAAACAAACAATAAAATATGTGTAGCAAAGCTTTTGATATATTACTCTTAGCCACCATGCAGAAAAATAATAAATAATACAGTTGTATTTATAGGTAATGAATTCAATAATTTTAGTGAGAATAGTCTAATTCAAAGTGAAATAAAGTTTCCAATCAGGATATTTTCAATGGTTTGGGAATATTTGTTAGAACATAATTAATAATCAGTCTTGTATAATAGATGTTACCATGCAGGAACAAAGTTTCCCTCTTTGTGGCATTATTTATTATATAGGCTGAATCCTGTTCCATAACCAATATCTGCAGAAGGCTGATATAATAATTTGAAATGCATTTTTGTAAATTGCTCCCCTGATAGTAGCTTTAATTCAAAGCACAGTAAAACACTTACATAATATTAGCTTGAATTTTTTTTCTTTTTTACTTGTTGAACAAAAAGCTATCACCCTTTCCATCTCAGTTAATTCTTTTCTCCATGATCCAGCACTCTGCTTTACATTTTTTTCTTATTATACTTGAGCTTAAATGTGAAGGATTCCATGTCAGGAGACCCTATTAACCAAAAAACAAAGAAACAAACAACAACGAGAAGACAGAGGAACAAAATCGTACTTCAAGCTTAAGAACTGCAGTCTGTTTAAATTGTTCAGAGTTTTCCATTTGCTCTGATTAAAACCCAGGTACAGTAATACCCTGGATAACGTTATGACTTGGTTCCACAAGTCATGGCGTTATCCGATTTTTAGTGTTGACCGATGCATGCGTTGAACAATGCTAAAAAAAAGCCCTGACTCCAATCGGATCTCTTTTTCTCCCTGCCTTTAAAGCCACTCCCCACCCGCAGCGGTCTCTGCAACTTTCCTCAACCCTACTGCAGTCACAGAGACTGCTTGTGTCTCTTTCCCTCCCTGTATTTAAAGAGAGAGACATGATTGGGTCTCTAGAGAACCAATCACGTCTCTCTCTTTCCCCCTCCCTGTAGTTTAAATACAGGGATGGAAAGAGACACAGTCTATCCCTGTAGTTTAAATACAGGGAGGAAAAGAGTAAGACGTGATCGCGTCTTACTCTTTTCCTCCCTGTATTTAAACTACAGGGAGGGGGAAAGAGAGAGACGTGATTAGGTCTCTAGAGACCCAATCACGTCTCTCTCTTTCCCCCTCCCTGTAGTTTAAATACAGGGAGGGAAAGAGACACAAGCAGTCTCTGCGACTGCAGTAGGGTAGGGGGAAAGGCGCGTGCTTTTCCCCGACCCTACTGCAGTCGCAGAGACTGCTGTGAGTGGGGGGTGGATTGGGTAGTTCTACCCAAACCACCCCACACCCGCAGACCATTGCCTCAGATAACGCTAAGAATCATTATCCAGAATCGTTATCCGATGCAAGTTTTTCCCCAAAAAAACTTGCATTGTTATCCGAATCTAGCGTTATCTGATGCAATCGTTATCCGGGCTATTACTGTATTCATTAATTATTATATTTTAATTTAGATTTATTTTTTTGTCTAAACTACAGTCATACCTCGCATAATGAATTTAATTCTGCGATGTTGTTCACTATGCGAAAAATTCACCTTGTGCGTCTGACTCGCATAACAAATTTTTCGGTGTGAGTCGGACTTTTCCCTATGAAAAAACTTGCATAACGAGCGTTTTTATGGGGAAAACTCGCATAGCGAATTTGAGTTTTCCCCATAGAAACGCTCGTTATGCGAGTTTTTCCATAGGGAAAAGTCCGACACGCATAGTGAAAAATTCATTATGCGAGTCAGACTGCTTAGCCAAAAACTTGCTCGTTATGCGAGTTTTTCACTAAGCGAAACGCTCGTTATGCGAGGTTTGACCTTATATTATTTTGAACAACCTTAATCTAAAAATAAATAAATAAATAAATTAAAATACATGTGATGGAACCTTGATTTATTTTCAGATAATACCACTTTGATGTGGTTTACATGGCCATATAACACATGAATAACTGCTGTATGTCTGTTTGCATAAGTAAAACTAAAGTATGTATCCAATATAAGTAATAATAATAAATTGGTGTCAGAAATTATTCTGGGTTGAAAGGATTTTCCCATTCAGGGAACACCCAAATGAGGCCCCTTTCATGTCCCCAAGAGCTGGGACAGAGACAGGTGCTCAATCCGTCATGCAAAACCTGGGTTTCGAACTGATGACATGCCAGCTTTCCAGCTAACAAGGTGAGCGTTTTAACTACTGAGCCCACAGCAGCCCCTATCCAATATAAGTTTTAAAGATATTGTCTCACCTTGTTTCTAATTATACTAATAGCTTTTTTCTGATCACCCATATCTACTAAGGATAATGAGATCAAGTACTTTTGACTACCTGATTTGGTTTCCCCAACTTTGAGTTTGATGTATATTTGTTTAAATAGATATCTTAGATATTACTCATTTTTTCCTTGACATTTATTTTTCACCATATGTCCTCCTAAGCATTGTATCATCATGTAGACGTGAGGAAAAACATGTACTTTAGATGTGGAAAGAAAATTTCATTCTTCCATGAGATGTAGAAGAAAGGCCAGGAGGATTGTTGAAATGATCTATAGAAACTGCTTGGACAATTTAACCTTTTTATGATTTCTGTACAATTTCATACATAGAACTCTACACTAATCAGTTCATGTTTGCAAAGTTTAGAATTTTATATAGTAGTTAGTTGTAAAGAGTTTTAGATTGAGGTCCTTCCCTATTCATCAAGTCTCATGCTGAAAAGAGTGTGCCCCTCCCTTTATTTTATCTCATTTCTTTGACCTCAAGCAGACTTACAGGAATAATGAGTGGTAACTTTTGGTAGAGGAGATGAAAGCTAAGTTTTTGTACCTGTATTTCCTCCCCCCCCCCATGTTAAATTATTATAAGTGTGCTGTTTCACGATGCAGATGAAAATTGCAATATTGTGTTTACTTGTAAAATTCTCTCTACTATTTTTTGCAAGCATACTCTGTTTAAACAATACAGTATCTTATTTCTTAGAACTACTGTATTTGGCTTTTCCAGTGATAAATTCCTTAATATTCCTCATGTCTTTCTAAATAATGTTAAGGACTTCTACCTTACACGCAAATTAAGCTTTTGAAAAGTTTGATGTCCTAAGATTTTTCTCTTTCTGTGGATTAAATTTTCTTTCAAAAGATTGATCTAAGTTTTAAACAATTTCTGCAGAAGAACAAATGGGAGGGGAAAAGATACTAGCTAATCTAAATTGGGAAATGAAGAAGGCTTTTTTAAGCATGAAAATTTCATCATCTTGTCAGCTGGCAGAAAGCCTGCTGTGTGGTTTCACAAAGGCTAAGAATTACACTTTCATGAAATTTTCCTCACTAACTGCCCTGGTTAATTTGAAAGATAACCCACTGTTCTAATTCATCCCTCAATTGGGTGGTGCAGGTTTTATCTTTGATCTGACAAAGCATTTGTGTTAATCGTTTTGGCCCTCTACTAGGCACTCTTGGGATTGTGCTTTTACAATAAATGTGTCTGTGATAGCTCTTTAGTCTATTATACTTACAATAGATCTATAGAACTGGTAATTAATTCTGTACTGCTTTGGAAATGGGAATAATAGGTGTAGCTCTGTCAAGTGCTACTGGAAGTTTGTTTAGCTGGTTCATTTTTGAAGTGTTAGCCTGAGGTTTCAATGAAATATGTATGGTTTAGAGTAGTTTGTTCTGAAGTGGATGGCTATAAACGGGTGATGTGTGTCCTGCATGTACATTTTGTTGCTTCTGCGACTGATGCTCTTGACAATTGGAGCACATTTCCCTTTTTTAGATTCATGTAGTAGATAGCCATCACTTCTTTAAAAATGAAATACAGCCATTTAGTTTATGTATGTGAGAAAACAAAAATTAACTTCTTACATCAGACTGCATTGAGATATGAATCCTTTAAGAAAAAGAAATGTATTTGTGTAACATAAAGTACTCTTGAATATAAAGTACTTCATCTTGAGAGTGAGTATAAGTACTTGTCTTTGTAGTGCTTGTGTGTGTTGTTTCAAAGCTTTGCAGCTTTCATTATCCCTGTGCTATAGTTGATATTGTTAAAAAAAACCCCACTGCTCAAGCACAGGAACTACAAACATGTTTGCGCTATGTATTTATAAATTTTCTGGAAGGTTACCTGTTATCCCTTTACTGAGAAAGCAACAAGGAAAGTTGTGGTAACTTAACTGACAAGTTTTGTTCAGCATAGCCTCTGGAAAACTGTACCCCATATCTTTGGATTATGATAAATAAAACATGTTGGTGTTTAAGGCAGGAGTTCTCAACCTTTTAAAGCTGGGGGCAAGGTCACACTCCCTCAGACAGCTTTGGGTGCTGGATGGCCATTTTGCCCTTCTTCCAGCACATGGCACTTCCGGTTGTGGTGGAGGCGGGGGGGGGGGCACATGAAATGTTGCCATGGGCTGCAACTGGCCCGTGGGCCACAGGTTGAGAAGCCCTGGTTTAAGGTATCATAAGAATCATTGTATTTATAAATATATTAAAGGAGGGAAAAAAGAATTCAAAACACGTTCACTCTCTTTTTCCTAGTTTCTTATTGTTTTGAAAATCCAGCCCTTCTTCGAATGTAAGAATGAATTAAGCTATAGAAGATTGCTGAATAACTTTATATTATCCTGTAAAAATCCATTATTGTATAACTCTAGGCGCTTTTTTTGCATCACATGAACTGATGTAAGTTTTTGTACACTAAGGTGAAATGCAGTCTGTGCTACCAGTTCAAACTACAGTAGAACCCCGCATAACAAAAAAATTCCGTTCCACTAGTGCTTGCTGAATCAACATTTTAAAATTTTCACATAATCAAATATTCCTTTTTTGAATACTCCCCAGAGTATTTTTGTTGTTGTTCAGTCGCACAGTCGATTCCGACCCTTTGCGACCCCATGGACCACTGTCCGCCAGGCAATTCTGTCCTCCACCATCCTCCTCAACTCGCTCAGCTCTATGCCCATTTTGTCTACAATTCCATCTAGCCATCTCATTTTTTGGCCACCCCCTTCTTTTGCCCTCAACCCTTCCAAGCATCAAGGCTTTCTCAAGTGAAATTTCTCTTCTCATTTGATGTCCAAAGTACTTTAACTTCATCTTTACTATTTGACCTTCTAAGGAGCAGTCAGGGTTGATTTCTTCTAAGATTGACCTACTTGTTCCCCTTGCTGTTCAGGGGACTCTCAAAAGTCTCCTCCAACACCACATCTCAAAGGCATCTATTCTTCTGCGCTCAGCTTTCCTAATGGTCCAGCTCTCACAACCATACATTGCCACCAGGAATAACATTGCTTTGACTCGACGAATTTTTGTTTGCAATTTGATGTCTCTACTTTTCACTATGTTCCCTAGGTTTCTCATCGCTTGCCTCCCAAGAATCAGTCGCCTTTTTATTTCATGGCTGCAATCTCCATCTGCAGTGAGCTTTGATTCTAAGAAAGTAAAATCTGTCACTGCTTCTACTTCTTCCCCATCTATTTTCCAGGGACTTGATAGGGCCTGTCTCTTGGTTTTCTTGATATTGAGTGTCCCAAGCCAGCTTTCTCACTTTCTTCTTTCAACCTAATCAGGAGCTTCTTTAGGTCCTCCTCACTTTCTGCCATTAGGGTCGTATCATCTGCATATCTCAAATTGTTGATGTTTCTCCCAGCAATTTTGATCTCAAACTGTGATTCCTTCATCCCTGAATTGCGCATTATGTGTTCTGTGTACAAGTTGAATAAGCAGGGTGACAAAATGCAGCCTTGTCTTACTCCTTTTCCTATTCCAAACCACTCTGTCATTCCATATTCTGTCCTAACTGTTCCTTCTTGATTCATGTACAGGTTTCTCATGAGGCATATAAAGTGTTCTGGTATTCCCATATCTTTAATTACTTGCCACATTTTGTTGCGGTCTACACAGTCAAAGGCCTTAGTGTAATCAATGAAACAGAAGTAGACTTGTTTCTGATATAACTTTGTTTTTTCCATGATCCAATGTATGTTGGCGATGTGGTCTCTAGTCCTCCTGCCTCTTCTGAACCCCGCCTGCACTTCTGGTAATTCTCCACATGCTGTTGCAGTCTATCCTGTATTATCTTGAGCATCACCTTGCTAGCGTGTGGGATGAGCGCAATTGTTCGATAATTTGAACATTCTTTGACATTACCCTTTTTGGGGATTGGAACATATACTGATCTTTTCCAACCCTGTGGCCATTGTTGTGTTTTCCAAATCTGCTGGCATATAGAATGTAATAATTTGATTCCATTATCTTTTAGGGCTTTGAAAAGTTCCATCATCTCCACTGGCTTTGTTGTTTGCAGTGCTTTTTAGGGCTTTTTTCTGACTTCACTCTCTAGGATGTCTGCCTCATGTTCAACGTTCTCATCATTGTGATTATCAGGGGTGTTGAGGTCCTTTTTTGTAGAGTTCCTCTGTGTACTCTTTCCATCTTTTCTTAATCTCTTCTGCATCAGCTAACTCCTTGCCATTTTGTCATTTATCACGGTCATTTTTGCTTTAAACGTTCCCTTGATTTCCCCAATTTTTTTGAAAAGATCTCTAGTCCTACCCCTGATATTGTTTTCCTCTATTTCTTTGCACTGTTCATTCAGGTAGGTTTCCTTATCTCTTCTTGCTTTTCTTTGAAATTCTGTATTCAAGTGATTGTATTTTTTCCTTTCTCCTTGGCCTTTTGCATTCCTTCTTTCTGCTATTTTAAGAGCCTCATCGGACAAGCTTTATTACGCTTCTTTTCTTTTGGTATAGTTTTCCTTGCTGCCTCCTGCATGATGTTCCGCATCTCTGTCCATAATTCTTCTGGCACTCTGTCTATCTGGTCCAAGCCATTAAATCTGTTCCACACCTCCACTGTGTTTTTCCTATTTTCTTTAGTCTAAGCCTGAATTTTGCGATCAGTAGGTTGTGATCTGAGCCACAATCTGCTCCTGATCTCGTTTTTGCTGACTGTATGGAGGTTCTCCATCTTTGGCTGCAGAGTATGTAATCAATCTGGTTTCGATGTTGGCCATCTGGTGATGTCCATGTGTAAAGTCTCCTCTTGTGTTTCTGGAAGAGAGTGTTTGCTATGACCAGTGCATTATATTGGCAGAAGTCTATCAGTTTTTGGCCTGCTTCATTCTGTGTTCCAAGACCAAACTTGCCTGTTATTCCATTTACTTTTTGATTTCTTACTTTGGCATTCCAGTCTCCTATGATAATGTGTACATCATTTCTTGGTGTCTGTTCTATGAGGTGTTCTAGTTCCACATAGAACTGGTCAACTGTGGCTTCATCTGCACTAGTGGTTGGTGCGTATATTTGGATTACAGTGATATTGAATGGTTTGCCTTGTATTCTGACTGACATCATTCTATCATTTTTGAGATTATATCCCATTACTGTTTTTCTCACTCTTTTATTGACAATTATGGCTACTCCGTTTTTTCTGAGGTTTTCTTGTCCACAGTAGTAGATATGATGGTTTCCAGAGCTGAATTCACCCATCCCTGGCCATTTTAACTCACTGATTCTCAAGATGTCAATGTTTATTCTTTCCATTTCCTTTTTTACCACTTCCAGTTTTCCCTGGTTCATAGATCTCACATTCCATGTCCCTATACAGTATTGTTCCTTACAACACTGTATTTCTCCTCCCTCTTTCCAATCCCTCCCCTTCTTTTGATCTGATGTGCTAACCATCCTATTTCATCTAAATTGGCCCATTTATTTTGCCTTTTGTTTTGGTCCATAGGGTTCTCTTGGCATACTTCCTGACGTTGGTTTGCCGGTTTCTATGCCAGTATCCTCTCATCATACATGTTATCACAGTTTAAAACAAAGTATTATCATGCACATTATCATACTTTAAACAATATCAGACTAAAATTGAGCTAATTGGTGTTGGTTATATGAAGTTATAAGTCGGGAGTTTCTAAGTATCCTTGTTATGAAGTCCAGTATGTCAAGTCTCTACTGTAATTTCACTATAAGTCTCTACTGTAAGTTCGCTATTGTGTAAATCAGTTATTTGTAAAGTATATAAAGTCAGTTACATTTGTGTAGATGAATTACTTATATGCATGCAGCTACTCGGTTTCTGCTGTCCACTGCCTGCTGGGGTGGTCTCGTGTTGGCAGCGCCTGTGTTGGCGGCAAGGTCCCTCCTCAGCCGTCCGGCCTCCCTCACCCTTGGCTGGCCGCCCGGTGCTCGCTGGGGTTCTCCTCGCTGCGGTGGTGGTGGTGAGGGGTATTCCGCTGTCTGGCTTCCCTCATCCTTGCCACGGCTTCACCTTCTTCCTCCGGCCAGGGGAGAACGGCCAATGGGGCGCTTGGTCGGCAGTGCGGGTCTTTTCGGCCACCCGACCCATGGCTTCTTCCTCCAGCCAGGGGAGAATGGCCGATGGGGTGCTTGGTCGGTGGCACAGGTCTTTTCCGCCACCCAACCCGCGGCTTCTCCTCTTTCTGAGGGAGAAGACTCCATGGCCTGGCTGACAGCTGAGAATATCGCCCCCTCCTCTGGGCCAACAACAACGGCCTGAGGGGAATTAGTCTGTGTTCTGCTTTGGTTGTTTTGTGAGGTTGTCTTTTATGATTTTTACTGTACTGTTGCTGTTTTGACTGTAAGCCGCCCTGAGTCGCCTTGGCAAGTGGGCGACAATATAAATCTGAACCAATAAATAAATAAATAAGTTGCAGTAACCAAATCAGTACGACTAAGCTATCCTCTAGAAGGCTTCACAGGTGGCATGTTATCCCTAAATGGTACTATCCCTAAATGAATAGGTATTCCTGTAATTAAAACAGCTGGGCATTGAAACATTTTCAGACTGCAGATTGGTTGTTTTATTATATGTAGTCTTATCAAGAACAGGTTGAAAATAATCTGTCAGACTACATGCCTACAGCTCACCTCCATATGTACAGGTTCCATTTCCACTGTTTCCAGGGAATTCCTGAATGAGATTGAGGAACCTATCGGATTCCATCATCTTTTGAGAACTGGCCATTTAAATAGGTTCATTGCTTTACAGATAACCTGGATCATCTGTCTGTTATCTGTCCAGGTCAGGAATGTAGACATTTTTGGGACCTGGATAGATGTTCCGTCTCAAGTACAGGAATACCCCGAATAACGTTATGACTTGATTCCACAAGTCATGACGTTAGCCCTGACTTCAGGGACAAACCGCTTTAAAGGCAGGCAGGGAAAGAAAAAGACCCGATCAGGTCTCTTTCTTTTCCTCCCTGCCTTTAAAGCCACCCCCCACCCGCAGCGGTCTCTGCAACTGCAATAGGGTCGGGGAAAGGGTCTCTAGAGACCCGATCACGTCTCTCTCTTTCCCCCTCCCTGTAGTTTAAATACAGGGAGGGAAAGAGACACAAGCAGTCTCTGCGACTGCAGTAGGGTCGGGGAAAAGGCGCGTGCTTTTCCCCAACCCTACTGCAGTCGCAGAGATCACTGCGGTTGGGGGGTGGATTGGGTAGTTCTACCCAAACCACTCCAGACCCGCAGACCATTGCCTCGGATAATGCTAAGAATCATTATCCAGAATCGTTATCCAATGCAAGTTTTTTCCAAAAAACTTGCATCGTTATCCGATTCTAGCGTTATCCGATACAATCGTTATCCGGAGTATTACTGTATATAAAATCTAGGCTTCAGATTAATTTTAAAAATTTCTCTCCGTGTATGGGTTAGTTAAGGTAATATTCTAGGGAACACAGTTTTTCTTTTTTTTAAAAGCAGTTCTTTACAAGAAAATGCTATTTTAAATTTGGGGTTTTTCCTCCTCCTAAGGAAGCACTAACTAGGAAGGAGAAAGGATGACACAGCACATTTTGCTACATATATTTTTGGTTAAAGTGGTATTTGCAATTTTAAGAATTAAATATTTTATCCGTTTTTATTGTTTTTTGAAATATCTGATGTTAGACAGAATCATCTGTCTCAGAAAAGGTAACAATCCTCTTATATATTCAATGGAAAAAAGTTGCTGAATATCAATTTGAATATGAAAACATTCAAGAGATAACATAATTAACAGAAAATGAAAGAATTAATACTGTACTGTATATTAGTTCCGGTAGCATAGCTAAATCATATGTGCTTAGTGGGTACTACATCTTTTGACTGAATTTGTAATTAAATGAGATGTTTGACAGAGTAGGCTTGCATGTTGACCTTACTAATGTAGCACAGGTATACCAAATTAATAAATAGGAACATAGCTGGTATACTGCTATCCCTGGGAATAGTTTCTTCGGCTAACAGTAGTTACTATATTGAGAACTATGTGGCAAGAATCAGTAACTACCCAGTAGATAATCTGAACAATGTGCCACCTAGAAGTGGAAGATAGACCTTGAATCTATTAATCTGAAGGAAGTTATTTCCTTTTTGGACATTCTGTGCAAGAAATCCAAGCTGCACACAATTATAGGCAGGAAATGTGGGATCATATTCATAAGTTTGGGTGTTATAGTATAACTTCAAGCCATTTCAAAATGGCTTGTCATCTTTTCAAAAATTGTGTTCTTGACCTAAGATTCATTTTATGAACAGAAGGAATACCCTTTTCTGCGATAATGTTCCCATAAAGCTTCTAGCCAATGCAGTAGCATAACATGCATTTCAGAAAGATCTTTCCAAGTTAGACCTTTGATTTAAAAAAGAAGCTGTTAACCCCCTGAATAACATCCTAGCTATAAATTTTGGGAAGACATCAGTATAGTTAACACAGGGTTTGTTTGTTTTTACTTCAAATTGCTATGACTGGTCTGTGCTTCTGTTAGAATTATATCTTGCTGGTTCTTTAATATGTTTGTTTAAATATTCTGACTCATCCAAAGTGCTTTAGGAATTCATAATTTATAAAAGTATACATTAAAGCAGTATAGTTAGATGATAAGCTTAGTAATTAGTCCTTGAGGTGAACAAATAACTTACATTAAACCTTCTTAGGTAGAGTTGCCATAATTCTCTCCAACAAAACCGGAACAGTAGTATACTTGACAAAAATGAGTGTGTTATCTACAAAATAGCCTTTTCTTTTACTTTTCTTTCTTTCTTTCTTTCTTTCTTTTTTTTTTTACAAAAAACCACATAATATAATGACAGCTATAAAACACTTTCACATTAAATACAGTAATCCCCCGGATAACGATTGCCTCGGATAACGCTAGAATCGGATAACGATTCTGGATAATGATTCTTAGCGTTATCCAAGGCAATGGTCTGCGGGTGTGGAGTGGTTTGGGTAGAACTACCCAATCCACCCCCCACTCACAGCAGTCTCTGCGACTGCAGTAGGGTCGAGGGAAAGCACGCGCCTTTCCTCCGACCCTACTGCAGTTGCAGAGACTGCTTGTGTCTCTTTCCCTCCCTACATTTAAACTACAGGGAGGGGGAAAGAGAGAGAGACGTGATTGGGTCTCTTTCTTTCCCTGCCTGCCTTTAAAGCGGTTTGTCCCTGAAGTCAGGGCTTTTTTTTTTTTTAGCGTTGTTCGATGCATGCATCGGACAACGCTAGAAATCAGATAACGTCTTGACTTGTGGAACCAAGTCATAACGTTATCCGAGGTATTACTGTATATCAATACATAAATAAATTTGTTTACAACAGTTAATTCTTACTGTAAGATGATCAGTTGTACTTCTGAGAAGTCGCGTCATGGTCAGCTCTTAACATCCTCAGTTTCAGAAAACACACTGGTCACATTTATCAGGCGGTGGTGTGAGGCAAGGCTGTTAAGATTTGTCTCCAGGTATACTCCCAACTCCTGTGTGTGTGTGTGTGTGTGTGTGAGAGAGAGAGAGAGAGAGAGAGAGAGAGATGAGATTTGGAATTGAATTTAGTCCCAAAATGGAGATTGTTCTAACAATGAATCATTGGTAGCTATGCAATTATAAGGTTCTATATAGAAAAAATATCTGGTGTCTCGTTTTTGAAAACACAAATACTATCTACTGTTTTAAGGAATCTGTAATTATATGTAGCAAGAATCTTTGTGTTATTTGGACATGGTTTTCATAACTTGCTGGAGCTAATTGATGAGGTTCCAGAGAACATCTTGGTGGCACACTTATGACAGAGATCTGCTTTGGCAATTCGGTGCTGTAAGCCATGTAAACCTCATGTGTATACAAATAGGATTCTGGTCCTTATATTTATAATCACATAGATGACATACTAGCTTGTTTTGTACCAAAAGACTTAAGAAGAGCCCTGTTGTTGTTTTTTATGGGAACCCACAATTTGGACACACAATACTGTATTGACAAAAACAGTATCCACATCTGATGGTAATACATTTTCAGCCTGATGCCTCCAAAACAAATTGAATATAGCAGTTAGGACTAATAACAAGTGGTAGATTTATTTCTCATGAATTTGTCTAAATTTAGGAAGACTTCAGTTCACCACTCAATTCTTCTCTTCTTGATCAAGATGCTTCTGATGAATTTTAGAAATATATGTTGACTCTGGTATGCGTATTTGCATTCAGGTTTACTCTTAATAGATTTTTTCTTTGTACATCTGGGAATTCCTTGTGATCTTTCTGTAAAATGTAGGGCTTTACCTTTAACGCCCTACATGGTAGTGGGCCAGGATACCTAAGAGACCGCGTCATCCCAAGAACTTCTGTCCGTCCCACCAGGGCGGATCGGAGAGGCTCCCTTGTTATCCCTTCGGTGAGAGAGGCGCGCCTCGCCTGCACTAGGAGGAGAGCCTTCTCCCTGTCCGCCCCGACCCTCTGGAACCTCCTGCCCACCGAATTGCGCCTTCAGACGGAGCTCTTACCATTTCGGAAAGGCGTGAAAACCTGGCTGGCAGGACAGGTTTGGGGACCTGGGAACGTGGGTTCCCACACCAAGTGGCTTACATAAGAACTGCCTCCCTGGGTTGGAATATGGGAATACTGATGTGTAGTCCTGCGTTGTCTTAAATCTGTGATGATTTTTTAATTCTGATGTTTTTAATTCTGATGTTTTTAGTGATATTGAGTTGGGTTTTATTTCTGTTTTTATTGGGATGTAAGCCGCCCAGAGTCGGGTCCCCCCGATTGGGGCGGGGTATTAAATTTAATAAATAATAATAAAATAATAATAATAATAATATTCAGTTTGGTGTGGTAAAGCTACTCTAGTATCTGTTTCAGACTACATTTTGCTAGCACAAGTTCAGGAGAGGGGGCCTTCTCTTGCTCATTGCAGTATCCAGTTATAGCTGTGGCCTTCATTCCAGGTGAATGAGAAGGAGGGCTCCATTTCCACAGAAAAGGAATGTAACAAGTTGTACCAGCAGTGGTGGGCATCAGCACGTTCTCACCAGTTTGCCAGAACCGGTTACAGAAATTCTGGCTGGCCCCGCCCAGCCAAGTTTTGAAATAAAATAGTCCTAATTTGGGTGCAATGTAGGGCATTCCCCCTGGCCACACCCACCATACCACACCCACAGTGTGGTAGTAATTTTTTTTGGAGCCCACCACTGTACCAGTGCTTATGTTGATCAAAATGTTTTAGTAACCCAGACAGAGAAAGGTAGCAAATTAGAAGAGTTCACTGGTCCTACTATAGGCAAACAAGGAAGATTAGGCATATCAGAAAACAAAACAAAATAAAATAAAATAAAAAACACTGTAGCACTTTAAAGACTAACTGCTATATTTTTATTGTTAGTTTTCGTGGATCAAGTCCACTTCATCAGACAAAGAGTGAAACTTACAGGCATGTTCTTATATACCAAATTCAGGGGCTCAAAGGGAGAAGGGGTGTGCGCAAGATGACAGACAAGCAAGCACAAGATTGCAGCTTCACACAGCCATTAGCAACAATAGATTATTCAGATAAACTCTAAATGACTCCCGTTCAATCTCAAGGTTGCTGAGAAAGCCCACTACAGTCTCTGATCAACTTGTGACTTGCATGTCGGGGGTGGTGGTACATCTGTACCTGGTATCTTTCTGTTTTACTAAAGAGAATTGGCAGGAAAGTTGTAATATAAAAATCTGTGTATCAAATTTGATAATGTCCCAGAAACCCTTCACTAATATTTAGCCCCCTGTGATGGGTATCTAACAGATGGATGTATTTTATTTCTGCTGTCTCCCTTTCAATCCTAGTAGGATACTCAGGATAATGGTTCCCAGAAGAGGAGTACAGTAGTACCTCACTTAAAGAGCATAATGTTCCAGAATTGCAACTTTCAGGTCTTGGATAGAGTGTCCAGTTAGATTGAAGTGGTTTGAGACAGGTTTCTCCGTGTTGCCATTCCGGATATCTGATTTGTGTCCATTAATCCTTTTGCGTAAAGATTGTCCTGTTTGTCCTACATAAAGCACAGATGGACATTTCTGGCAAGAGATGGCATAAATCACATTGGCAGAAGCACAAGTAAAACTGCCTTTAATGTTATGTGCGGTACCATTGGGTCCAGTAATACTGTTTCCAGAGTGAATGTGGGGGCATAGTTGACATCTGGATTTGCAGCAGGGTCTAGTTCCCATATCTGCTCCAGTTCTGTGTAGTCTGTTGTGTGTCAATAGTTGTTTGAGATTGGGGGGCTGTCTATAAGCGAGTAGGGGTCTGTCACCAAGGGCTTTGGAAATTGAAGCACTCTTGTCCAAGATGGGTTGGAGATCCCTCATTATGCGTGTGAAGGGTTTAAGTTGAGGGCTGAAGGTGACAACCAGTGGTGTGCAATTGCTTTCCCTTCTGGGCCTGTCTTGTAGTCTTGCCCACACCCCTTCTCCCTTTGAACCCCTGAATTTGGTATATAAGAACATGCCTGTAAGTTTCATTCTTTGTCTGATGAAGTGGACTTGATCCATGAAAGCTAACAATAAAAATATAGCCGTTAGTCTTTAAAGTGCTACAGTGTTTTTTATTTTATTTTATTTTGTTTATTTTGTTTTGTTTTCTGATATGCCTGAACCACAGACTAACATGGCTACTATTCCAAAAAGGAAGGTTAGCTGTGTGATCCATATTCAAATTGTAAAGATGCAAAAGATGCAGGAAACAGGTGATGCCTTTATTGGATCGTTAAGAAAAACAAAATGCTGCGTGAGCTTTTGTGGTTCAAGACTAATTCTTCAGGCATGTATGAAAGTGTTCATGGCGTGGTGGTCTGCCAGGTTCGTGGCTGTTGGTCTGCCAGGCTTTCTTCTTAAGAAAAGCAAACATATATCATGGAGTTAGGATGCCACTCCTACAGGAAGCTGGGCATTTGCTCCCAGTCCATGTGACCCTTTCTGAAGCATACACAGGTTCATTTTGTGGCCAGACAAAGGAATACAGATGCCATGTGCTTCCCAGCACATGACTCCTTTCCTTTCCACCCTAAAATCATTTGATTACTACTATCTTCTCTTGTGAAGCTTGCAGGTTGAACTGATTTGAATTTGACTTTTCCTCTACAAAGGAACCATAGTGTATCATATTTGTAATGATAGTTAGGTATTATTTGAGAAACTGGAAGCTGCATTATCAGATGGTAGTGATGTTATTTGAAAAATTGATTGTGCTATATTTAATACAAGCTGATCCTTTTCCCACTCTGCCTTTCTAAACTCATTGAAGGATCCAGTTTTTCCTAGACAAAATCTCTTCCATATGTCTTATTTTAACAAACTTGAGTTTTTGTAAAAGAGGAGCTAACACACACACAAAGAATTAGTCTTTTCATTTTTGACAAAGTTAGTAGTAAATACAACATTTTAACTTTTCTAGGAAATTACTATACCATTTGAATTACAGAGTAATGCATTGCTTAGACAAGATGTGCTAGGTTCCTTTTTATTTTATTTTTCTTTAGATAGTTGTTAAAAACCAGTCACCATTTTAAAGAACAAAATACTGCTAAAGACACCAGATTGTAAAAGCTTTGCTGCTCCTTCAGAGTGTCTTGGGGCCATCCTCTGATATGTAATTGCTTTTACATCAGTCACAAGAGAGAGACAAGAATGCGTTTTCGTTGAACTTAACAGTTTGGGCAATTTTCTATAATCCAGTAAATACAAATTGTACCCTGATTATCCATCTAGGTCTGTCAAGCATATTTTAATGGATGAATGAATGAGTCAAATCTGTGCATACAAATATATAAATGTGCAAAATATGGGTCTAATTACAGGCAGCTGAATTTACAGAAGGTCAGGTAAACAAGTCACCAGTGTAATGATTATTAATTGTTAATAATGCCTTTGGGGAAGCATCCACATTTTGTTTTTTGAAAGCCTAATAGTTTTTGCTTTTTTGGTAACAAGAAACCACTAATAGTACAAGCAAAAGGTGTTTAATTCTACCTTCATAGTATTGTATCTTGGTAGTTGCTTTTATTTTCCAAATAACAGGACATATAGAGAAATCTCTTGCCCATCATCATAGGACACTGTTGAATCATGTCTTCTTTAGTGATCAGTAGGATCCTGGGATATACCGGAAGAGCCTCCTTGAAGATTGTGGAATTTTTGAACCACAATTGGATGTATCCTGGTAACGGCAACCTTGTGTTGCCAGCTAATCTTTCTCACACTAGGTCAGGTGAAAGGAACTGCAGAATGAACTCACCAAAAGGTGCCTTCATTTTGGCAGTTTCATGTCTGGCCTAGACACGGAAGAAGAAGAAGAAGAAAAGTAGGATCCTCAGGATAATGGTTCCCAGAAGAGGAGTACAGTAGTACCTCACTTGAAGAGCATAATGCATTCCATGAGATGCTCTTTAAGCGAGTTTGCTCTTTAAGTGAAATACCATTGTAAGTGACTGATTGTAATTTCTGGCTGGGGCTGAGAAGTCAGGTGAGATTTACTTCTGTTTCTGGGAGTGACGAGGGTGTTGTAGGCCAGATGAATTGGTGCCATGGGCCAGATCCGGCCCACAAACCTTGCTAACAGCAGGGGTGCCCTAACTTTTCAGGCCATGAGCCAGTCACGTGGTTCATGGGTGTCCAAACTACTCCCTGTGGGCCAGATCCAGCCTCCAATGCCAATTCATCCAGCCTATGCCACGCTCGTCGCTCCCAGAAGCAGAAGTCGGGTGAGTTTTACTTCCGCTTCTGGAAGCAACGAGGGTGGAGCGGGCTGGATGAATTGGCGTCATGGGCTGGATCTGGCCCACGGGTCGTAGTTTGGGCACCCATGAACCATGTGACTGGCCCGTGGCCTGAAAGGTTTGGGCACCCATGCTGTTAGCTTTTAAAATTGATTCCTGTGCACATGGCTCCATATGGCCACTCTGCATGATGGTAAAATGTTGTCATCCATTTGGGGCTTGCTTCTATCCCTCTTAGCTTTTAAAATGGAGTCAGGACATATTGAAAGAGTTTCCCCCCCATGTCTTGGTGATCTTGGAAAGTCAGTGCACTGCAGCACAGTACACAAACTAAAATTTGTTTTCTTCTGCTCACCTAGTTTTTCTGGTGTGCCATGGCATCATTGAAAAAAACATCTGCCACCAAAAAGAGGGAACAGATCTTTTAAAACAGCACTTTATAAAGTTTTCAAAAGTTTAAAAATGCTGTATGGTTTCGTTCCCCTAAAGTCAGGGTGGTCTGGCATGTTTTTGTAATGTACTTACCCTTTAGACAATTATTTCTTAAAGTTCTTTAAGGTTCCAGCATGTTTCCTTGACTTTCACTTGAAATCTGTGTTGTTTACAATGTATCTCTATGGAGTTGACGTTATCTGAGTCATCTGCATAGGATTTTAATGTTATCTGATGCATGCATCGGATAAGGCTAAAAATCGGATAACGTTAAGACTTGTGGAACCAAGTCTTAACGTTATCCAAGGTATTACTGTAATAGACTTTTTTACTGGGAGTAATTTTCAGGCACCCAGTAATAATAATCCTGGATTATTCATTAAGAGCTGTAGCTACTTACTAATATATTCTGCTGTGAAGTAACACATGGGCAAAGCTGTTGTTCTTTTTGTTTATAGATATCAGCGTAAACAAAACAACAGCAAAAAAAAAGACATGTATTTAAATGTGAGCTTTTGTGCACCAAGTCCACTTCATCAGACACCTGATCCATGAAAGTTCACATATTTGAATCCAAGAGTTGGTCTTTAAGATGCCACAACATTTTTGTCCCTCCCCCCTCCCCCAATTTTGTTTTGTTTACTCTCTGATATGCTTGCATAGACTAATACAGCTACCATGTCAAACATTGCTTATAGATGTGAACCCCAATCTTATCAAGCCTGTTTTCTAGTTCTGGAGGCTACCTTTTGTTTGGTGTTTAAACAAATCTTGACACCCATATACTTTGGTGGTAAGGCAGTTTCCCCAAATCTTGCCCTTTTAGCTAACTTGGAACTTCCTCTAAGCTTTGTTGTTTTTTAATTGGAAGCCAGAGAGCCATGTTTTTAAACTGAAATTAGGCTTCAGCTGGTTGTTCTTAAAATATAAGGAAAGATCTTCTAATGCAGAGGTTCACTGGTGCTCAGTGAACTTAAATGTTTCTCCTGGAATATAGACAAATAGGGATCACTCTAGTGGGAAAAGGTCTTGGGGACATGAAAGGAGCCTCCTTCTGGTGTCCCCTGAATGGAGTTTCTCCAGCAAAAATCCTTTCAACTCAATTTCTGACACAAAATTATTATTATAGTGTTAAGAAATTGCTACTCTGTGGAAGGCCATTTCTTTGATTTCTCCAGTAAAAGTGGCTTTCTTGGAAAATTCAATAAAGTATCATTGTTTCTGTAGATGGGGGAAATGTTACTGAAACCAAAATTTGTTTTGTTTTAAAATTCCCCTTGTCTGTACCCCTTCTCCACTCCCCATTTCGAGCAAATTAAAAATGAACACTAGAGGGCAAGATGGGGCTATTGTAGAACTTTTGGTTTAGAATAGATATCTGGTTACAGAGCCTGAATTGGGATTTCAGTTCCCCACTGTGTCTCCTTGATAAGGGCTGGACTTGATGATCCATAGAGTCCCTTCCAGCACTGCAATTCTGAGAAGATGTTGGTGGTGGTGACAATTAATTTTTGAAAGTGTTTTTAAAAAATTATTTTGAGAGTAGACTTGTGTAGCCCTTGGAACTCTGGGAATTATGCATTCCTTTTTTTAAAATGTTCATTGAAAAGGAAAACAATTCTTGTTGCTTTATTGAATATTAGGAGTTTTGCAGATAGAGAGTTTAATGGGACTGTAAAAATGAGTGAGAAAGATACAGATTGTGTGTTGCTCATTTTGATATTTTATTCAGATGAACTGAAACATTTGACGTGATACAAGAGTGTCATAATAAGATATATAAAGCTAGGTTGACCAGCACCTTATTGGCCCAGTTGAATCTGAGCACTTATTTTAGGGGGAGCTGTATGTATATATTGTAACAATCCAGATTTGCTCTAAATGGAACATGAATTACTACAGACAGATCAATTTTGTCGGAAGCTGGTACAACATCCACATATGGGTAAAAGGGCTTTTTACTGCCATCACTGTAACCACTGCAGTGCAACACTAAAAAGCACATCCAAACAATCAAACTTATTTTTGGTGGCTAATTAAAGAGGCACTAATAGTTAGCCTATGGGGAGGGGGAACCCTCAAGTATGGATTTTGAAATGTGTCTTATGGCCAATACAACAATTTATTTTATTTTATTTTTCCTGAGGTATTGGAACCTATTTTTCCTGAGGTATTGGAACCAGTATTGTATTCCTGAATTAGGCAGTTTACCAAGAGTATTTACATCTTGTTGAGATTAAATTTCCTTGTGTTTTCCTATGTTCATCTCATATCTAATTTATATACCAGTTTGACACATCTGTGGTCCTTTTGACTTAAAATGAGGTGGGCAAGACAGGGACAGTTTCCTATATCTGCCTAAAAGTGAACTCCAAAACTTTGGATGACCTATCTAATGATTACACATAGTTGTTAACCACTGCAGTATATTATATATTTCATCTGGCCTGTGCCTACTTTATGACAAGCTATTCTAACTTCCTTGGGTGGGATAGGTTATACATCCTCTTGCCAGTTACATGCATTACTAAGAGTAGCTGAAAACAGTTACTAATGTTGTAATGCATTTCCCCATACTCCTGTTTTTCTTTATTCTCATTGATTGAAGATTCTATTGAAATATGTTTAGAACCCTGCTTTCTGTAGTAATCACAGAAGTCTGTGGGAAGACAAGAAAATTGTATTGGGGGGAAAATTGTGCGCATGTGTTTTGTGCTTCAGCATAGATTATCTCTGCCAAAATAACAGCTGTCATTTTGTTCTTCTTTATATTAGTCAGTTGTAACATACTGCACTATTTCTGCTACTAAACAACTATCCTTTTCCCCTTGCTTTGCTGTTGTTCATTCTTCTGTTTGAGATTAGAAAGTTTTTCAGAAGTTAATATTAAGGAGTATTGTTGTATTAACAGTATAAGTATCTTATTGTCACTATTAAGCATTTCAAAGTAGTGGTCTTGTTCCATTGCAGTGGTAAAGCATGTGGACCTTAACATTCAATGACTTTGAAACTTGAGCTCTGCTTAGAATTTCGTGTCATGTGCATCACAGGAGAAAAAGATGTGAAAATGTATATGCTGAGCCTATAGGACTTCCTGTGGTGCTTATTAATCCTTTATGGATCATTTGAAATGTTTCTAGTTTATTTAAGCTTTGCTGCTTGTATCAGATTGTTCCTGAAGAAAAGAAAAAGTGATCATGCTTTGAATTTTTAAAAATGATCTCACTTTCAAGGAAAAGCACTTTTATGCTCCATTAGAGTTGAATTTGCCAAACTCTTACATCGCATTAACACAAGCTTTAGTGGATAGATAAATGTGTTTTTTGAAGACTGGCTTGAACTTTACTAAACAATATATTAAGATTTTACTGCTTTCATTTTTTTATTTTTGGTTTAGTAAATTAAGTAAACAGAATAAGAAATGCTTTACAGTTAAAATAAAAATGTAAACTTGATGCAAAATGCAGTATGAAATAAAGACGTTTAATTTGTGTGTTGAATACCTGGCTCGTTGATAAAATTGAAATTCTTTAAAGAATTTATACTGGGTTAATGGTTTTACAGCTGATAATGTAGACATTTCTTGAAGAAATGATGAGTTCTGTTTCCTTGGCACTAGGTCAGGAGAGTGAGCATTACAAGTAACTCATTTTTCAACCTTATCTTAGGCCATTAAACTTAACGGGATCTTTGTCATTGCTTTTTAGTGGACACTAGTCCAAGCCATTAGGGTCTTGTCCTGCAGTGAAATCTCAATCAGAGTTCCCTGCTGTTACATCAAGTGTGAGTGACTGGCCAACTCTACGGCAGCCTAGGCTTTTCTGTTACCAAATCAACTGCATCAGTGGTTTATGTTTTGTCTGTGAGTCTTGTAACAGTGTTTACATGTAATTGATACGAGAAAATTATATCCTTGTTTTTGTTTTTATTGTATTTAGTGGAGCTAGTATAGCACACAATTGGTAGATCATTACCATGTAGCATAAATAAACTTAACCAATAGACATGGCAAAAAGGTCTTCTTTATGCTGCAATACTATTGCTTTCCCATGGTACTTTATAATAAAGCAATATGCCCATCACTGTAATGGTGCTATGTGCAGAAAGCCCTTATTGAGCATTATTTTGAAGGATACAGTGCAGTGAATACATGTACACTTACTTAACACATATGTTCTGGAATGGTGGTAGAGTGCACAGGGTCTAGAATACAATGCAAAATAGTATCTTTCAGGACTTTAGCATTTATATTCTTTGTGGTGTCTATGATTCATGCATATAGGCTGACTTGCACCTGGACAGAGTGCCTCAGAACCTTCTATAGTTGAGGAACATATTGTGGTAGGAACCCCACCCTCATGGAGTGTGTGCATCCCCCAGTGCTGTTTCTGCTACTGGGTGAATTCCATTTAATCCACCAAGGCAATAGCCTAGTTTGGAATGTATTTTTCAAAGTATTAACTAGACTCAAGTTTAACTGTTTGCCTTTTTAAAAAAGTTCTGTTTATATTTGTTTTATTAGTACAATAATAGTGATCAACTGATGTTCCCATATGCTAGGGGCTTGTTCTGTGCTAATGATCTTGCCTTGACAGTCCAAGGAGAAACATTTGAGCTTATCAAGCAGATGTTAACAAATAATGAACAAAATAAAGTAATAAAAGGGGGCCTCCCTCGGCCAGGGGAGGCCCGAAGAAACGACGCCGCGCTAGATGCCGACGCCGCTGCTGCACCCTCCCGGCCCCCATCACCGGCCGGGAGGAAGTTAAAAGGGGCCTCCCTTGGCCAGGGGAGGCCCGAAGAAACGCCGCCGCCGCACTAGACGCCGCCGACGCCGACGCTGCACCCTCCGGGCCCCCGTCACCGGCCGGGAGGAAGTTAAAAGGGGCCTCCCTCGGCCAGGGGAGGCCCGAAGAAACGCCGCCGCCGCGCCAGACGCCGCCGCCGCCGCTGCACCCTCCCGGCCCCCGTCACCGGCCGGGAGGAAGATAAAAGGGGCCTCCCTCGGCCAGGGGAGGCCCGAAGAAATGCCGCCGCGCTAGACGACGACGACGCTGCACTCTCCCGGCCCCCGTCACCGGCCGGGAGGAAGATAAAAGGGGTCTCCCTCGGCCACCCGGCCTCGAAGGGAGAGAACTTGGGGGTCTTGGGGCGGCTATAGAGGACTCAATGGGGGGGTGGTTGGTGGGATATTGTTTTGTTTTGTATGGATGCCGCCTAGAGTCAGGTTCGCCTGAGCGAGGCGGGGTATAAATTTGAAGAATAAATAAATAAATAAATACAACACCAAATCCATCCACTTCATGGACAACAACCCCTTAGATGAGAGCTAAAATCCAGGTTTCTGCACTCCTTTCAGGTTTTAAATATTAAACCAAAAGAAGCTATGCTAAACCTCTAGAGAGCAAACATGCCCACCTTGCTGAACGACTGCAGAAGAGTGTCTCCTATGAGGACGCAATTCTGGCTGGACCATTTGGAAGTTACTTAGTAGATTTCATAGTAAAAATCAAGTAAAATGTGGCTACTTGAATACAGGACAATTTTTTTGTGAAAACTGCTATCAATGCAACATTTATGTGGATGCAATTTATTCCCCCTGTATGCACAAAAGAACTTCTAATAAATGGCCAAGATAATATGCTTCTGGTTTAAAATCATCTCTGCAACTCTCTGATATGAGTAAAGAAAAGATCCAGAGAATGAGGATCAGAAATTCAGAGGTGTAACACCAATGTAGAGAGGATGTATATTAATATTGGGGACAGTATTTCGTATTGTTAAATCGATTATTGTATAATATTATTTTTTTATATTGGGTATGGATTGTATTGTGAGTATATTGTTTATTGTCCATTGATACTGAATATGGACTGTATCCTGATTGTATTGTGGTTATATTTTGTTTTGTTACACTCTATTTTATATTGTATCATTATTGAATTGTTATATTGTATTTAATTGTATGTTGAACTTGAACTTGAATTTTTATTAATACTGATTGTCTTAGCATTTTTACACATTGTAATTTTAGTAGATATTACATTTTACATCACATCCTTTTATATCATATTTTTAATATAACTGCATATACCATAATGTGATTTTAACTGAATCTTACTGGTTGAGTCTGATTACAGCATTCAAAAATCTCTTTTGTAGTCCTGCTATAGTATGGTCAACCATGTTCTGAATGCTTTGTTTTTTATGCTGGTCTTTGACCGTAACAATAAACTGATTGATTGGGAGCCGCCCTGAGTTGGTTTTCACCAAGTAGGGTGGCATATAAATTGAAATAATAATAATAATAATAATAATAATAATAATAATAATAATAATAATAATAATAATAATAATAATGTATATGTAGAGTAAAACCCCATACAACAATTGCATCACACAGCAACTAAATTGTACAATGGCTGCCTTTTAAAAAAAATTGCATCGTACAACAGTTTTAGTTGTTGTACGATGCAATGCTTTTCAGCAGTCGGGTGGCTTACGGGGCAGCATGGGGGAGCCTTCCCCCCCTGCCGCCCCAAAGCCCCTTTGTGAACAGGCAGCTCGGGTTTCCAGGCAAAAGGCAGCCCTGCAGTCAGTGCAGCTAAATGAGGCTTTGTTTCTCTGCACTGACCGGTGCTGCAATGCAGCCTTTGAGGCCAGAGTGTGGGGGGAAATTCTCCCCCAACTCTGACCCCAAAGACAGCAGTCTCCGCTGGTCAGTGCAGAGAAACAAGGCTTCATTTCTCTGCATTGACAGGTGCAGCAATGTTGCCTTTGAGGTCAGAGTGTGTGTGCGGGACCCTAAAGGCAGCAAGCGCTGCCGGTCAGTGCAGCGAAACGAGGCTTTGCTTCTCTGCACTGACCGGCACGCGATGCTGCCTTTGAGGCCGGAGTTGGGAGGAAATCTCCCCTCCAACTCTGGCCACAAACACAGCTGGCTTGCGGAGGAGTCACACATATGCGTGTCCCTTACAATGATTTTATCATACAACTACTAGCACGGAGGTACGAATTAAAATTGTTCTACGGGATACCACTGCATATAGTAATGATACTTAATAGTAATTCTGAAGGCAAAAACTTAACTATCCTGTTTTTAAGTTGGTGCAATCACAAGCTGCATTACCAGCTGTTGTTTGTTGGTTGGTTGTTGTGACTTTTTGTTGACGGCATGAAATCTTCCCTTCTTAAGTGAGCAAGTTTGTCAGTCTTCTCTATATTGCATTCCCAAGCTAATTTCTGTTCTGGCTGTACCACTTTCAGCATACAGCATTGCAAACCGAGGTTGCCTAACTCTAGAACAAGGGTCAGCAAAATTGTCTCTCTAGGTGTTCTTGGGCTTCAGTTACCAGAAGCCCAAGTCAGTACAACTGCTGATCAGGGCTTTTGGGAATTGAAGTCCAAGAACATACGGAGAGCCAGGTTTGCTGATCCCTGCTCTAAAAGATTTAGGTTTAGAATTATCATTAAAAGGAGTGGGATTTTTTTTGCTACTCATCCAATAATTCTAAATTTTGTTTCAGTCTAACAAAGATGCCAGCTATCACAGGGCAGAAACAAGATGCTTGAGCAGAGTTAGGCCTAATAGGGTCTCAGAGCCTTCCAATGTATGTCTTTCTCCAGGTGAGCCACATTTAGGTGTTCACAGATGACTACTCAAAGAAACAGATAAAAGTAGGTAACCTGTGTGCATCTATGTATTGCTGAATTCTCACTGTTCAGCTATATTAAGTGGAATCCTATTGGCATAGCTATGCATGCATAAGGCTGACAGTGTCATCAACTGGAGAATTTTATCTTTAATTAATGTTTCTTGTCCCAACCAGTTCCAAGGCTCTCTATGGATTCCTTTCACCCTTGGGGGTGCTTGTGATGAAAGGAAGTTGACCAGGTTGCAGTGAGGTTTGGACATGGCTTAGCAGGACATGGCTTAGCAAGAACTAAGCCATGTCCTGGAATGAAGAATATGCATTGTGAATGGGGACTAAGCTACCACCCACCATGAAGAGGCTGAATCATTTTAATTTTGCATTGCAGCTCCATATTCCAAAGTTACAATATACAGTCAAACCTTGCATAAAGAGCGTCTCGCTTAAAGAGTAACTCGCTTAAAGAGCAGAATTTTCTTTGAATGTTTGCTTCTCCTTCGTGTTGTTTGGGGATGCACACTGATGGGTTCTGCGCCTGCGCTGAATCCGGAGCGGAGCTGGAAAGCTGATTGGATAAAGAGTTTTGAATGTGGGACCGCCCACCATGCCCAACCCCTTTAGGCGCCATTTCGCGCTCTCCCCTCAGTTTGCTTTTTTCCGCTGCGCAAGCAGGAGCCTGGAAAAAAAGCTGTGAGTACTTTGCTGAGATTGTCTCAGAATCTTCCAATTTTTCCTACTTTACAATTTTTCTCGGACTAGGGGACTTGTTCCCTTGGTCCTCGTGTGGCTGGGGCTCGCCCTCAGCCGCCGTTTAAAAAAAAAAAAAAAAAGACCAACATCTCGTGTCGGGGCCTCCCGGCCGGGATAATTTTTTCTCTTCGGCCATCTACTTCGGTGGATGGCCTCAGCGGCAGCGTTCAAGCAGTGTCCGTCCTGCAAGAGAAAGTTCCCTAGCTCGGACGGGCACGTGCGTTGTCTTCGCTGCCTCGGGGAGAGTCACCAGGTCCAGACCTGCGAAGTCTGTCGCGGCTTCTCGAAGGCCGCCATCAAGAACCGCCAGTACCGCCTTCAAGCCTACCTCATGGAGGCCGCACTGGCACCACCGGCTCCCCCAGCTCCAGAGCAGGCCGCTTCCACGTCTGCTCCTTCAACCTCCGCTTCTTCTTCCAGGCCCTCGGCCTCTGAACTGTTCAGGCGGAAGAAGGAGCAGGAGAAGAAGAAGAAGGACAAAAAAGAGAAAAAGAAGCGCCGTAGCTCTTCGTCTTCTCTTCCTCCGACCCCGGCACCGGCTCAACTTTCGCCGCCACGCTCCCTAGCATCCGCCCCGGTCGCAGCTCCACCTACGCCGGGTAGGATGTCGACCGAGGCCCGGGACGCCACGCCGGAGAGGGCCCACAGCCCTCCACCGCCGCCGGAGACTCCTCCACCTGTACCACCGCACAGGTCTTCCTCCCTCCGCAGTCCTTCCGTGGTTCCTGGTCCGGCTACCGAACCGCCGCCCCAGTTGAGCCTCATCGCCCCGTACATCGAGGCGATGGTGCGGAAACTGCACACCGAGCTCTACGGCCCGCAGACGACACCGTGGGAGCGCCCTCTGCCCTCACCACCAGCCACGGAAGCACCACCGCTCCGTGAGGAGGGCCCCGCACCGAAGCGGCAGAGGGTGGAACAGGCGCGGTCGGAGGCCTCTCTCCCTCCGTACCAGCTGCCTTTGCCGGGGAGCGATCCGAGATCCGCCAGGCCGTACTGGTCGGACTCGGACCCCGAGGTCTACCTGCCACCGCCCAGCGTCTCGGCGCGGTCAGGAGACTCCGACTCGTCGGATCAGGAGGAGGAGCAGCATCAGCCACCGCCGGTTGCGGTCGACAAGTCCCCGGACGACAACATCGGCGCCGTCCACGGATCCCAGCCGGAGGATTTGAAGACCTACACCGGACTGATCACTCGCCTCGGATCCACACTTGGGATTCGGGCGGAGGCTCCCCCGGACGACTGTGAGGACGTCGTCTGCGGCTTGGCCGACCGCAAGGAGTTGGTCCCCGTCCGCCTCGGACTGCTCCCTAAGATTGCGAAAGCGGCCAAGGAGGTGTGGAAGAAGCCGGTCTCTTCGCACTCCGTATCCAACAGAGTGGACTCTATGTACAGACTGCTGGACGATTCCAACTTTCTGCACATTCACCCGGCACCGAACTCCCGAGTGGTCAAGGGCTCCCAACACCGGACGCCGATCAGCAGCACTCCCATCCCGTCGACCCAAGAGGGGAAGAAGCTGGACGCACTGGGCAGGAGGGTCTACGCCAATGCCTCCTTGTCCTTCCGTGCGTCCAACTACGCGACGGCCATGGGAGGCTACCAGTGTCGACTCTGGGAGCAAGCGGAGTCGTTCAAGTCCCTGCTGCCACCTGATCGACAAGCGGACTTTGAAAAACTCTGCATGGAGGGCAACCACCTCTCCCTCCAGCAAATCCGCACCGGCCGCCACGTCACCGAGTCGGAGGCAAAAAACTTGGCCTCCGCCATCCAGCTCCGTCGCCACGCCTGGCTCCGTTCGGCTAACCTGCAGGACGATGTCAAGCGGCTCGTGGAGGAGCTCCCCTTCGATGGCGAGGGCCTCTTCGCCAAGGAGACCGACACCTCCTTGGGAGAGCTGAAAGGGGACTACGCCACAATAAAACAGCTCCGCCCTCCACACCGTGGGTCCGGCCGTTACCATCAGGACCAGCCGTCGACGTCTCAGGCGGGCCCATCCTATCAACCTCGCCCGCCACAGAGACAAGGGGACTACTCCCGGTACCAGCCCTACCGGCAGCGCCAACAACCCAACCGTCCACGCTACCAGCAACGGCCTCAGACTGGCAAGCGTACGGAACGGAAGGGCAAACAACGTGTTTGACTCTTCCGTGACCGAGACTCTACCCTACCGCCCCCTTTCCGACTACCTATCGGCGTGGTCTGCCATCACCACAGACCGATGGGTTTTAACCATCTTAGACTCTGGCTACGCGATCGAGTTCGAGAGATGCCCTACTGTCGGACGGATCCGCATCACCGATCCATCCCCACCGCTCCAGGAGGAACTAACAGCTCTCCTAGAGAAGGGCGCCATAGAGCCGGTCGCAGCGTCGGAGTCTCACGAAGGGTTCTTCTCCCGATACTTCCTTGTGGACAAAAAAGACGGGGGGGCACGTCCCATCCTGGACCTCCGTCTTCTCAACAACCATATCGACGCGAGGAAGTTCCGGATGGTAACCCTTCACTCCATCCTCCCGCTGATCAACCACGGGGACTGGTTCACCGTCATCGACCTGAAGGACGCCTACTTTCACGTGTCCATCAGGAGGGAACATCGTCGTTTCCTCCGATTCCAGGTGGGCGGCAACATCTACCAGTACACATGCCTACCCTTCGGCCTCTCCACCGCTCCGAGGGTATTCACGAAGTGCATGGCACCGGTGGCTGCTCATCTGCGACTGCAAGGCGTCCAGGTGTTCCCGTACATAGACGATTGGTTGATCTGCTCCCCGACCCAACGAAAAGCCAAGGACGACGTTGCACATTGCCTCGCCCTTATGCAGAGCCTCGGTCTGCGGGTCAACTTCAAGAAATCCCAGTTGACCCCCACTCAACGAATAGAATACATCGGAGCCGTTCTAGACTCTCTGGCTCTAAGAGCCTACGCCCCAACCAAACGTCTGCTCGACATCCGCACAGTGGTGGCACGGATCCAGGGCAGACGTCGGGTCCGTGCGAGGGACGCCCTCCGTTTGCTAGGACTCATGGCGTCGACCACGGCGGTGGTCTCGCACGCCAAACTCAAGATGCGCTCCCTCCAGTCGTGGTTCCTCTCCTCCTTCAACGGCACCCACGACAACCTCGGGAAGTGGCTCACACCGACTCCCGAACTCCGAGACCAGTTAAACTGGTGGACAATGGACCAGAATGTGACCGCGGGGAGACTCTTCACCCTTCCCGCACCGTCCATCCAAGTCACCACCGACGCGAGCACCCACGGATGGGGTGCGTGCTGCCGCGGACTACGGATTCACGGCATATGGACACCCGAGGAAGCCGACCACCATATCAACTTCCTCGAGCTGCTAGCGGTGTGGAAGGCGATGAGGTCCTTCAGACCGTCGATCGCGGGCAGTGTGGTGCAGATCGCCTCGGACAACACCACGACACTAGCCTATCTCAACCGGCAAGGAGGGACCAAGTCTCTCTCCCTCCTCTACCTGACCGTCCAGATGTGGGAGTGGTGCCTGAAGGTACATGTGTTCCCCATAGGTGTCCACATCCAGGGCACCCTGAACTCCGATGCAGACTCCCTGAGCCGCAAAGGGACGGCGATGCACGAGTGGGAACTGGACGAATCGGTGTTCGACCGCCTGTGCCGACGGTGGGGCACACCGACCCTAGACGTTTTCGCGTCACAGACCAACTCCAAGTGCCGCCGTTACTGCTCCCGAGCGGGGATCGGCCACGGATCGGAGGGCGATGCCTTCATGGTGCCGTGGCACCAGGAACTGCTGTACATGTTTCCACCGATCCCTCTCATCCAACGGGTCCTGATACGGATCCGTGCGGAGAACGCCTGGACGATCCTGGTTGCCCCGTCCTGGCCGCGCCAGCCGTGGTTCCCACTACTCCAAACCCTGGCTTGCGATCGTCTCCGCCTACCCACCGATCCGAATCTCCTCCGCATGGAAGACGGTCGGATCCTTCACTCCGATCTGCCGAGCCTACACCTGACGGCCTGGCTTATCCGCCCAACATAGCACGGATCCTTGATCTGTCAAGGAAACCTTCCACACGGAAGTCCTACGATGCCAAGTACCGTCGCTTCACTGACTTCCTAGCATCCAGCGACCGCACCGTGGACTCCGCATCCCTGCAGGATGTCATGTCCTACCTCCTGCACCTCGCCGAGTTGGGATCCGCACATTCATCATTAAAGGTCCACCTAGCTGCTGTGGTCGCCAAGGCCCCACCTTCTTCAGTATTGTCCTCCGCCTTCAGAGACAAAACTGTTAAAAGGTTCCTTCAAGGGCTACGCAATGCCTATCCTCCAGTGAAGATACCACCCCCTCAGTGGTCCCTCACTACAGTGCTCACCGCACTCACGAAGGCACCCTTTGAACCCATGGCTTCGGTGGACATTAAATTTGTCTCCTACAAGACTGCTTTCCTTGTAGCTATCACTTCTGCCCGACGGGCAGGGGAGCTGGCAGCCCTTCGGTCTGACCCTCCTTTTCTCAAGTTCTACCCTGACAGGGCAGTATTGCACCCAGATCTGACATTCCTGCCCAAGGTCCTGACTGAATTTCACCTGGCCCAAGCCATCACGCTTCCAGCATTCTTCCTGAATCCCTCGTCTCCACAAGAGAGAGTGTGGCACTCGTTGGATGTCAGGAGGGCTTTGCTGTTTTACACCCAGAGGACTGCGTCCTTCAGGAGAGCAAAACAACTGTTTGTGGCTTATGGTGGCAAGACTAAGGGACAGCCTCTGTCTGCCCAGAGACTATCTAAATGGATCTCAGGTACCATTTACCTGGCCTATCAGATGTCATCCCTGCCACCTCCGCCTCATGTCCGGGCTCACTCCACCAGGACACTGGCTTCCTCCACTGCATTCCTAGAGGGCATCCCGATGGAGGATATCTGCAAGGCTGCCACTTGGTCCAGGTCCTCCACCTTCATCACCCACTACCGGGTTGATACAAGGTCCGCCCCTGATGTCAGACGGGGCAGGTCCATCCTGATGGCTGGTCTCCGATCCTCTTCGCTGATGACCGCCCATCCATGATGCCATCGCGCTCTCCTACATCTCAGGACGCCGGCTGCCCACCATCCAAGTAAGTGAGCTTGTTAGTCACCCATCAGTGTGCATCCCCAAACAACACGAAGGAGAAGGACAGGTTTCACTTACCAGTAACTGTCGTTCTCCGAGTATGTTGTTTGGGGATTCACACAACCCAACCCTGCCTCCCCTCAGGGCTGCCGGCCTGAGATGGCCTTAGGCTTAGCGGGCAGCTTTAATATCAAACTGAGGGGAGAGCGCGAAATGGCGCCTAAAGGGGTTGGGCATGGTGGGCGGTCCCACATTCAAAACTCTTTATCCAATCAGCTTTCCAGCTCCGCTCCGGATTCAGCGCAGGCGCAGAACCCATCAGTGTGAATCCCCAAACAACATACTCGGAGAACGACAGTTACTGGTAAGTGAAACCTGTCCTTCACTTAACAAATAAAACCAACCAAAAACTCGCTTAACAAATAAATCGCGGTTCGCTATCCCCCCCACAATTGGTAATTTACAATGGTGTTCCGCTTAAAGAGCAAACTCACTTAAAGAGCAATCCTGTGGAACGCATTATGCTCTTTAAGCAAGGTATAACTGTATCTCTATTTCTTTTGTTGTTGTTCAGTCGCACAGTTGAATCTGACCCTTTGCGACCTTATGGACCATTGCCCGCCAGGCACCTCTGTCCTCCACCATCTTCCTCAGCCTGCCCAGCTCTGTGCCCATTGCATCTACAATACCATCTATTTCTTTTATCCTTATGTTATCCAAAAGATGGACTTTACTAACCAAAAGTGCCATACCCACAGACAACAGATAAGTTTTCTTGGGCAAACTGAGATTTGAATCTGTGTTTGCTTTTGTGAGCTGTATTTCTGCACTTCACTGTTTTAGAACACTATCTCACCAAATCATGATCTATGGTCGGCGAATATATAAACTATGAACTTTGGATCTTCTCTATGCTGCCATTTAATACTAACACAAATAGGATGAAATCAAGTAGTAAATTGCAACTTGAGTCAGCCCATTGAATCAGTGGCAATATGCTGAGTCAACTCTATAAGTTAACATTGATTCAGGGCCAACTCTAGTTGCAACTTTCTACTGGATTTTAGTCATAATATTGTTAAAAGAACCTTGTGGGATAGCACAGTGAGTAAGAGTTTAATTCCCTACCACAGCATTTCCCAAACCATTTTCTGCGGAACACTGGTGGACGTCAATTCCCAGAAGCTTAAGTTAATACATTGCCTGATTTGGGACTTCTGGGAATTGAAGTCCAAAACCCAAAGATTGGGAAACACTGTGGGCCTACTTTATGTCCTAGAATAGATGAAGAAGGAACCTATATAGCCCAAAGCCCCATGACTCCTACAGAAGAAAACAGTAAACAACTTCTGAGTGCCCTTTATTCCAAAAATGCTGAAAAGGGTCACCATATATCATAATTGACTTAACTGCATTTACAGTAAAACCTCATATAACACTAAAACCTGGTTCCACAAGTCTTGGTGTTATATGATTTTTAGTGTTATCTGATGCATGTTAAAATCCTATGGGATCCAAAGAGATACATTGTAACCACACAGGCTTTAGCGGTTGTTATCTGAAGCATCCCATAGGATCTTAATGTTATCTGATGCAATTCTTCCCCCCAGATTCCTTAATGTTATGCGATTTTAGTGTTATTCGATACTAATGTTATATGAGGTATTACTGTAATTAGAATAGTTGTTGAAAGATAGAGGAATACAGTATTACCTCGGCTAACGCTAAGACTTGGTTCCACAAGTCTTGGTCTTATCCGTTTTTAGTGTTATCCGATCCATGTTAAAATCCTATGGGATGGATCGGATAACGTTAAAGCTCCATAGAGATACATTGTAACCGCACAGGCTTTAGCAGTTGTTATCCGATCCATCCCATAGGACCTTAACGTTATTCGATTCAATTCTCCTCCCCAGATTACTTAACATTATGCGATTTTAGCATTATCGGAGGTAAACGTTATCCGAGGTATTACTGTATTACAAATACTGAATTCCAAATATTGATTACAGTGTAATAAAGACTTCCCATCAGATAGTTTGGTATTTAAATTGTAAACTAATTTTAGTATGCACAGTAATCTAAGATTGCCAATGCAAAGAGCAGCTTTCTGAAATGCTAAATAGTTTATGCTTAATTGTCTGAAGCAGAACAGCTGCTAATACTAGAAAAATGCCATCTCATCTTTAGGCCTGTTGTGTTGCCGGGGGTGGGGGGGTTGACAAGACTGCTGTAGCAACCCTGTCTGCTTTGGCACTTGCATTCTCACTCACTCACTTTTCAATGCTTAATGAAGAGCTGGAGGACAATATTCTGTAATTAAGGATTCCATTAAGATGAAGAAAAGAGCAAATGGGGTTGGTTGGTTCTTCTAGCAGAAGGGGAAATTGTTTGGGGTGGGGGATAGTGGTGGTAGTGTAGTGAGGGGGAGAGGTGGGTGGAGAGACTAAGTCAGGGCTGTTTGTTGAATATACTGTTAAGGACTGTTACCATCCTAATTAATCAAGTTAGAAATTACAGCTGTAGTTGGTTTCCCCCCAATTCTTGTTATCAATTTTCTTCTCTTTTGAGACAAAGCAAATATAAATTTTGTGTTCATTTGTCATTCGTTCTTTGACTTCAGCATCTCTGAAAATAACAATGTAGCACAAAAGACCAGTATTTACCTAGTTGTAATGTGGGTTGCCATGGTGTTTTGCAAATTATTGCAATTATGTTCACCATGCGAGTCGCCCTTGGTAACTGGCGAAAAAACTGATAATCCTGTTTTGAACAAAAGGTCAAATTGCTGAATAGAAAGTCTTGATTAACTAAAAGATGTACAAAGTGGAATTATTTCCTACCATTCAGAAATAGTTCTTGATCGGGTTTGGGGGAGGGGGTGAGTAAGTACATCTGATTACTGAAGTACAAAGCGTTGAAAGGATGTTGTCTTGAGCCTTTCATGTAGTCTTAATGGTGGCTTTTTTGTCAAATTTACCCATTTGCAGCATTGAAAGAGGCAGCTGCATTTAAGCTGGAGAGATGGTGCTTTTTCAAGAGTTTAGTGCATGGAAAGTTCTCAGCAGTATCTGCAGTTTGCTATTAGTCTGTGGTCTATTAAAACTGATGTGCTGCATTTGAGCCCATTGCTCTCTGTGCTTGTGAAACTCTTGGACTGATGATCTAATAAAGTGCTCTTACTGGACAATCTCTGATCAGATACTTGGGAAAAAAGTCACAGGTTTTTGGAGTGGAGGGGGTGGAGAGAGAAACGCTATAGAACATTTGTCCTTATGAACCATATTGAAGACTATTTCCTTTTTCTTTCTTTTTAATGACTACTTTTCATGCTATATTTTCTGTCCTTCAGTTTAATCGCTGTGTTTAGCAAACATATTTTTAAAAGCAGTAAGCATATTGTCATAGTCACCTGGAAGGTAATGGCTGAAACTTAAAAGAAGCTGTGTGAGAGTGGAATGAAAGCAAAATAACCCTTAGCAAGTTTGTGGGTTTACATTCGGTATCACCTAGCAACCCTTTCACTCAGTCAGCTCACTTGTCTACCCTCAGTCTTGTTTACAGACTATTCAAACTGTCCTTCGAAACCATGAAAGATATTCAGTTTCATTAGTACCATTCTCGAAGAGAAAATAATTAAACTTAAATGAACAAACATTACTTGGTAATGCTTTTAAAATTCTTTACTAATTTTGAGGAGGCATCTCTTGCAGCCTTTCTTTCAATGCCAGAAGGTTTTTCCATTTTAAAAGAACAGAACCCGAGTAACTGTATATTAAGTTTAAATTTTACTCTCCTCCCTGTGATCAGCTATGTATCTTGTCACTGACTATAAGCAATACTTATTCTCGTTACTACTGTACTAACTTTTGACCTCTCTTTTTAAAAATTCTGGTGGTTATTTTGTACATTTCCTCGTGCACGTGTATAAGTTACATATCTATGAAATTGGACTTTAATAACATCTTTGCTTGTGTTTTTGTTAATTTTTGGAACAACAGTTGTAGTTGTTTATGAACACATTCAAAGCTCATGAATTGTGGTGTATGAAATCCTTTTGTGTTGGAAAACATGGAACTGAACTGGCCATGAAATACTGGTTATCTCCCCCCTCCCTTCCATCTTTATATTTTGTTAGATTCTCTTACATGTACAATTCATGGCTGGACTGTATGAGTTCTTTATGTTTTGTTGACAGCTGACAGACAAAGCAGGATTATTCTTGAAGGAAGGTACTATACTTACTCGTGACCTATTATAGCCTGAGAATGCTGCTTTGAGTAGAATGAATAGAAAGGTATTTTGCAGAATAGACTTGAATATACTTCCCAAGATTTCAGCTGTCTATACAAAATACATATACATCCTCCACTCAGGGGTTTTTCAAATATAATTTTTCATATATAGTCATTTTTAGTATATTTTCCTTTGCTGCTGTGATGGAGCCAAATGTAACTGCCTTGGTATTGTCCAACAGTGGTAAAGTAAAATTGCTGGTAATTGTTGGCTTTCATTGTGTACGGTGTGGCAGGCTATGAAAGTTTATATTCTATCCTTTTAATGTTCTTTACAGGCATCTTCTGGTGCTTAGCCCCTGATTGCGAATTAAGGCAACAAGTCTTGTTGTGAAGCAGAGCAGAACATGCTTGTTAATTTATTGCATAAATGCAGTTGCAAAAGCTGGAATGCAAACACTTGTAGTGTGGTTACATCTGTTTAAATGAGGAGCTCTGTTTGCATCTAACCTATCATAAGTGTTTAGAGTGCTCTATTATCCTTTCACCGGAGTGATGGCAGAACCCAGTCTTTGCACAAATGAGAAGATCAATAAGTTTCAAATAACTTGTATGAAATGACATGTGACTGTACTTTTAAAGATGTGTTTTTAAAAAATCAATATTAATAACATTTAAAACTTACATTGACCTTACATTGAGCTTGCATTTCTGTCCTGTTGATAGCTTTGTTTAAAGTATTTATATATTGTGGTTGTTTTTCCTCCCATTGTCCTCTTCTGCGCTTCCTGGAGTTTAACAGTTTTGCAGTTTAACATGTTTAGAACATGTCTTTGAAAATAATGTATACATCTGAAGACTGTGATGTACACAGTTGACGCAACTTTTTCTAATCCTTTTTGGGTTATAAATTGTCCTCATTTTCAACATTCCCTGAATCACATCATATTGTGAAATTCAGAGCACCAAAGTGTAAGATGTAGCATTGTTACAAGTTCCAAATTGCCATATTTTTTTCTCAAGGAGCTACTTTGAGACAGGACATTACTAAAGAAACCTGTACATTTTGTTGATATTGTCTTTTTTCAAGACTTTCTGCAGCTGTTTAAGCAAGTTTTTTGTGTGTTTGCAATGGGTTGGGTTGTTTTGTTGTTGTTGTTGTTTGCCTGACTGTTGCCAGAAATATATGTTTTATTTAAAGCTCTCACTGTGTTGTTCAGATATCTGTGATTCTAGCATTAACTGTTTTTCTCCGTTTATTCCAATGTGAGCTGCATCATGACCTCTTATACTTCCTTTGTCTTCATTAGAAAAGAAGCCAAAATACATTTGGGCTTTCTTACAGCTAAGAAATTCCAAATGAAAATCAATATGAAAAGCACAACAAAATCACATTTTTAAACAATGTTCCGCTTGCGTTTTCTAACCTTAATAAAAAAATGCATCCCTAGCCTCCAAACATCTACATGTGTACTTTTGGCATTGACATGCTTATCAACCACTAAAAGCTTGTATTAATTAAAATCAATATAAAATTAATTAAAAATACTTTGAAGGTCAGAAGAGGTTGCTTAGACCACAGGCTATTCTGGAAAGTCTTTGTGCAGTCTTGTAGGTTTTAATTAGTTTTGAAAATCACACGTTTTTCCTGCAAAAAAGTTTTTCCTCAGCGCTAAATGCTGCAGGGATAAGTTTGAAAATGGAGTGGCTCAAATGTTGAAAAATGGAAACGGAAAGCACACACATCTAAATGTATAATAGTCATGAGTTGTGCATCACTTGATTTTATATCAGGGATTCTCAACCTGTGGCCCATGGGCTGGATGTGACCTGCAGCACCATTTCATGTGTGCCTCCACCACATCAGGAAGTGCTACATGGTGGAAGAAGGGCAAAATGGCTGTCCGTCCCCCGAAACTGTCTGAGAGAGGGTGACCTGGCCCCCTGCTTAAAAGTTTGAGAACTCCTGTTTTAAAGGTTCATCCAAATGTATATTTACAGTGATAATTCGAGGACTGATTAAATATATCCCATAAGTGGAGGTTACTGAAAAGCACTTACTCACCTCAGCATGTTCCATGCAGCAGGTATGATTTTAAAAGCCTCTTACCCTTGTAGCATCTACATTCCAGCACAGCCACCTCCAGGGAGATAGAGCACTAGTGCACAAACATTACTCTTGTATGCACCAGTGCACAATATAAGATGCTTTTTAACAATATACCTGCCATGTGGCATATGAACATTGGTAGGCACTTGACATGTTGTAAGTACAATACATAAATGAAGAAATCTACCAAATATATGAGATGGCAAATATGTAAGCAGTGGATTTCTGTCCATATATTTCTTTAAGGAACATGTCAACAGCACTATAGTTAGTGATAGGCATGTGTCTGTTTTGTATATATGAACAAGTTTCGTATTTGGTCTTAGAGGTCTGGGACACAGTATTATTGTCCAATGTGTGTTGGAGAAAATGGTGACTATAAGCCAACATAATACAAAGATGCTGTAGTTGAATACCGAATACATTTGACTAGGCTTCAAGTTTTCTGACAACCCCAAGATCAATCATGCAAAGTATGCTGCTCTTATTTGTTTTCTCTTAGCAAAGCTAAAAATTCTTTGTCAATTTAGCATACCACTTTTTTTCTTAGTCATTAGCAATAGGAAGAGACTTTTCTTCTTCTAGCTAATTTTTAAAAGGGAGTACACTCAAACCTCGCTTAAAGAGCACCTCGCTTAAAGAGCAGGATTTTATCTGAATGGTCGCCTTGCTTAACAACTAAATCGGGGTTCGCAATACCCACCCCGCACCAGAAGTTACAATTTGGTCACTTAAAATGGTGTTTCACTTAAAGAGCATTCCTGTGGAACACAATATGCTCTTTAAGCGAGGTACCACTGTATATATTCTTAATCTGATTACTGTAGTGTGGTTTTACAAGAGGTCCCTGTTGCTCACTTTCACACAATTCACTATTTTCTGGAGAGTTTTCAAATGCTAATTGCTCAATTCTGCTTTGATGGAGAATTGCAAGGCAGCATTTTTGCATCTGGATTAGGTACCCACACAAGTTTTGCTATGCAGTTAGTATATTGCTAAAAAGTTGTCTTGCTATAATTTGTTTTACTTCCCTTTAAATGTTTTCAATGAAAACATTTAAAGGGAAGTAAAACAAGTTGGAATTAAAATATTGAATACAATACACTAAAACCATGTCCCAATTGACATAACACAATTTCCTATGGATTTGCTTTAAGTTGTGTAAAAAAATTCATTTTTCCTATGGGTTTGTTTCGATTTACGTCAAAATCATTTTCCTGTGGGTTTGCTTCAAGTTACATAAAAAAATTCATTTTTCTTATGGGTTTGCTTTGAGTTACATAAAAATTCATTTTTCCTATGGGTTTGCTTTGAGTTAAGTAAAAAAAAACCTAATTTGCAAAAAAGTCTACAGAACAGACTTTTTATGTAAGTAGGGGTTTTACTGTATTATTATTTACTAGTAATTTCTTCCAGTCGGCTCACACAGATTTGATCCACAAAAGCTAACATTCAAATGCTGCAGTTACTCTTTAAGATCCCACATTGTTGTTGTTGTTGTTTTTTTCTTTGTTTAGTTTACTCTCTGATATGCTTGAAACACAGACTAACATGCTACCCTTTTTTAAAATAACTGGAAATTATGGATTTTGCTGTAAGGTTCTTGACTGTCTCTCTTCTTAATTTCACTATTTTTGTATTGCTCTTATTCAATTATGCCATCCTGTATAAGTAGCACAGTAGCTCTGCATAGTTATTGATACTCTTTTAGCTTTGCAGCTGGTTAGTTTTCTAATTAAACATTTTGACTGTCTCCTCATTTTAAATGTCTAATTATTTTTCATGGTCTTTTTGATTTTCACCTGTGGCTTTTCTGCACCTGCGAAGCTTCATTCCAGAACATTGCAAGATGAGCCTTTGAGTTTTGGTGGGAGCCAAGCTACTCAACTACAAGTGTCCAAGGTCTTCCTTCAAATTATCTAGGTTAGCTTTTGACATTCAGCTGTGTTTTTTCACTTCTTCGCCACTGCTTCTTTTGAGCTACTGACAGTTTGGCAAATAGTTTGATCCTTTTGGTCTTCCCTCTCTATTTTCCCATTTCTCCTCCTGTAATAACAATCACAAATTACTTCTGAACCATTCTTCATCTCCACCTCAGGGCCATATCTCCTCCCCTACCCACTTTTTATGGCACCAGATATTTGCTGATGAAATGTCCCAAATATGGGTTAAAAATCCCACTAATTGATGAACACCCAAGGGGACTCCTCTAAGTAAATGACGCAAAACACACTTGCACATGCTACCAGGTGTTCACTCCCAATGCTACAAAAATAGGAATGCTCTATTTGGCCTTACATGAGTAGATAAGTCTTCTCATCCAATATGTTAGCCTGTCAGCATCTCCTGAAATCAGTGGCTATTTGTAAACACTATCTTCCATTGAAATAGACCTCAACAATTTACTATTAAGTGCCATCAACAAAACCAGGTCATTTATGAATCCAGTAATCCCCTCTATTAAATATATATGACTGTTAAATATATTTTATTTCAACAGTATTTTTAAGACTAAGTGTAGAAGCAGAACAGAATGCAAAACTTAGTAGGGTGGGAAATTATTATAGCACAATTGTTTGATGGTAAAAGTGAAGCAGTTTTACTGCCTCACTGACCATTTGCCCCTTTCTCTTTGTTTTACATTATATAACTCAGTGGTAGAGCATACAGCCTGTCCCAAGTTCGATTCTGTGATTGAACTGAAATGACTGAGTAGAAGCTAATGGGTAAATCCTTTGTCACAGACCTAGAGAGTGATCACTATAGTCTTTGTGCCTAGTTTCCACCCACAGAATGCTAAGTATAGTCCAATGGAATAGAATTTAAAGGAAACGAAGAAGAGAAACGTCTAGATGTGTGGTGTTGACCTATAGCAGTGATAGCAAACCTTGGCACTCCAGGTGTTCTTAGACTTAAATTATCAGAAGCTTAAGTCAGCACTCTTGCTGATCAGGGCTTCTGGGAATTGAAGTTCTAAAACATCTGGAGTGCCAAGGTTCGCCATCACTGAACTATAGTTAGTAAAGGTAAAGGTCACCCTTGCTCGAAAGCCAGTTGTATTCGACTCGAGGGTTCAGTGCTCATCTCTGTTTATAGCTGAAAAGCCAGCACTGTCTTTGTCTGCAGACGTTTCTGTATACATGTTTGTTCCCACTTATAGGGGAAATTAAATTGGAAGTCTAGTGCTGATAGAGAGCAGATGCTGACCAAACCTGACTTACTACTGCTATCTGTTGTTCAAATTCTTTGTCTGCATCGATCCTTGAGATATTTGGGAAGTCTCAGTTTTTCACACGAAATTTGTTAATTAAACTTCATTTGTGCATTTACACCAGGGGTGCCCAAACTCCGGCCCATGGGCCTAATTGGTCCCCTGCATATAATTAATGCAGCCTGCGGTGAGCACCCAGGCTTCACAACGGACCACCACCCACCCCACCTGACATCAGCAGTGGTGGTGACAGAGGCAGTGACTGAGCTTCTTCCTGGGTGCTCTGAGCAGCCTCTCACTCGATCCTTTCCCCTTAGCAACCTATGCTGAAGCTGATCACTGCCTCGGGGGAATTTTCGGAGCCTCCTGCAAGTCAAAATTTGTGGTGCTAAGAGAGCCCCCTGGCGCGCTCGGGATGCCCCACAGGGGGAACTTCAATTCCCAGAAGTCTAAGTCAGTACTTTGTCTGATCAGTGCTTTAGGGAATTGGCTTAGGCTTCTGTGAATTGAAGTCCAGAAACCAAAGGCAGGGAAACACTGCTCTAACCCCTGTGTGTGGGACTGTGGTGATTTACTGCTGTACTTGATGGCTGGAAGGTCAGCTGGTCAGCAGTTTGAGACCCGAGTGCTATGCAATGTAGTGGGCTCCCGTCTCTGTCCCAGCAACTGTCAACCTAGCAGTTCAAAAGCAAAAAATTGCAAGTACTGTATATAATTAGGTTCTGCTTTGATGTGAAGGTAACAAGTATTCTGTGCACTCCAGTATCAAGTCATGCCTGCCACATGTCCATGGAAACATCTGCAGATGCAGACAACACTGGCTCTGGCTGTAAAGAGAGATGAGCACTGAACCCTAGAGTCAGATACGATTGGATTTCAAGCAAAGGCGGCCTTCACTAACCCCAGTGTTGTTCAAGCATTGACCGATGCTTACCAAGTAGCATGTTGAATAAGCATAAACATGGAAATATTAGTTGGAATACAAAGCCAAATTATTATATTATTTAAACATAAGTTGTATTCATAAAGAAATTAGGCCCACCTGATGTTTAAATGTGAAAGAAAGGGTACTTCTAAATCTTTCTTGTTGATCAGGTTACATCTAACAATAAAAATATAGCAGTTAGTCTTTAAAGTGCTACTGTGTTTTTTATTTTATTTTATTTTGTTTATTTTGTTTTGTTTTGTTTTCTGAGATGCCTGAATCTTAAAATCAGATTGGCTTCAAGCAGACTATGCTTGTTTTACATTACCACTGATATTAAGAGGCTACCTTTCTGAAAAATGAACCAAACAGCTTTGCTAAGAAGATTCCAGTCTTCATTCTAATGAGACCCTAATTAAAAAAAAGAACATTACTGTTTTGGTTAGGGTATGCAGCTAGCACAGATTTTTCTGTCCAATATCTCTCTGAAACTGATAAATCTCTCTAAAAACAAAGGCTTTATTTGCTTTGATGTCTAATGACAGAATTCTTCACTTGGCTAAATGTTGCTTGCCAAAGTTGAAATTTTGACAGTATTCAATTTTTAAAATGAAAGCTAGAATTTCAAGCTGTCTGCCAAGATTTTAGTTTGTTGTGATCAATAGCTGTCAGTTTACAAACAGTCAAATAAAAGTAGAATATAGTATGGTGTGAAATTAGTAAACCAGTTATACACATAATTCCTGCCATTGGAGCTTGGCAGTAGACTGATCAGACCCCTCTAGGAAAGCTGTATTGGATATCAAATCTCTCTGATACAGATAAATAGAATGAGAAGATTTTGCACACATCAAAACACTGCAGTTATTAAGGATATTCGTTCCCAGTCTGTTGGTCACCATAGGATAGTAGGAAATTTCTGTGCACTCACAATTTGGGAGTTGTTTTCTGTGTTCTCCAACTCCCAGAACCCTCCAAAGCGGAATTCTTAGAGATCCAGTCCACAGATTCGTGCCTACAGACACCTATGTGTTGCTCGCCTGAACTAGGAATTTTATTCAAGGCTGCATTGTTGTCTCAGGCTTTGCTTCCTGTTCCTGACGTACAAAAAAGGAAGTTGCTGTAGTGCTTCCTGGAAGCAGAGGCGTAGCTACTGCCGTATCTGCCGTATCAATTATACGGGGGGCCCGGGTCACGGGGGCCCCCAACGTGCGTAAACAAAACAAATCTTTACCCTTCCTAAGGGCCCCCAAAAGATTTTTATACGGGGCCCCGCCAAGGCACGCTACTCTTCTGCCTGGAAGTCAAAATTTTGCTATAGATCAGCATTTCCTAAACTATTTTCTGTGGAACACCGATGGACTTCAATTCCCAGAAGCCTCAGTCAGAACATTGGCTGATGAGTGCATTGGGGAATTGACTTAGGCTTCTGGGAATTGAAGAAAAAAAATCAATGTTTGGGAAACACTGCTATAGAATAATACCTCTGAAAGAACAGTGACACCCAGGAAACACCACAGCAGCTTCATTTTTTGGACATTAACAACTGGAAGCAATGCTCGGTACAGCTGTGCAGTTTTAGAGACCAGACCTGGTCCAGGAGAGTGAAATGTCCCTATAGATGTGGGTCTTTGGGGTGGACAGGCAGTAAATTTTTCATATTTTTTGTTCTCATAGGCAAAAATGAAACATTTCAGAAGTAATCTTCCCAGTGGACAAGATTACAAGAGGTTTTATGTATTTGTCACAGTGCAACAATAGCCAAGGGAGACCGAAATATGGGGAAGCTGCCACCCTAAGGGCACAACAGGACTTTTTGAAAACTTAAAAGAAATAGTTTAGGAATATATGTTGTTGTTGAGTGGCATATTGGAGCCCCTGGATTATATGTTCAACCTGTGACCTGCACTTTGCCCAGTCCTGATTGAAAAAATGCTGTTAAGAGTTGTGGTCTTCCTTGAGAATATTTCTTCCCATTGGAGATGGTCTAGCTATTACTAAGTGTGCATGTGTTAAATTACGAATTCTGATTTAGTAATCCATAGCATAGTGGTTTACACAGTTCCTTATTCCTGCTTTCTCCTGTTTGTATAAGTAGGAAAATAAATATTTTGAAACCTCAGTTAAAGCACAGCTTCATGTTGTATGTGAACCCGAATTGTGATTAAATTTGCTTGCAAACAAGCTGGGATCAGAAGCTAGTTTAAGGCCATGTTGCAGAGTTTACTTAGCAATGTTGGCTTGTTGCAGTTTATACATTGTAAGAAGCTATCTTTCTGGTTTGCTTCCCCACTAACACAAAGGGAAGAACAAGAACAATATGGTAACAGGTGGACTGTGTGCTGAAGTACAGTCAAACTTCGCATAAAGAGTGCCTCGCTTAAAGAGTAACTCGCTTAAAGAGCAACATTTTCTCTGAACGTTCGCTTCGCTTAACAAATAAAATCAACCAAAAAACTTACTTAACAAATAAATCGGGGTTCTCAATCCCCCCCCCCCACCAGAAGTCACAATTGGTCACTTACAATGGTGTTTCGCTTAAAGAGCAAACTCGCTTAAAGAGCAATCCCGTGGAACGCATTATGCTCTTTAAGCAAGGCACCAGTGTATATTCTTTTTATATAAGTTTAGCCTATGTGAACATGTTTGTTGCAAGAGCCACAGGTTGTGTCAGTCTTCTACCTCTGGAATGGAGGAGGCTTTTCAAGGCTATGACTGTAGAAAGCATACTCAGGACCTGTATCCCAGATATTGTTTCATCGACACAAAGTCTTGGCTACCAACCTTTTGTTTTGTTTTGCCTATACTGGAGCCATGCCTAAAACAATTCTAGAATGGGCTTGGGTAATTCTTATTTTAAAAATTGCTTTCAAATAATGGACTCAACATTTAATTTTACTTTTTAATCTCTATTCCGTAATTTAATTAGTGAACTGTGAATATGAATGAATGACTATACTACCTCAAACCATGTGTTGCTGACTAATCTTTCTCACACTAGGTCTGGTAAAAGGAACTGCAGAATTAACTTACCAGAAGGTGCCTTTGTTTTGGCAGTTTCATGTCTGACCTAGACATGGAACAAGAAGAAAAGCTTATTGTCTTGTACTTTTGTTAATGAACTGTTTAGAAGTATAGTATAGTTTCATTAGTCATAATCCAGCTAGGCTTGTGTATACCTCGTTTGTGCATTTACACTAATCTAGATACAAAGCATATTCATTTTAAATTGACTTGCAAAATTCTTTGATAATAGTAGTTATAATTAAGAAAGTAAGGGGTTGGCTTTGTGTCGTTATCAAGGTCAATGAGTATTTTGAAACTGGGCTTAATAGTAATGCAGTATTTAAAGAATTACATATGCTGAGGTTGATAAAGTTTTATTTAAAACAAATCAAGACAAAAGCTTAATTATAAAACCGAAACAAAAGGCATAAAGAATTATGTATTTCAGTTTTTCAAAAATAGCACTGATCACACATTTATCTACATCTTCAATTTTAATGCATAATAACACCAGTTCTTGTTATCACTATATAAATTGATTAACTGATAGGAAGTACAAATAGACACAAATAAAAACTGAATGAAAAGGTGACAAAGAAGAAAAGACTGTTTTAATGTTAATTATAGTACTAGGAAATCAGGACAAATTACATTATTTTCTACATGACTTGAAGGGATACCTTACTTGGTGTCTGTATGAAAAATGTAGTCAGATGTTAGTTTAAACTGTATTTCTCCATCCTTTATAATGCCCTGTGATAAACAATTGAGTTATACTCCATATGCAAGACTGTTTCTGCATGATACAACTCAACTCCAAGTTCTGACTTCCAGGTTGGCTAGAAAGTCTGTTACCCGCTGTAGGGCTTTTTCAATGGTAGCTGCAGCTCTAGGGAATGGACTGCTGGTGGAGCTGGGTTTGATTGACCCCTTAGGGACCTTTAAGAAACAACTGGAAACCTTTCTGTTTGAGGAGGCCTTTAGCAGTTTGGTAAAGACCAAACAGGGGATCCTCCAATTGCCTTTCTGTCACAAGAGTTTGGGGTCCTCAGTTCTGATTTTGATTAGGTGGGTGGGGTTTGTTTTATTGTCTTAATGGTGTTTGTTTTGCTTTTTTTTTTAATTATGTAAGCCGCCCAGAGTGGGAGTCCATCCCAGATGGGCAGGGTATAAATTCAATAAAATAAATAATTAATATTTCTCAGTTTGAAAAGGAATGTTAAAACAATAGTTTAAGGCAGGGATTCTCAACCTGTAGCCCATGGGCTGGATGTGGCCCACGACACCATTTCATGTGGCCCTCCACCACACCAGGAAGTGCCATGTGGTGGAGGAAGGGCAAAATGGCCGTCCAGCCCCCGAAGCTATCTAAGGGGGCATGACCCAGCCCCCAGATTTAAAAGGTTGAGAACTCCTGGTTTAAGGTTTGTTATCAGGTTTATAAGTAAAATGGAGAAAACAAGCAAAGCCTCTGTAATTCATTAACTGTTACAAGCTTTGCATTTGGGAGACTATTGCCACACATATTCCTTATTTTGTGCTAGTCATGTGAGTTGATGCACAACAAAGAGTATATCCAGTGATTTATTAACTATCAGCAATTTGTTGCTGCAGTTTACACCACTGAACCTATGTTAGCATATATAACCAGCAAGATTTTGGTCTACCAGCAGGTATTAAAAGGAATGGATGGCGGAGAAGTAAATACAGTTGTACCTCGCTTAAAGAGCATAATGCGTTCCACAGGATTGCTCTTTAAGTGAGTTTGCTCTTTAAGCGAAACACCATTGTAAATGACCAATTGTGGGGGGGGGGATTTGTTAAGCGAGTTTTTGGTTGGTTTTATTTGTTAAGCGAAGCAAACATTCAGAGAAAATTCTGCTCTTTAAGCGAGTTGCTCTTTAAGCGAGACGCTCTTTATGCGAGGTTTGACTGTATATGGTACTAATCTGGAAAGAAAATATGAGGAAAACTTGCAAGCGTTCATATTTAATTTTGAGTATCTTAAAATTGCAACATTGTTCAGGTTTCTCAATTTTAAAAACGGAAAAATATGTTGCAATTATAAACATTATGGTATTGTATTTGGGTAAACAAGAATGTTTGTACAGTGGTACCTCACTTAAAGAGCATAATGCGTTCCATAGGATTGCTCTTTAAGCGAATTTGCTCTTTAAGCGAAACACCATTGTAAGTGACCAACTGTGACTTCTGGTGTGTGTGGGGGATTGTGAACCCTGAATTATTTGTTAAGCGAGTTTTTGGTTGGTTTTAGTTGTTAAGCAAGGCGACCATTCAGAGAAAATTCTGCTCTTTAAGCGAGTTAGTCTCTAAGCAAGGCGCTCTCTATGCCAGGTTTTACTGTACTTAAGTATCAGGAATATAATAATCATATTCTGCTTTCTGGTACTATTCTCACATTTTACAATGTGTAGACCTGATTTATTAATCCATGTATCTAAGTAAGTGGGCTATAATCCATGGAGACTCATGCTAAAATAAGGCTTTTAAGTGTTAAGTCTGGTGTTGAGACAAATCAGAACATTTACTTCCATTTGAGGACACTGAGTTTATCTTATGGTAGTATCAGGGTCGTAGATTTTTTTTTTGTCAATTAAATGATGTTTCTGAATACTCAAAGGCAAATACACATGTTACACATTTAAGTCATCCAAACAGGAGACTATCTGAGCATGAAAAGCTATTGCAAGCTTGCCTCTATCCAAGTGGGGGCATACTTGGTCTGGGAGGCTAGGCATTTTGCAGAAGACATCTGTGTCTCTTGACTAAAGCACTCCAAACTATAAAGCTGATGCTTCAGGAATCAGGTTGTGTATCATTTAACCAGACAGATGAACTACTCAGAACCCTCTTCTAGTCCAATATCCAGCCTTAACTCTGGTTTAGAGCAGCAGCTGCTTTGCTTGTATTTAATGAAAAAGAGAAGTAGATCTGGATCTCATTCACAACTACAGATAAACTCTATGCTTTCATGTAGCTGTTGAAAACACAGAGGATAAAGTAAAAATAATAAGAGAAATGCATATCTCAACTGCCATGGGTAATAGCTATAATTGTCAGCACCACACTCCCCTGTTAGGAAACATCATCCTGTAGGGCTACCAAAGTATTTTCTGTTCTGAGAATGTTTTTGTTGGTGTTAATCTAGAAGATTGCAGCTTGAGATGGATAAAGAAACAGTCAAAGAATATGTTAGTACCTTGAATGAATTCAAATCCCCAGGACCAGGTGAACTGCATCCAAAGATATTGAAGGAACTGGCTGAAGAGCTCTCAGAACCACGGTCTATCATTTTCTTAAAGTCATGGAGGACAGGTGAAGTGCCAGGTGATTGAAGAAGGGCAAATGTTGTCCCTGTCTTCAAAAAGTAAGAACTGGGGAATTACAGATCAGTCAGCATGACAACAATCCCAGGGAAAAATTTGGAGCATATTATAAAGTGGTCACTCTGCAAACAACTAGAAAACAATGCAGTAATAACTAGAAGCAAACATGGATTTGTCGAAAACAAATCCTGCCAGACTAATCTGACTTCATTTTTGATCATATAACTTCCATGGAGTACAGTGGGAATGCTGTTGATGTAATATATCTTGACTTCAACAAAGCCTTTGACAAAGTGCCTCATGATATTCTGAACAGCAAGCTAACTGAGTGTAGTCTGGATAGCACAAGTGTCAGGTGGATATACAGTACAGAATCATTCTCATAGAGTTCTTCTTATTTATTTAGAATTTATATTTATATTAATAGCTCCTTCTCAAGCTGGGAGGGGGTAACAAGTGGAGTCCACAAAGCTCAGTCCTGGGCCCTGTGCTCTTCAACATTTCATAAATAACTTGGGTGATGGAGTGGAGGGAATTCTCATCAGATTTGCAAATGACACAAAACTGGGTGGAATAGTTAATACTTTGGAAGATAGGAGCAGAATCCAAAAAAATCTTGATAGTCCAGTACACTGGGCTGGAACCAACATAATGAAATTTAACAGGGACAAGTGCAAAGTTTTACATCTAGGGAACAAAAACCTGATGCATAGTAATAAGATGGGGGATATTTGGATTAATAATACTACAACTGAGAAAGATCTTGGAATTGTTGTAGATCACAGACTAAATATAAGTCAACAGTGTGATGTGGCTGCAAAAAAGGTCAACACTGTTTTAGGCTGGATTAATAGAAGTATAGTCTCCAAAACTCGAGAGGTACTAGTCGCCCTCTATTCAGCACTAGTTAGACCACATCTAGAGTACTGTGTCCAATTCTGGGCACCAGACTTGATATAAGAAAGATGCAAATAAATTAGAGCAGGTACAGAGAAGGGCAACAAGGATGATCAGAGGACTGGAAACCAAGCCATATGAGGAAAGACTGAAGGAACTGGGCATGCTTAGCCTTGAGAAAAGGAGACTGAGATGGGATATGGTACCACTCTTCAAATACCCGAAAGATAATAATAAAGAGGAAGGGAATGATCTGTTCTCCATCATCCTAGAGTGCAGTGTGCATAATAATGGGCTGAAATTATAGGAAGCCAGATTTAGGCTGACTATTAGGAAAAAACTTCTTAACAATTTGAGCAGTACAACATTGGAACCAATTGCCTCCAGAGGTGGTGAGCACTCCCAACACTAGAAGCATTCAACAAAGAATTGGACAACCATCCGTCAGATCTGCTTTGATTTGGATTCCTGTATTGATCAGGGGGTTGGGCTCAATGGCCTAAAAGGCCCCTTCCAACTCAGTTATTCTGTGATTCTTACAGGATTGGCCACAGGGCAGTTCATAATATATATATAAATAGTAACTACAAATGTAAGCACTGTCTTAATAGAGGCATGCAGAAATGCCTCCTAATATGCATACTACAGTATGTACTTGCATTGTCTAGGAATGAAGATGTACTACTTGCTCAAGAAAAATTTTCTTCACACACAAACACACACATTTTATTGACAGATTACCTTATTAAAACTGACCAAATCAGATAAAGTTTTTTAAATCAAATATTACCTCCAAATGCACAATATTCATGCACATTAATGAATAAGTAGTTTCTCGATTAATCTCTCTCCCTCTCTCTCTCTCTCTCTCACACACACACACAGAGAGAGCTGTTCTGTTAATTCAAATCTGCCTTCATAAGCTTCTAGTTCTATGGTTTTATGGTGTCTGTTTTGCTCTTTTTTTCTTTTAAAAAAAATTATTTATGAATTTTCAAAGAAAATACAACAAGAAAATGTACACAAAGGATTAACAGAGTACATAATATATATATAAAAGAATAAAAATAAGAAATAAAAAACAAAAGTAAGAATTAAACATTTACTACAGAAGCTTATAAAATTTAAATTTCTAACACATTGTTACATAATACGCTTATATGCTTCTTTTACATCCTAAACATCAGTCTTCTAATGTAGATCACCACTGTGCTATATACATCGTCCAGGAGGTTATAACATATATCTTCCAAAATTGATTTGATCCGGTACAGGCTTAATACCTTTATTTTTAACCATTACATACTCAACAAATTGTCACCAAATTCTCCAGAATCTATTTACATGAACTATGCCTTTTCTAATATTCAATTCCTATGTTAGCTTATCATTAAGTGCTAGTTGCCACATTTCCTTGTACCAGTCTACTATCAGTCTGCTCTTTTTAACATTGTGAGCCACTCAGAGTGGGAGTATATGCCAGATGGGTGAGGTATAAGTAACATAACTAAATAAATTATAAACATTGACTGGTCATTCAGTGGTTTTAGAGGCCACATGTGAAAGAGACATCATACATGGAATGTTTACTAAAGATGGGAAATTATCTGCATGATTGGCTCAGGCTCATTTAAATTAGATTTTGAAATGTACTCAGATGAGAAAAAGGCTAAGAAGAAAGATCATAGGAAGTATAAAAGAATCCTCTGTAGATAAAACAGTCTTCTAATGGTGCTGAATGTGTATATAGATTAATCCTACATATACAGCGGTACCTCATACAACTATTTTAATCCGTTCCACGGGGCTCGTTGTAGTACGAAACAATTGCTATATGATGCATGCATCATATAGCGATTTCCCCTATGGATGCATCGTACAATGATTTTTATTTATTTTATTTTATTTTTGCTAATTGGTTTTCCCTATTGAAAAATTGTTGTATGATTTTTTTTCCATAGGGAAAATTGTTATGCAGGACACCATCCCCCCCCCCCCCCAAAAAAAAGCCTAATTGTTACACAATTTCGTTGCTATATGGAACAATTGTTGTATGAGGTTCCACTGCAGTCAAACCTCATATAACACTAAAACCTGGTTCCACAAGTCTTGATGTTATATGATTTTTAGTGTTATCCGATGCATGTTAAAATCCTATGGGAGCCATAGAGATACATTGTAACCACACAGGCTTTAGCAGTTGTTATCTGAAGCATCCCATAGGATCTTAATGTTATCTGATGCAATTCTTCCCCCCAGATTCCTTAATGTTATGCGATTTTCGTGTTATTCGATACTAATGTTATATGAGGTATTACTGTATATAAAGTAGAACAATTCAGGTACCTCTTGTGCTCATTGTCAGCAACTCCTTCCTTCTGTCTATGTGTTATGTATGTGAACAAAGTGTTTCTATATGACCTACAACTCAATCTAGACTTTACTCACAGTATCAAAAGGAGATTTGTCAACACAGTGGAATACTATATACAGTAATACCTCATATAACATTAGTATCGAATAACACGAAAATCGCATAACATTAAGGAATCTGGGGGGAAGAATTGCATCGGATAACATTAAGATCCTATGGGATGCTTCAGATAACAACCGCTAAAGCCTGTGTGGTTACAATGTATCTCTATGGATCCCATAGGATTTTAACATGCATCAGATAACACTAAAAATCGTATAACACCAAGACTTGTGGAACCAGGTTTTAGTGTTATCTGAGGTTTTACTGTAGTATCAAATTGCAGTGGGGACTTGAAAAGCAGATATTTCTTCCTTACCCTTTTTTCCTCAGGAAATCTCTCCATTAAATCTAAGGACTTCCATGCATAGAGATAACTTTTCTATTTACTGCCAGCAAATTCTGGATTCAGTCCAGTGTATCTGTTAGTTGCATATTATCTCATGAATCATGTTAGTCCACGAGAGCATGTGCCATAATAATTAGTTTTGTTTTGCAAACTTCTGTTTTAACAGAGGGTACTAAATGTTAATTGCGGTGGCCAGGGATTTTTCATGGAAAGGGAAGGAAATTTCCAGTGGTGAGAAAAAAAGTTCAGAGAGAGAGAGAATGAGAGAATGTTAGTACATTGGCTGATCAGTGCTTTGGAGAATTGACTTGGGCATTTGGGAATTGAAGTCCAAAAACCAAAGGTTGGAATCACTGCTTTAAAGGTGCTGGATAAAACAATGGAGGCAAACAATCTCTCAAGAGATCTTTTAACAAACATGCAAACTAGGAATGGGGTTTTTGTTTTGTTTTTTGCATCCAACTCCCAGAATTTTGGGAGGTCCACCCACAAATCCACTCCTGCAAACTCCTACAATTTGCTCACAGGGGCATATCTCCAAAGCTGTATGACTGTTGCAAATCTTGCTCCTTACATTAATTTTAAAAGGAAAAAGCTACCTTGATGTTTCTTGCTATCATGGTTCTGTTAGAGGCAACTTCTATAGAGTGTAAAGGGCAGTGAGAATGTGACAGCTAGGAAACACCACAGCAATTTTCTTTTTGTATTTCACATTTTTGTACCATTGCCTGGTTTCATTGATTGAATGCCTACTCATCTAGCTTTTTAATAGAATTGGTATGTAATGGATAATGCACCAAATCATATAGAAGTCAGCTTGAGTGAGGAAAAGTTTAAAAATGAATCCTATTCTCAAACAATTTTTCTATATCCCTTTTTAGTGTTGGCTGAGATGTGAAGAACAGACATGTCAATATCGTACCCGTCGGCTTCCCCTCCGCTTTTCCCGGAATGGTCCTGTGTGTCCTATCTGTAGGAAGACTATTGTTAAACAAGAGGTAAGAATGAAAACCAAGTAGAGAAATATTCCACTCTATAAAAACAATACCTGTACTGAAGCATTCTTAGAACAAACGGTCCCTTTCCTGTTCTTTCAAGCCCTACAGTAGAGCAGAAAGGGATAAAAGGGAAACTGTCAGTGATGGGATGTAACAGGTTCGGACCAGTTCGCCACAACCGGTAGTAACTTTTCCCAGTGTCCCGGAGAACCGGTAGCAGCTTTTTTTTTTTTTTTGGGGGGGGGGGGGACCACCTTCGGGGCTTACCTTTTCACTGGTTCCCCCACTGCACATGCGCGCCAAGCACTTGTTGTGCATGCATACCTATAGTGCTTGGCGCGTATGCATGGTCTCTTTGCTGTCCTCCCAAGCGGGGAGGAGGAAGAGAAGCTGCTAGCCTGAAGCTCCGTATAGCCTGCTCCCCAGGTAAGTGACTCACCTTTGGATGTGGTGTGTCTCTGTGTATTTTAATGTGTTTTTAATGCCTTTACCTATATTGACGTACGACCACAGTTCCTAAAAAGGCCTGGTGGCCTGGTTTGGGGTTTTTAAGCAAAGTCTTGGAGTTACCTCATCAATAAGCTACACCTGTGCTGTTCCAATTGCTGTTCCAATTGGAGAACCCTTAAGGAGGTACAGCTGTTTTACATTTACATTAAGGCATATCCTAGAGAACTGGTACAATGACTATATCCATCTTGCAACATGGTGCTGCCCAGGCATTTATACTAAGAGATAAGTGATGGGTTTGTGTTTGGGGTTGGTTGATTTGTATTTGGGGTGGGTTGGTTTGTGTTTGGGTGGGTGGGTGTATTTTAATGTAATTTTTATTTTATTTTATTTTATTTATTTTATTTACGGGTTTGTAGTGTGGGTGGGTGGGCTGAAGGGTGTGTGTGTGTGCTTATTTTTATTTTATTTTATTATTTTTAATTTTTTCTTTGGCCCCACCCACGATGTCATGACATGATGTTAGTTCTGCCCACACTGTGATGACGTCATGGTGGGGTAGTAAAATTTTTGACATCCCACCACTGGAAACAGTCCATTTAGGACAGGCATTCTCAACTTCTGGCCTGTGGGCCAAACCTGGCCCCAAAGCCATTTGATCAGGTCCATGACGCCCTTGCCAGACCCGGAAGCAGAAAAAACTGCATGCGGAGAATGCTGCTAAATACAGTGGTGGGTTGTCAAAAATTTTACTACCGCACCATGATGTCATGGACATCATGGGCGGGGCCAGCGTCATGACATCATGGGCGGAGCCAACATCATGACGTGGGCAGAGCCATAGAAAAAATATAAATAAATAAAAAATAATAAAATAAATAAAATAAAAATAAAGACACACACACACACACCTCAACCCACCCACCCCAAACAAAAAAAACCATTAATTTACTTACCTAGCTAGGCAGACAGGCAGGAATCGTGGTGGCGCAGTGGTAAACCGCCGCAGCCGCAAACTGCCACAGCTGCTTGTAGAGGCACTTCCTTCCTTTCCTTTCCGGGCAGCCAAAATGGCTGCCTGGAACTGCGCATGTGTCAAACCTCTATTTGACGCATGCACAGTTCTATTTTTTACTACACATGCGTCAAATAGAGGTTTGACGCATGCACAGTTCCGGCCAGCCATTTTGGCTACCCAGAAGTACGCTTCCGGAGGGGGCCCGGAGAGGCGACCGAACTGGGTCACCCGGGGGTTTACCACCACCCCCGGGGGGGGACCCTCCTGATGGGTGCTACCAGTTCGGGCTAAATATGTTCTGCGCATACACAGTGTGCATTTTACTTCCGCTTCTGGGTGGGCGGAACCACGTGACCAGCCTGATCAGCTACCCAGGAAGCATGGTCAGGCCCGCAACCCAAAAGTGTTGAGAAAGCCTGATTTAGGATATACAGTAAAACCTCACATAAAGAGCGCCTCGCTTAGAGAGTAACTCACTTAAAGAGCAGAATTTTCTCTGAATGTTCGCTTCGCTTAACAAATAAAACCAACCAAAAACTCACTTAACAAATAAATTGGGGTTCGCAATCTCCCCACCAGAAGTCACAATTGGTCACTTACAATGGTGTTTTGCTTAAAGAGCAAACTCACTTAAAAGAGCAATCTCGTGGAACGCATTATGCTCTTTAAGTGAGGTACCACTGTATAGAAAGGAAAAAGAGACTAGTTTCCCTCACATACTTTCCCTGAAAAATTAACACTTTAATTGTGGTGCTTTAATTTAAGCCACATAGTTTGCTTATAAGTGCTTTAGATGTCCTTGGAGTCAAGAAAATTGCAATGTGTCTTTTTCATTCCCAGATAACACACTACCCACATCACCCTATATACTCACCATGTGTCTTTAATCCAAATACTTTATGCTGGTACCATTTTCATTACTGAACAATGTATGTGACATATTTTAACAGAGTTTGGAAAGGATTGAAAACTGAAAATAGCCTTATAGTAAGGCTAAAATAGGACAGCTGTATCAGCTGAATAGGAAGAGAAAGAAGTTATGTCTATGCTGCAGTTCTTTGAATGGTTTCAACAGTCTGTCATCATGAATATGTTATGTATACAAAAATGCAAGTAAGGAACATGTTAGATGTTGACATGTTATTATAAGTAAAGTGACATGGCATGATCCAACAGTCAGTGGCCAATTGCAGAAAAAAGTTTTACAGTTCTATCAGTAGAAAGTTAAGTCTAATTTAGCTTAAATCAGTGGCTGAGATCTTTTTGCTTACTGTAGTAAATTACAGAAGAATAGGTCCATTAAATTAGTGTGGATTTGGTGAATCTTCTCTTCTCTAAATTCAGTTTATTCAAATGGGCTTACTCTAGTTGCAACTTGCTAAGCTATTTTTTTTTTTTTTTTGCTACACTGAAGTAACTTTTTGGCAACTAAAATGGGTCCAATTTAATAACTGGAAGTTATGGTGTGGACATTCAGTGGACCTTTTCTAATGTGACTTACTACACTAAGCTATAGGATTTCTGCCAACATTTAATAACTAATTTTTCATAATTTTTTTCCTGAATCTGAGTTTTATTCTTGTAAGCATTGCTGGGGTGGATGTGAGGTATAAACAGCTTTTCAAAGTTCAGGTGGAAAGATAATTCAGCAAGTTTAAATCTAAGTAAGTATATACCAATATGTTCTTAATTCCAGAATTCATATGAGGTTTTCCTTGATATTAACATATTCAATGAACTTTACATACAGCAGCAGTACAAAAGAATGTTGAGTTTGAGTAATATTAATTTCACTGTAATGCCCTTCAGATTCCTCTTGGAGATGGAGATGGATCATGTTTGTGCCACAACTGCTAATACTGTAGTTATAAAATCATTATGCATACGATGAAAGTGTTGTAACTCTTCTTATTACTTTATCAGCACTCCTTAAGTTTTCTGGGTTTGTTTTAGTTAGTAAAGGTAAAGGTCAC